>JASAOG010000124.1:600000-917500 GCA_030265305.1 Biomphalaria pfeifferi | reverse complement strand
TTTTATTGTCAAAGTAAATGTCTTTGTCACGAATTTTTTTAAATATAAGAAAGATTGTTTCGATACAATATGCTGGATATGATTCAGTTGCAGTTTTTTCTCAACCCTTATTAAACTTCGTTGCCAAGCAACATAGTCGTATGTAACTAAAATTGCTTCATATTTATAAAACTTTCTAGTTGAATTTTTTTTCACTAACTCCTTGTTGATTTATAGCAGCGGTTCTCAACCTTTATGCTCGGCGACCCCTTATTACATCCACACTCTGCCGCGACCCCCCCCCCCCCACCACAACACACACATACAGCAATAGAAGAGTAGACAATAACAATCCATATTTTCGATGGTCTTAGGCGACCCCTGGCTAATCGTCAATCGACCCCCAAGGGGTCGCGACCCACAGGTTGAGAACCCCTGATCTATAGCTTGTCATTTAGATAATTGATTTTTTTATCTGGGTATTTTTTCCCCAAAGTTACCGCCCTTTTGTCTTACTCTAGTCAAGTTACATGTCATAAGATATTCTGTTATTTAATGTCGTGTTCAGGGCCAAGTTTAAGCTGGAGGTATGGCAAATGTTCCGGTTTTTTTTTTTAATGGGAAGCGGTCAATGTGCTCGATGGGAGATCATCCACTAGTGACGACTAGGTAAAGATTTGTCTGCGGTTAATTTCAATTACTAGTCGACCGGCGGCGTAGTATACGCCGCTATTTTGCAGGGCCAACCTTAGGCCACTGCAACCTATGCGACCTCAGTGGGCCCAGCACTTTTATAGGACCCGCGCTAATATTAGGCGTATAAATTATTAAATTAAACCATTTTATAACTTATAACAGATTTCCCGCGGCCTCCTGTCGATTTAACAGGAGGTCCTGGAAATCTCCTGAAATTGCAAAATATATGAAAAAGTCCTGGAAATCTTTTGAAAACTCATACCAATCTCCTGAAATATACAGACGAAAATTGTCTTTTTTTTAAAACTCTTAAATTACCTAGGATAACTTCCTCCGTCCGAGTTGCAAAATAAAAGAGTGATCTTTCCATTGTGTCCAAACTCTCGAGCTTGCTCTGTCGCTTCGATAGTTAGTACAGAGTAGATTATCCCCCCCCCCCCCCCCCCCACACACCTTTTTAACGTGAGGTAGAAATAAAAAAAAAAACAATGATATTGCAACGGTCCTGCACTGCTATGTTGTGACTACGTGTTCTCCCCCCCCCCCCTGTTTTCTCGTGGACAATCCGCAGAGTGATCTTTTCTTTACTCCTTACTACTCGTTTAAACTGTTGAGGGAAGAAGAGAATTATATATATATATATATATATATATATATATATATATATATATATATATATATAGATATAGATATAGATATAGATATATATATAGATATTCACGTGGACGTCAAACAAGGATGACCTAACAAGCTTTGCACACGAGTAAACATAGAAGGCTAAACGATTGGCCAAAATTTGTAGCAGACGACAATGATAGTTCTTGTCCTAATATTTAATTGAGTCTCACTGTTGTTGTGCTGAAAAAACGACTCGACTAAAAAAAATAAAGTTGTTTTGTGACACAGTACAACCAGGTCAAACAATATCAATAATTACTATTTTGGTTCTTGTATTTATTCATTTTACTTTTTGGTTGCTGTTTTTATGTTACTTAGAAACATGCGTACTGGGGTTATTAAGTGACGCACAACCTTTGCTGGATCTGGGACAAATGCCCTATGAGCCGGTACCAAATAGGCCCTTTGGGCAGACATCGAAAGGGCAGCTTGGAGTGGCAGTAATGCCCTAAATACACAAACATTTTTTAGAGTATTGTCTTTAAGAAAAATGAACCTCTAGAGTGTCCTTCCATTCACAACTTATCCCTTAGTCTGTTGGACCGTTGGGGCACCACGCAAGATTCTTCGACCGCCTTTCTTCATTCCTCTCTGTCTTTTGCATTGGATAGAAACTCTTTCAATGGCAGGCCAGGCAATTCTTTTATGTTGTTCTCCCATCGCTTTCTCTGTCTGCCTCTCCTTCTTTCCCTGGTACTGTTCCTGAAGGAAGGTCTTTGTCTCTAATCTCTTTGTTTGTGCTGCGGTCTTCGAATGTGATATCTAGGAAACTTCTGTAGCATCTCCATTCCATTGCTAGGATCCTCTCTAGCTCTGCAGTCAGCATCCAATACTCGCAAGCATATAAGAATATTGCCATGACCAAAGAGTGCATCAGTCTGATTTTGGTGGCGAGGGCTAAGCCTTTGTCTTTCCAGATTATTTTGATAGTTCCAAGTGCTGGTGTGGACTGTTCAATTCGGGCCAGTAGATCAGGTTTCTTTCCTTCATCTGAGACAATAGCTTTAATGTATTTAAACCTCTTGTTAGATTTTCTTCTCCAATGCTGATGTCCCTATTAGCTGTTGATCATAATTTTTTTTTCGGCATTTATGTTTTTCTGAATACCGAAAAACAGAATTTATTAAATATCTTATAGTTTTACATTAGCATAACATATTTACCTTTGTTATGCAATAGCCTATATTCGTATACAGTGCTTCGGATGAGCTTCAATCCCTTAAACATTGCAAAAGATTCACAACACAAGAACTCTAGTTCATATAGTTTTATAGAATTCGCCTAAGTCTAAATAGAGTTGGATGATAATTAATGTGATTGAAGACTTAAGGCTGTACTTGTATGCATTGAGATAATTAAGTCCACCAACTTGTAGAAATACACTAAAATACGTAAACTCAGTTCAGCAGTGGCTTAGCTAGGGTTGGGTGGAAGTTCAAATTTGAAAATCCCCCCCGAGGGGGGCCCCGAATGGGTGTCCGAAATTTGCTTTTACATTAAACATTACGATATTATCTCATATCATGATGTCAAATGGCAAAATGCAGGGGCCCCTAAGAGGTCAAGCCCCGTGTCCCCAGATCCCTTACTTTGCAACTGCAGTTCAAGTTTCAATGCATTATCAAACTTTTATATACAATGAGAACTTAGCCAATGGATGCCCATCCTTATTTTTTTTTCGTATTTTTAAATATGAGTTCTTATAATTGTTCACACAATTATTATTTTTTTCAGTTTTATATATGAATACATATTATTGATAGGTTTACAACATAACAATGAGAACGAAGAAGAAGATAGGTTTACTTAATATATTTAAAAAAAATCTTTCTATCTTTCTAGTTTTATTATTTTTCATAATTTTGAGTAGATTTGATCTAAAGATTTCTTTTCCTTTTTTTTTTTTTTTTTTTTCTTTCAGGGTTTTCCCGCAACGTGTTTAGTGACTTCCCCGACTACGATGACGACATCAAACTCTGCCAACTCAAGTTCTCAGAGTGCGAAGAAAAGCAGAAGAAAAAAATATCTAAGTTGGCATCTCAAGATGGTCGCAGTGTCTTAAGCCTCAAGTGCGAGTAAGCTCAATTTAACCACATGCTACATTGATCCAATATTTCATGTTCAACTGAGGAATGTTTTTTGTTATAGTTATTTAACATTAGCGATTCTCAGCGAATAAAAAGTTATAGTTCTGCCTATCTTTCACCGAAATATGCCTAACGCAATGAAATGCAAGAATGAAAAAAAAATTAGTAAGAATCAAACAACAGCCTACAAGTAAAATGGCATTGAACCTGAGACCAATAATAGAAAATGTATCCTCTGTTTAGGACTCAACTCAAAAAAACAAACATTTTTTTCCTACTGCCATTAGAAGTTTGGAACGGGTTGCTTGAATCAGCCAGGAAAACCAACGACTTAGCAGAGTTTGTCTTAATTAACAATCACGACTTATCTTATTTTTCGAGTAAAAATCTGTAATTTATATGTTAAAAAGATGAGAATTAAAATTACAAATCTTATATCCACTCACTCCGTCTGTCTGTCTGTCTGTCTGTCTCTGTCTGGTATACATTTTGTACACGTTATTTTTCCCATTTCCCATTCTCGGTTCAAGTTGAAACTTTACACAATTATTCATTGTCCGTAACAAAACATGAATCAATTCAAAACAAATAAAAACCAATTAATTAAATAATGAGTGTAATAACTTTTATTTGATATTGGATAAGGGAAATACATTTTAAAGTTTTGAGAGATATGGCTATAAATGTGCAGTTATCCCCTTAAATAAGTTTTTTTAAAGTTTTTTTTTTTACATTTTGCGTGTTTTCTTGTGCAACCGTCGTCTCTGCCCTAATAAGTCGTCTCTCAAGTACTCTCAACCGATCCACTGACCACCCCAATGATGACACCATCCTTCCAGGTTGAGAAACTCTGGGTTTTTTTTATTATTTATTATAGGAAATAAGCTTGTCCAGACGCGCCCAGCATGTTGAGACAGATAGAGACAGACGGAAGATAATGTAGATAGACAGACAGAAAGACAAAATAAAATGTAAAAAAAATTAAGGATTTGAAAAGAAATTGGAGCAAAAAGGGGGGGGGGGGGGTCAGTAAAATGTCATGGGAAAAAAAGGAAGATTTTTAAACTCTGAAATTGTCAATCAAAGAGATGTCTCGCCGGATGTCATGGACACATAAAAACTTAAATGTCCTCGAAGTGTCGTTCAATAAGCGAGGGTCAAGTGTTTAACAATTTATTTACTGTGTCGGGGCTGCCAACTAAAAAGTGAGGATTGTGGTCAACCACTTTCTGATGAAGAAAGTTAGATACCTGAAGCGAGTTAAGACTAAATAACGTTTCATTGCTTTGACCCTTTACCCTAGTCCGTTTCAAAGTTATATATTAAGTTATAGTCAGATATGTTGAATCTTTTCAAATATGACAATACCTGGCTACCTATTTAATACATTCAGACTACAGCAGAGCTTCCTAACCACTTATCTCTAGCCATAACCACTAATCTCTAACCATAACCACTTATCTCTAACCAAAATTCGCTGATGATGCGGCTCTTCTTGCCCTGCTATCAGAGAGCTCAGACGTAAATGAGTATTTCAAAGAAATAGAACACATTGAAAAATACTGTAAAGATAATTTTTTATTATTAAGTGTAAAAAAAAACAACAAAGAAATGATAATCGATTTTCGTATTTAAGTAGGCTTGAACTTGGCTTGTCTTGGCTACCTTTAAAGGGGGCTCGAGGTTTTATTGAGCTCCTAAAGGCAGGACGGAAAACCTTCTCCCAGATACCCACCCCCCTTCCCGCTGGTCCACAAATGACCATATCACTCTGAGCAAGCTATAGGCACGAAAGTAGCGCTATATAAAAGCCATAAATATTACTTATTGAATTATTATTAGGGTTCTAGCTCAAACCAATATCTGCACTCAACTAGTTAAACTTGTTATCAGGTGACATTTAAATTCTTTCGTAACTTTCAAGTTTGAAGAGCTACACACCTTGCAATGTAGTTATTTTTTTTCGCCCCATTACTCCAATACAGCATTACCAGAACGTACCTAGACTGTGTCGAGGACTATATCTGCAGCGGATGTGGAAACGACAATGTCCAAGTTATGACCAACTTCCAGATTGATTTACGTCGCTTAGCAACTGAGTGTCATCCAGGTACGTCACAGTGGTTATTTTAAGCAATCGGGAATTACCGATACTATTTCAAGAGAACAAATTAATACATGAAATTTCTGTATAGTTGCCACGTCAGTCAGGATTATAAGAACCAAAACTAAGCCTTTCATTATGTATACGGCGAAGTAAGCTCGCGCCCCGGCGATCGACCGACCTTTCCACGTTTCGACGCAGTGGCATAGCTAGGAATCGCCATTATTTTGGGGCCCGGGGGCCTTGACCTCTTTCGTGGCCACTGCATGTTGCGTAATATTTAATATTTAATGTAAAAAAAACACTCATTTGGTGGCCGTCTCAAGTTGGGGCCCGGGGGGATTTTCAAATTCTCCCCTTTCCCTCCCCCCCCCTTTGCTACACCTGTTTCGACGGAATTCCTCATTTTGCTCAGCAGTATTTCACTCCCCTGTTATGATTCAGCTTCAATAACGTTTTCCATTTGTTATCAGAAAATGTTTTATTTGGACTAGAATTAAAGGGGAATGCCTGCTCTTTTCATATAACGCAAAGTTTAAGTGTTTCCCAAACTGTGTTCCGCGGTACCCTAGTGTTCCTGAATAGGTGTTCCACGAACTACTGGAATAATTAACTAGTAGGCCACCACGTCAATATATCTCTCTACAAACAAAAAAAAAGATAAGTGTTTCGCTAAATACTCATAATGTGTCAAGTTTTCCATTGATGTCGTGCGCATCTTGCTTGGTATTTTCTTTTGAGCACCATAAGGTTTTGTTAGTTTTAGTTTCTAAAGATGCGCTATATTGGTGTCATTGCTCTCTTGTTTTGCCTTGAGATGGAGTTTTTTGTTGTGGGTTTTCTTGCCCAGTATTGGGGACGCAGGCTTGGGACTCTGCAGGCGTTTTGGCGCATCCGTTTTGGCGCGAGCCGTTTTATAGCAGAGGACGTTTTGGCGTGAGATATAATTTGATGATAATTTAATAAGCACGTAGCTTTTATAACAATGTTTATTTCACTCTACCACAATATTGTATGTATAGTAGGAAGTCTAACACCTTCCAGCGGATATATTTTTTTATAAAGGTTTTGCTTATTTCATGAATATGGGCCTATAATGACATGCTATCCCCTCCCTTTAATTATATGTGACTTCTGCTAAGCGCACTGCATGACATTCTTCGATTTCTTTCCAAAAGACATTTAAAAAAAAAGAATTGACATCAGTTTAATATCCGAACAAGCTAAGATACTTTTAAAAGATATACTTTGAGAAATTGGGTAGGAGTGATTTGACGGACACATTTCCCCCTGAGTCTTGACGCAGGTAAAGTCAAACAAATGAAGACAAAATGTATTGTTACGATTTTCTCCATAAGGCCTTCTGTAAACACTGCTAAACAAAACACAGCACATCTAATACAAGAACTTGACAACAAGAGTTTCAATAAACAATGTGGCGTTTTAATAACAATTACATCGACAGCCAAATCAACACAATTGGCTACACTAACTTCAAATGCTTTCTTGTACTTAACAGAACAGCCTAACTAAACACTACAAGTCTCTCTAGCTCGTACAGCTACATTCTCGAGGACTCAAAGGTACCACACAGTCCTTACTACCTTGCTGTTCTGGACTCAACTGTCCTTTCTTTACACATTGTCTCTCGACAATAAAGGCTCTCGGTCACATGACCACAACACAGGTCATACTTGCGTGTACTAGCGGTTCAGTCCCTTGTTCAACAGCCTTTGACCTGTGTGATTGGCCTGAGTCGTGTGTGTCAGTAGGCCGCACACACATTAACCCTTTCAGTCCGCCACTGGAGTTACTACAATATAACAAACAGATTTTTTCACTATATTATACCAAGATAAACAAAGTATACATTCTACCCCTCCCCAACACGAAATAAAAGTCTCATATCTTTCTCTCCTAACTGACGATACCAATGTTGATTCCACCAGAATGTGGTAAATAATTACGGAGAGAAAGAGTTAATAATACTGTGAAGTATGGATAGCAGCCTTGTCTTTTGTATTATTTGTGATTTAACATTAATTAAATAACAAACGTAAATATAAAAAATAACGGACATAAATATCTCTTGTTCTGTACATGATAAATAAGTTCGACACAAACACACCTACAAAACATAGATATGTATCATTCTTTTTAAAGAAATAATGCACGTAAATAATGCGACCACAACATTTCGCGCCAAAACGTCCCAAGCGCCCAAACGATCTTCGCGCCAAAACGGCTGCGAAACGGCCGCGCCAAAATGGCATCGCCAAAACGTCCTGCTTCGAACAATTTTTACTTAATGTCATTATATTTTATTCTTATTATCAATGTTTTTGTTATGTAAATAAAAATAAATATATCAAATAATGTTAATTTCATACTTTTTACAATTATTTGATGGATTAGAGGAGGAAATGACCAGGGGATAAAGTGACCAGCGGATGAAGTGACCGGGGATGAAGTTACCGGGGATGAAATGAGCGGGAACCGCTTGTTTCTATGGTGACGGTGGGAAAAGGTTAGCGATTGGTTGTGAATGATGCAAGATAAGCGGTATTGTCGTACGCTGTCATAGATAGGATAGACAACTCCAGAACGCCTGACTGAAAAGACGTGTTATTGCAGTGCATTAGATTTTGTCCAGAACACCATATTATATGATTTCTAAACTTTGCTACATTGATTTCGTTTTAGCTCAAGTTAAATTTGTTTCTATTGTAATAAAAAGTTCTATTTAGATTGGTTCACAAAAGAAGTTTATTCAAGTTATTTCAAGTGTTATTAGTTAAACTATAACGCGTATACACCAGCTTAGTTGCCTACCAGCAGTTTGGTGCTACAAGTCAACGAGCGTCAACAGCATCTGGGTATTTCAATCGCAACACCACTTTCAACAGTCACAATTTAAAAAGTTGGAACTGGATATGTGAAACGAAAATATTATTTTTGAGGGGGAGGGGGGTTAGCTACAAAAATATAGTTTTACAAAACATTAAGCTGTTTATGGAAAACTTAGAAAGAGGATATAAAATTCTGTGGCATTTTACGTCTCGAGAGACGATCTTTTCCCTTTGCAACTTCTTGTGTGACTAAAGAGGCCAATCCTTGATATACAGCTGCGATCACAGGTTGGGCATATATAATCACCAGGCGCCGTTGCATTTTCACCCTTCTTTCTGCTTCTGTTGTGTATGACATCTGCAATCTTTGACCCTTCCTTTATGCTCTCTCTCCATGAGGATCTGTTCAGTGTTAGCAGCAGACGCCTTGGCTGGCTTGGCCATGTTCGTAGAATGCCAGAAGGTCGACTTCCACAGGATATAAAATTAAATAATCAAGAAATAACATTTTGGATGACCTTTTTAATTGTTTCCCTATTCTTGCATCACCTTAATCTTCCATAAACAACAGACTAATGAATGCAGTTTATATAATTAAAGATTTTTTTTTGTTTTTCACTTTTAGTTTCTGGATATACACATCGAAAGGAGTCTATCCAATGTCAAGGTAATCATTCTCGGAAGTAAAAAAAAAAAACAACACACTAACAATACTTCAAAAGGAGACGCGGTGGCTGAGCGGTAAAGCGCTTGGCTTCCGAACCGGTGTTCGAACCTTGGTGAAGACTGGGATTTTTTAATTTCGGGATCTTCGGGCGCCTCTGAGTCCACCCAGCTCTAATGGGTACCTGACATTAGGTAAAGGCGGTTGGTCATTGTAACGGTAGGCCACAGAGACAGATGACCTTTAACATCCTCTGCCCTGTAGACCACAAGGTCTGAAAGGGGAACCTTACTTTTTACTTTACTAATACTTCTAATGGTGTCGTCCTTATCATTAATTAGTCAATACAATAGCCAAGAGTAAGAGTAAGACTATGACTATGCTTCATTTTTTGGCTACTTCCTGTGACAGATTTCTATGCCTAAATTTTGAAATAAAATAGTGATATTAATAAAACTCATTATGATCCTTCGAATTAATTTGTATTTTATCACTAGGCAACGAGGATCTTACTCGTGAAGACGTTTCTACAGACACAAAAACGAGTCCAGAGGATGATCTACCAGGGAGTAAGTGGATATTTAATTAAAAATAGACAATATTGAGACAGAATCTTTTATATATTAGCCGTGCTATAAGTATATCTGTACTTTATACAAAACGGTTTAATATATCTGGGTTAAGGAGAACTTGAGAATAACTAAAAGTTGTTGGATTAACATCTCTTTGCAGAGGCGTTTAGTAATGGAGGAGAGGAGAAACTGTGGTCTTTTTAATACATTTTTTTGGGGTACGACGTTGAGATATAAAAATCAGAAAACCTAAACGAATTACGCCTATTACGCTATTGCACCCCTGTAATAATGCAGTGGGTACCGAGTCACATAGGTGTGACTGGCAACACTATTGCAGACTCCTTGGCCTACCAGGGAGGGCTCACACCACCCACCGAGCAGGCTGCGAATTTTCATCACGATCTGGCTACAATTTAAAAGAAATAGAATTGGAAAAGTGGTTTGAGTGCTGGGACATGTTCCAAATAAAGCCCGCGAAGTCTGGCAACGCATTCCTGACCTCAGTCCCCGTGGTGGAGGCTGTCTAGGCCTGAGAAAGCTATTATTGTACAGTTCAGGTTAGGCCGCTTTCCTGTTGGCACATATTTCTCACGGCTATGGCCAAACTTTGCACCCCCCCCCCCGCTGCGGGGAAGAAGAGGAAACCGTGTCTCATTTTTTTTTTGACTGCCCAGACTTTCTGATCTCCGTTTCGACAGGTCTGGGAAACCAAAAATTCTCGACCTGTATGGTGACATGTATGCACTACGCAAAACAGCAGGATTTCTGCCCAGGGCTTTTGCAAGAGAGGATTTGAGCCTCTTAAGCCCTCACTCAAATGGTGTTTGATGATGATGCTGATGACGTCTATTACGCAATCCCAGAATTGATGTATTTAACAAATAGATGTTTGCATTAGTAAAATGAAATAAAAATTTCTTTTTTCATGGACAAGCATTTCAAATGAACGTGAGTGTGTGTGTATAATTTGAAATGTCTATTTGCATATGTTGTCTTGGTAACGCGTTATAAAACAATACTATAACTAAAGTGTACGTAGAAATAGATGAAACTTAATGGTCGCACTGTCTTCTGCACCACTAAACATTTCAAAAGAACGCGCCGCAAACAAAAGGTCATGGAAAAAAAAGGAAAGATAACAAATCAACGCTAGAAGCTTATTTACCGCCCCTTGTTAAAGTTCGCCATTGTAAACAAGTGACGTTAAAAAAAGGGAACTTGTAATTTATTGCTCGATTCCTTCCGAAGTTAATTTAAGACTTTCGTTCAGCCCAAGACAAAAATAAGAAGAAGATGTGTTGAACAGCTTCCATTTATAAGGAAGCTCTAACAAAACAACATTATAAACAGAGCAATGAAATAATGGGAGTAGAACCATAATGTAGTAACAGAAATTATATTTCATATCATCCACCTCACAATGTATGGAATTATATTTACATCCTTCTAAAGGGAATTAATCAATGTTCTTTCACTCCAATATTCTTGCCTACAAATACGAAAAACAAAACAAAACAAAACATGAATGACAAATACGGAAAAGAAAGTTGTGTTTTGAAATTCAATGCACTGACTTTTTTTTTTTTCTATGATTCCTTTGTTTGTTTGTTTTGTTTTGTAAAATGTTTTACATGTTTCGGATGTTCCTTCAGAGTTGAAGATAATTAGGCTACTTCTTAGTCCAAACCTCCCGCAGGACGACGGGGGATGGGAGCGGGCAGGGTTTGAACCCTGGACCATCGATAAATCTGAACGACAGTCCAGCGCGCAAACCGCACGACCAGGCAGCCATCCTTTTACTGAGTTAAAAAATATATAAAGTATTGTCCAAAATAATATGGGCCACAAATTTAATATCTAGCAATGAAATACTTTATCCTCTTCACTGACTCTTTAACTCAGGGGTTCCTGAACTTTGTTCCTTAACTCTTTCTCTCCTAACTGACGATACCAACGTTGATTCCACCAGAATGTGGTAACTAATTACGGAGAGAAAGAGTTAATGGAACACTTCTCTCATTTTGAGTATATAGCGGAACACAGCTTATTTTATTTTAGAGAGATTAATTGTGGCCTACTAGTTAATTATTCAAGTACGCGTAACACCCATTCAGGCCTCACTAGGGTTTCAAGGAACACAGTTTGGGAAACACTGAGGCTAACTCAAGCCAAATGAAGTGGTATTCTGGTCTGAAAATACTTTCTTCTATGAAATTGATAATTTATTAGTAAAAATATTTCTCTAAAACTTTTGAAATAAAACATAATATCTCAGATCATGATGTTACAATGATGTTCAATACTCTACTCTTGATAATATAAAAAATTTTCCACATAAGCCTACACTCAAGTCTAGCAAGCATTTTTATAATGTTGAATAATAACAATAAATTTATTTACTGTAAAATATTTAAATAAAAATAAATGTAAAATATTTATTTAAATATTTAAATGTATAATTTAAATTTGCTGGACATAATCTTTATTTCAAATGTTGCTATTTTTACATAATATTAACTCACTCTGTCTGTCTGCAGTGGCGTATCTAGGGTGGGGGGGGGAGGAGGTGGAAGAATTTGAAAATCCCCCGGGCCCCCACTTGAGGTGGCCCCCAAATGAGTGTTTTTTTTACATTAAAAATTAAATATTATGCTAAATGCAGGGGGCCTCCAAAGAGGTCAAGCCTCCCGGGCCCCCAAACGATAAAAAATTCCTAGCTACGCCTCTGTCTGTCTGGCCAAAAGTTTGTACACTTTGTTTCTGTGACACCCAATCTCGGATCAATTTGAAATTTTGCACAATTATTACTATGTTCATAGACTCTTCTCTAGTAGAGTTGAAAACCCAGAGAAGGCTGTAGCCCACACGTTTTACAAACAGTAAAGCGGTTAGGTCATCTATTTCATTCAGGAGATCTATCTTTCAATAAAGCGGTTAGGTCATCTATTTCATTCAGTATATCTCCCAATATTTCTATTTTCATTTCATAACATTTTTTAAAATGTAAGTTCCATTTTCCTGTACACACATTTATCCGTATCGCTTTCTCTTCATTGTCTATGTTTCTGCATTATATTGCTTCCAAAATGTAAATGTAGAACCGGTTCTCAAACATCGAAATGAAACTAAAGACTAAGATTTAACTCAAGTATGAAAGTCACTTACACTTCTGATATGAAATAGGTTCTTCTATTGACCCCATTCTATCTGTAATTATTAAGTGCCCTCTAAGATTTTAAAAATCCTAATCCAGCTAATATCAAGTGCAGCTTAGAACTTGGTCACTGGCATATATAAATATGGACAAAGTTATGCTTACAACGTCGATGTTGGTCACATAGCGAGAACGAAACTTCTAGACTAAAATTCCCCCTCCCCCCCTCCTTCATTGAAGTAACTCCTGTATCTCAGTGCAGTTAGGTCACGTGTTCATGCAGTTATATTTTGTAAAGCAGACGACAAGATCATCACTTCAAAAGAAATATTTTTTTTTGGATATCAATACAGAAACATATTATTGGAAAACTAAAAAAAAAAAAGGAAATAACAAAAAAGATAAAAGAATTTGACATTTTTTTATTTTTTTTTGAGCTGTGCAGACGTATGATTATGATTATTTGAACAATTCGAAATATTGGTTTAAAAAGTTTTGTTTTTTCTAATTTCCAGACAATAAAGCTTCAAGAATAAATTCAGATAAAATAAATGTTATAGACGCTAAATTTAACTTAGTAAAAAAAAAAAATAAAAAAAAAAAAAGGTACAAATCGTATCATTGTCACAATGTTTTTGATATTGGTACCAAATCTGATTTATTATTGGTAGCTAGTTGCCTAATAGTTTCAAAGTCCTAGAGTGAAGGACTAACACTTGTTCCATATTGGAATTATTATGTGCTGCGAAAGGAATTGGATTCTGCAGTGAGGAAAAAAAGGGCGCAAAAATTATCTTATAACTTTAGAAAAAAAAACAAAGCTTGGTCGTGCGATTTGCGCGCTGGACTGTCGTTTAGATTTATCGATGGTCTAGGGTTCAAACCCTGCCCGCTCCCATCCCCCGTCGTCCTGCGGGAGGTTTGGACTAGGAAGTTAACTATCTTTAACTCTGAAGGAACATCTGAAACATGTAAAACAAAACCAAACAAACAAACAGACATTGCCGTTATTTTGTACACCGGATACACCGAAAAGCTAGATATTTATAGCTTTAACGTCACGTATGAAAATCTTCAATAGAGCTCTAAGATCAGCAGAATGTTTATTATACAAGAAAATTTTAAAAAAAAGTTTTATCCACGAAGCTGCGAGTTGAAAAGAAGTATTCTAAAAGTACTGTTTTTTTTTTTTTTTTTTTTTTTAAAGACAATACCTCCTTTATACATCTTTTAGAGCGATAATACGCTCTTCATAACTTATAAATGCTAGATTTTAAAAGATCGGAAAATCGTTTTAGCCCTTTTCGAGATCGTGTCCACGAAGGAGTGACTTTAATAGAGGTAATGTAAAAAAAATAATAATCTTGTTTTAAAAACAAAGCTTATCTAAGGAAAAAAAAACGCCTGATCATTACCATATTTCTCAATACTGCAGGAATATCTCCCTTTTTATTTATAAAGCAAAATTAATTAATTACCACTAATTGATGAACTGTTTTTTTTTCCATTGATTCGTGTATTGACATCGACTATGAATAATGAAACAAAATTTCAACTTGATCCGAGAATAGGAAGCGGGGAAATACGTGTACATAATGTAATATGGGAGGCGCAGTGGATGAGCGGTAAAGCGCTTGACTTCCGAACCGGGGGTCTCGGGTTCGAATCCTGGTGAAGACTGGGATTTTTTTATTTCGGGATCTCAGGGCACCTCTGAGTCCAGCCAGCTCTGATGGGTACCTGACATTAGTTGGAAAAGCAAAGGCGGTTGGTCTTTGTGCTGGCCACATGACACCCTCATAAACAGAAGCAGATGATCTTTACATCATCTACCCTATAGACCACAAGGTCTGAAAGAGGAACTTTATTACTAATGTAATATGGGGAATAAATTTCACACAAACAACCGTATCTCTCAGCAAGTAGCATTTATTTCCCTTTTTTAACAAAAAAATTGTATTGATTGCCAATAATTAGTTAGCAGTTTTTTTTTTTTTTAATCAATTTCTGCTTTGTTAGGTAGAGCCAATTAATTGTGTAAAAGTTCCAACTTGATGTGAAAATGGATGTGGGAGATATAATGGGTAAAATATGACACCAGACAGATTGAGTTTATGTAAGCTTTGTAAAAAGGACATGTTTGTATGTGGAGGGGTTGGGTTCAACTAGTAAAAGACTGAGAGATACTAATGCAGTTGTTACGTTTTTCGTTTTAAATTCTAATATTTAATTTTCAATCTTTACGTCGATTTTGTTTTTTTTTCCATAGGATTCTATCAAGTCTCGTCTGCATGCCCCGACGTCACCTACTGTTACAATGTCAGCATGTCCTACCAGTCAAGGTCAATGACAGAGGTCATGGAGGTGGACAGGGAGACAGTACACTGCGAGTAAGAAAATGTCTGTATCGCTGGGGCAGTCTGTATATATCGTCTGCTTGTACAGGAGCAGACGTCAGTCTTACAAAACAGTATGTAGAACCGAAGCGAGACTTAGAAAATCTTTGACATTGTTATGGAGACCTACGGATGAAAAATATCTTGATTCACGTCTACAAATTAAATTTAATGTTGTTTGTTAATACTAATGATGATGTTTAAGATGAAGATGATGATGACTATGATGATGATGATACTGATGAGGATGACAATGATGATGATAATGATCATTATAATGATGATTATGAAGATTATGATGATGATGATGATGACTATGATGATGATGATAACTATGATGATGATGATGATTTTGATGATGATGACTATGATGATGATAATAATGATGAAAACGGTGATCATGATCATGATGATAATAATAATGATGATGACTATGATAATCACTATGATGATGATGATGATGATCATAGTGATGATGGTGATAATGAAAAGGATAATGATGGTGCTGACGATAGAAAGGAAATTAGAAGTGAAAGAACTGACCTACAATTATCTCATTGGCCTTATTTTCTTTTCAAAGTCGAAGTTGATGAAATTAAAACCCTACAGCAATGTCAGTTGGTTTTTCTTTTAAGTTCTAGGATAAACAGCCAAAATTGTTTCCTTTAAAAAAAATATTTAAATGTTACATAGAAAATTGATTTTGTTTCTACATTCTTAGTGCTTTTTGTTTTCTTTGTAAATTACAATGACATTGTGTCATTTTCTGTCCTCTTGGTATTCGGTTACGTAATCGAATGACCTTTACTGACCTTCAGGGAGAAAACTTTGCTGTGAACGTAACCACTGAAACACCTTTTGTTTCCTTTGGTTTGACGTGTGCCGGATGTCATCATTTCAGTATTTGAAGATTAAATACATTCACACGAAGGGCCGGGACGAGATGCCCGAGCGCAGATTGCATACCTTATGACCAGGCGAATATTTTAACAAACCATAAAATAATTTTGTTTGCACTTTTAAAACGTGTAGAATCCAATTTCTAATTTTCTTTTCGCTTTTCAACTCAAAGGTCATTGCGATCTACGGGGCAGACGATGTAAAAGATCATTTGTTTTCTTTGGCCAACGGTCAACGAGCAGAGTGTCAGGTGACCAGCCTTTTCTTTCCACAACTATTGTCAGAGTTGGTTGGACTCAAGGGCGTCATAAATATCAAGAAATTCAAAGAAACGCCTTCACCAAGATTCGAACCACTTTACTACTAAGCAGCAAGTTTTTGAATTATTTTGTTGACAACAGTGATTTTTCAATATGGCCTCTTTGCCTTAGTTTATTTTGTCGATTTATTTTCATTTGTCTCCCACCAAAACTCCCTTTCAATTTCTTAGGCTTTTTAAGCTTCCATTACATCTCCACTACTTTTCTTCATATCGATTTTCTTCTTTGTCTCCCTAAATGCAAAGTGTAGACAAAGAGCAGAAGACTGTGTTTTAATATTTAGTGTAAAAATCCCAATAGTTTTTTTTTTTAGTCTTAGCTAGACAAGAATCTAATTTCAAGACAAGAAGCTATCGCTAACATTTGAGAAAAGTTAATTAACAGACCGAAGATACAGTAACATTGTTAGATGCCAAGAGAGAGCACTCTTATTGCTTCTTTTTGGTTATTTTTGCTGCTTCTCTTAGTTAGTGTTCTTGTCTTTTTTTCAAGAGGCCTGCGTCTAACTATAGTATGCATCAATGACGCTCTCTGCTCATGTGGACTAACAGATGACCCACAGGCCGTCGCTGAAGTGACCAGCTTAAAATACCAGTACCAGCAACTCTGTCAACAAGGGAAAGGTAACCGAACACAATTATATTCACCTAAAATAATTTTCTCGCTGCTTGTCTTATATGTTTTTTCTCTCTCTCTCTCTCTCTCTATATATATATATATATATATATATATATTCCTAAAATCTAGCTCTGGATAAATTCAGAGTATTAAAGGACTCATGGACCCTTCCTTAGAATACAAAATGAATACTTCAATATGTTGACCTCAAACACATCTAAACAGAGATGAATCTAGAATTAATATTTCACGTTATTATTTAGCTTTCGAAATATAGTAATACTATAAGTCTTTATATTTGCATAGGCAGGTGTTCAAAATATATCTTTAAAAAAATACGAATACAACACATGATAGTCTGGACTTTTAGGTTAGATTTTATGTTTCTATTACAAAACAAGACCTCAGTGAAGGACAACTCCGTCCGTCCATTTATTCCTCGTTTCTTTCACCCACCCTCCGACCCATTTACCTATTTACCTACCTATTCCAATCTACCCCAATCAATCTATCCATCCATCAGGGCCGGCCTGACAATTTAAGATCCCAGGTGAAGTGAATTTGGTGGCCCCCGAATGAAATTTAAAAAATATATATATATATATAAAGAAACAACGAAAAAAAAATATAATTACGCAATTAATTAAAAAAAATGGACCTCATTCACCAAAAAAAAAGAACGGTCACGTGATATTATTGATAAAACAAAGAAATAAACGGTCACGTGATAACCATTGTTGATTAGAATTAAATCGTAATTTGTATAGAAGAGATAGAGAAGCACGTGGCTCAATGTTGTTTGTTCAAGATTGGTGAATGAGGTCCATTTCCCGTCTTGATCTCGACCAATAACTGAAATTCCTGTATCGCAATTTTCGTAGTAGAGACAAGAATTAGACAAGTAAACAAGGAGTCATATTAGAGACAAGAATTAGACAAGTAAACAAGGAGTCATAGTAGAGACAAGAATCAGACAAGTAAACATGGAGTCATAGTAGAGACAAGAATTAGACAAGGAGTCAAAGTAGAGACAAGAATTAGACAAGTAAACATGGAGTCATAGTAGAGACAAGAATTAGACAAGTAAACATGGAGTCATAGTGCTCTACCATGTTTGAGATCGGATCCAAGTTTCGCGATTCTTTCTCTAATTTTTGTTAGTGTTTGCTAGGCCAGCCATCCATCCATCTATGGACTAATTTAGTTATCCATTCAATCCTTCATTCATTTATTTCCTCCATTCATTTATTCTATAAGACATCCAACAACTCTCTTTTTTTAAAAAAGCTTTTTATATAGCGCTACTTTCATGCTTATAGCATACTCAGAGCGTTTTGTTCCAATCTCAGTTGTGGACCAGTAGGGGGGGGGGGGGGGGAGGGGTATCTAGGAGAAGGTTTTTCCGTGCTGCCATTAGGCGCTAAGTAAACACAATTCTTCTCAAGTCGGGTGTCGAACCTCAATCCCCCTCATAGATAGCCAAGCCCAAGTGTACTTAGCCTCTCGACCATGCTTCCCATCTATTTATTTATGTATCTTTCGATCTATTCCTTACCCATGCCATACATTCTGCTCATTCCTCCACCAGTCTATCGATTTAACACTCTAATGTGGCGTAAAGATTAGTAAGTGTTCACTGCCTTAATGCAAAGGCACAACTCGAGCGTTTTGAAGCTTCTGTATTTCTCAGACTCTTCCAGCCCACATTCTGAATTAAGACCTCAGATAATTTTGTGTTTGGTGGAGGGGGGAGGGGGCATTAACCCTTTAGGCGCGTATGGTAGTTTAGTCTCCAAACATTAGAATTGTAATTCCATTTTGTATGCATTCATTGTAAAGCAGCCCAGCACTTTAAGGGTTAATCTTAATGTCGTCAACTTTTAAAGTATGGCTTTGATGAATTTACTGATGTTGTTTTGAATTCATCTTATTTCATGCTTTGATGCAGACGCAGTCCTTGATGGTCAGCGATGTCCAAGTAAGTAGCTTCCTGGTTAGTTTAGATGTGAGTATTTTTTTTTTTTTACTTTTTGCAGACGACAGATTTAGTTAAAGGTCAAACATTTTGACTCTTACATAAGCTCTAGCACGTAGACAATTTACTGGCACATTATTCATGAACACCCTGTAATGTGATACGTGTAGCAAGTCCGTCCGTCCGTCTGTCTGGCTACAATGGGTCACTAGTGACATATTAATTCATCAGAAAAAAAACCCAACATTACTGGAGTTAAATTTTATCATCATGGTCGTCTGTATTTTAAGATATCAAATCCTACTCTCTGATCTTCTTGCTTACCGAACAACGGACCCTCAGTGGCTGCATTCTCTTGTATTCTTTGTACTCTCTTATTGACACTGTTGTTATTTTTTTGCATTGCATTTTGCTATTGCAGTTTATTGAAATACTAAGTGATAATGTAGTAATAGCATAAAAAAAATCAAGTAACACAAAAACAAATTTAAAAAAATCAATTTCTCCTTAATGAAGCTGGTGGCGGTCTTTCATTTCTCTTTATATATTTATTGCCATGCTTCAGTATTTAAAGATGTCTTTCCCTTGGACGTTTCAAGATCA
Organism: Biomphalaria pfeifferi; assembly: GCA_030265305.1. Lineage (NCBI taxonomy): Eukaryota > Metazoa > Mollusca > Gastropoda > Planorbidae > Biomphalaria > Biomphalaria pfeifferi. Next base: position 897,902 of record JASAOG010000124.1, on the reverse strand, counting down.
AATTTTTCTATTCAAGTGTCTACATCAGAAGGTGTGCAAAGTTTCATGATCGTCTTATGTATTTGTTCAACTCTTTACAGAATGCAAAAAAAAAAAAAAACACATTTGAGTCGAGTGCGGGAATTCCCGCTGAAATCCTGTTGAAAATAGCCAAATTTAGTTTGAAGATAATTATTTAACATAAATTCGAATTTCTAGGACAATCGTTAAGCCGTTTTTTTTTAAAAATATCCGATCAACCCATGAAGTTGCAAGCTAATAGAAGGACTGTAAAAACTATGTTGTGAAGACAAAACCTGTTGATGAGAGACTACGTCGCCTCATTGTGGACCAGGACTCGAGTTCAAATCTTTCTATCTCTTCTCGTTTCGTTAGTTCCCTTTGTTCCATGATCAAAATCTTAAGTTCCCTTTTTTCTCCTTGTTCTCTGATCAAAATCTCTTTAGCCTTAAACATTTCACTCAATCAAATAGTTTGTGTTTATTTGCTGCTGAACTGTTCACAATGTATTTTGACCAAAGGTAGAGATAGTGTTTGAAGAAAAAAAAAAAAAGGTAAACATTCTATGTAAACGTAAGGGAAAGTATGACACTATTACAACTCCTCTATTCAAGTCACACCTTCATGGATTGTGGGCGGACGCTAATCTCAAAAATGTTTCTAACGATTTTTTTTTTTTTTTAGAAATTAAACAGTTGATGTAAATCTCTGAGTAAAGAATTATTAGCTCGTTGGCCACATGGCGAAAACTCTAGTTTGACCGTTATAATTTTGAAAATTAAACAACTGTAAATTTGGCTAGAGACTAAATCTAGGTCTAGATCCTACATCGGTTTTGAAAAGACTATCGCGTTCTTTAAAGGACTTTCGCGTTCGGAAAATTATAAATGCAAGGTTTAATTGATTCAAGAGTTTAATAAATTAAATGTACTGGAAAATTTTGCGCATTGTCTTCTAAGTCTAGATCTAAAACCATTTCATTGGCATATTATAAAGTGTAGTAGATCTATACATTCGGTTAACCAGGATTCTTTCTCGGGGGAGGGGGGATAAGGGGCGATGTAAAAAAATGTTTTTAAGAGAGGAAAAAAAAAAGGCTCAATAAGTTGCATAATGGAGATATTGTCTTTTTAAAAGTGTATGTGTATTCATTTTGTTGTAATATTTTTAACTAATTTTATTATGTCTATGCTGTTACTTAAAGATGGTCAAAAGCTATTTACACAATAAATGTTTCTACTATTCTTTTATTTTTAGAGAGCGACAACCTGTGTGACGATTTTCTGTTGACATGTGAAAGAAGAGTTCTGCTTCGATACCAACATTTGGTAAACTCAACAGACTATACTTATGTTTCATGCGAGTAAGTAGCTTAAACTGTATTCATAAGTGTAGTGTGATTTGGTACGATAGCTAAAGTGTTATTTAGGTGTTTTGCTCCAAATATTGCCCAAATGGAGGAGAATCTGTTGATAAAAAAACAGTTATTTTTCCATGTTACATCTTTAGTCAATCAGCGTGTGTACAATTGCTTAATTCTACGGCCATGTGTGGTCCCCAGTGCTTCCGGCCATAAAAAATTTTTTTTCCAGGCATGACCATTTTGCTAATGATTTAGGTGTGGTTAAAGGTATTTTGAATAAATTTCTACTCTAATGATTTATTAAAAGTCATTAAATAGAGTTGAAATTTGTATATAAAAATCTCCGCTGAGTCTCTCTAAAGCCCATGGTTATTAAGTAAGCATTTTTATTTTTAACTAAAATTAAACATCTTGAGCTAAAATTTGGATTTGCTGAAACCAAGATCTACCGAATAGTTCTGAGAAACTTCTTAACTAAAAAGCGATTGTCAAAAATAAAAAATCTAAAAATCTTAAATAAAAAAAAAAAGTAAACCTAATTTTACATTCACATCTATTTCATAGAACGTTCAAGACACGAATCCAGTGTTTTGAAGACTTCATCTGTACATGCACTGAGTCCAACGTACTCAGTTTGAGAATCACGTTTGAGGACTACAAGAAACCTTATGAAGAACATTGCCTGAATGGTAAACACCTCTATTTCTTGGAGCATATCATTGTGGTCCACATTTCTTAGCAAGTATAAACAAATTAATAACTTTGAGACCTAAAAAACACAACAGAGAAAACAAACACCGATTGAAAAGGAAATATATAGATATATATTGAAGTCAGGTAGTTCCTACACTGTCAAAACAAAATTGTTCCAGGCTAGGTTTTAAACCTAAGTCAAAGTTTGTTTCATAACTTGATTTTAATGAATTACAACTGATTGCTCAGAACTGCGTTCATCAGTAGTTAACGCCCTTCGTTTCTGTTGTGATTTAGTTCCGGGTCACAAGCCGAGAGAAGGTCACGCCACATGTATGGACAAAGACTTCTTAAAGTATACAGGTAAGTCGTAATTCGACTTTGGACATTTTAATGCATGTAAACTCAGAATAATTCCTAAATATTATTGTGACGGTCTTTTTATTATTATTATAGCTTTTATATAGCGCTACTTTCATGCTTATAGCATGCTCAGAGCGCTTTGGTCCGATCTCATTTATGGACCGGGGGGAGGGGGAGGGGGTATCTAGGAGTTTGTTTTCCGTGCTGCCTTTGGGCGCTCAGTAAACACAACTCTGCCCGAGTCGGGTGTCGAACCTCGAGCCCCCTTCTAGGTAGCCAAGCCAAGCCAAATTCAAGCGCCTCTCGACCACGCTTCCCACTTACTGGGGGGCACTTAAATTTTTTAGGGTGTCAAATCTGACCTTAGAATTTGTTGTTAAGGTATACTCGATTTTTTTTTTTGAGCGGGAAAATAATGGTTGGGGGGGGGGAGGGAGGAGAGAGCGACACTACTTAAAAACAAACCTGCAATTTCTACATAAAAAGAAACTAAATGGCTATGACTGCCCACCCATGTATGCGCTGTAGACGCTAGATACACATTAACTTGAATGAAATATCCTTAACATCGCTTTCAAATAAATGTGTTTTACGTTTTGTTCTGTTCTGTTACTGGGGGGGGGGGGGGGGCTTTGTTTGCCACGTAAACACGAGGGAAACATACAAGATTGATAGATAGAAGGAGAGTTGGCGATTTGTTTGTATCCTGGTGGCAGCAGACGTACAGATTCAGTCAATGTCAGCTTCAAGGTCGTTCACAAGGACTCGAAACGATTCTTCAAATACAGTTTTATTTGTTAGATTACCTTAACTTATAAAATACAGAGGTTACTTAAAAAGAGAAGATGATTATGTCCTACGTGTCATGTATCTAGTCTTGGCAGAATTTAAGTCATTGGCTTTTCCTGGCTGATTCAGGCAACCCATTTCACTAGGGTAGAAATATGTATTGTTTTTATCACACACCGTTATTGTTGTTGAAGATCGTTGACTTGAAGCACCAAACTACTTGTAGACAACTAAACCGATGTAGGGGTTGTTGTTACCGGTGGTTGACTTGAAGCTGCCATTTTCTAATAGACAACTAAACCGTTGTTGGTGTAATGTATCTTAGCTAGTTAGCCTTCAAATAACTTGAATAAGTTCCTTTTGTGAACAAAACTAAACATAACTTAATTATAAGGTAAACAAAATCAAGTTGAATTGAGATCAAATAAATGTAGTAGTATTCTTTAACAAAATCTAACTCACTACAACACAACCTTTCAGTCTTAAGTTCTGGAGTCGTCCCTCCCCCCTAGAAACAAAATGACGACAAAGTCCCCTATGTTGCATCATTCACAACCAATCACTAACGCCTTCCCATTGTCACCACATAAACACACACACACACACTTCATAACAGGCGTATTATCTTGTAACTTATAGAACTTAAAACAACGTCAAAAACATCTTTTCAAATAAAACTAAATATAACCTTTTTTACAATATAGACAGATTTAACTTGAGATAAAATGAACTATTTTAAACAAATCGAACTCACTATAAAAACACGTCTTTACACTCTGACTTCTGGAGTCGTCTAGCATACTTAGCACAGCTTACGACAGCGTTGCTTATCTTGCATCATTCTACTAAACTAACATTAAATTAATGCTCTCTGTTCTACAACTAGCAAAAAATACTCCCTTGTCATATAATCTAGGAAACACACACACACACACACTTATTCCTTTGTAATGGCTGCCTTGTCGTACGGTTTGCGAGATGGACTGTTGTTCGGACTAATCGATGTTCCTGGGTTCAAACCCTGCCATCTCCCATCCCCCGTCATTCTGCGGGAGGTTTGGACTAGAAGTAAACCATCTTCAACTCTTAAGGAACATCCAAAACTTGTACATTTTTTTAACCCAAATCTAGGTTTAACCCTAAACCATTATAAAATTTGTCACTCTGTCGTCTGGTAATTTCAAGGTGATTCCGCGTTTTCTAGAATGAGCAGCTTGATGGATCAAATATATGATCGTTTAAGTTTCAGTAGATCACTTGTTTTTTTATATTTGTGATGTGATGATGTTTATACTATTGTATTGTATGTCTTTAGCTATTTTTTGATTTGCTATGTGCGTCATTTGTTTGTGAAAATAAGGCCAAAAAATGTGCTATCAATTTACATTTATATTTTTTTTTAAAACAATAATATTTATCTTATCTCACTCGAAGGCTGAAGGGTTAAGCGCTTGGCTTATGAACATGGGGTCCTGGGTTCGAATCCCGGGGATTTTGAATTTTGGGATTTTTAGGGCGCCCCCGAGTCCACCAAACTCTAATGGGTACCTGACTTTAGTTGGGGAAAATAAAAGCGGTTGGTCGTTGTTCTGGCCACGTGGCACCCTGCTTGTTAACTGTTGACCAAAGAAACGGAAACAGAAACAGAAACGGAAACAGAAACAGAAACGGAAACAGAAACAGAAACGGAAACAGAAACAAACAGAAACGGAAACAGAAACAGAAACGGAAACAGAAACAGAAACGGAAACAGAAACGGAAACAGAAACGGAAACAGAAACGGAAACGGAAACGGAAACAGAAACGGAAACAGAAACAGAAACGGAAACAGAAACAGAAACGGAAACAGATGTCCTTAATCGCATGGTCTAAAAGGGTAACTGTTCTTCATCTCGCTCTCGTAACTAACGTTCTTAGTTTAAATCCTTTGTGTAAATCTAGTTAGTATAAAACACCAGACTAGCGAACTGAAGGGGTTGAGTTTTAAACCCCAGATAGCTGCTAGTGCATGTTAATGCCAGCTTGAAATTGAGTTGTTTTGTCTGGCGCCCTTGTGACAGCATGAAAGCGTCACCCCACTCCTGTCAAGTCTACGCCTTGTTTAACACTAGAAGGAATGAGCCCAAGACCTAATTGAAAATAAATATGGCATTATTCTGTCTGCCTCTAGTTTGATTGAAAGTTATCTGATTGTCTTATGTCTACAAACAGAAAGAAACCTTTGAAAAATTCTGTTAGGGTATCGCAGATTCACAGTGCAGCTCCATTAAAACACTGACCACTGAGAAGGATTTCACTCAGCGGACAGGCTTGGACAGGGAGACTTTCAACCTTAGTCTTGTCAACGTATGAGATCATTACTGGGTTAGGTCAAACCTTTTTGCGTGGTACGGATCCTCGGAACTTGTCTGCTATTTAACGAGACCCAAGGCCGCGAACCACATGGGAATCTCTTCATATTCTTTTTAAGACATCGCCACGCATTGTGATTGTATTGCAATTGCTATTGCACCTTACTAGTTCCTATGACGACTCCCGTTGTGGAACGCTGTGGCAGTTGTTGCTTGTTGTTCTTTATCGTTGTAAAGTTTCCACACAAGGGAGAGAAATCTCAAAAAATGTAATTAATGCTGTAGCATCGAGGTGTTGACTTTGTTTAGTCACCAGGTCACATGTCTGCATTTAACCTTTGTTCTGTCCATCCACATGTGTGCTTTCATAACTTCTGACTTTGGCTGCACATGCATTTATTAAAATTCTTTTTATTTTATGACAGAAAATATTTTCATTGGTTGAGGCGAACACTTAACAAGGAGTTCGTATTTATCAACAGACAAAAGAAAAAGTGCAGAAAGCTTACCACGCTGCCAATAATAAATACTTAAACGCCTCGCAGTACTTCTGTTAGAGGCGCTGCTTTCTGTCTTATAAGTAACTTTCATTTCTTGCATCGAAATAGATTTTTGTGTAAAAGGTGTATACATGTATTATTCGCTCGAGACATGTCATTAGAGATGGCCTGAACACTGACCTGCAGCCTGTGGACACTGACGTATGACCTGTGACGTGGTAACGAGCTATTGGTCCAAACAGATTGTGACGTCGCTGCTCAGCTCTTCTAGAACGACTGGTCTCGAGTCCCTACATCTACCAAGCAATAAAAAGTGTGGGTGTGTGTGTGAGTTAAGTCCTCTTTTCAGACCTTACGATCTAAGGGGCAGATGATGTAAAGGTCATCTGTTTTTTTGTGGCCCACGGTTAACGAGGGTGTCATGTGGCCAGCACAACGACCAACCGGCCTTTACTTTTTTTCCCCAACTAATGTCAGTGTGTGTGAGACTTGAAGATACAAAACAAAAAAAATGACCGGACCAACTTGGCAGTGTCACAGATGGATGTCAAAGAACATGACAAAATGGACGCCCCGTGCACAAGACACTGGAGATTGGTTTGCATGTTTGGGTGTAAGAGAAATGAAATATGAATATGACCAGAAAGAGACCGAGACAGAGAGAGAGAGAGAGAGAGAAGGAGAGGGGGAGAGAAAGAGAGGGAGAGTAACCCGGTTAGAGGGAGAGAGAGAGGGGGGGAGAGAAAGAAAGTGAGAGTAACCCGGTTAGAGAGAGGACAAAAAAGATAAAGTAAAAAAAATAAAAGGAGTGATAGAGAGAAAGGGAGAGACTAGAGAGAATAGAGGAAGAAATAATAACAGAGAGAGGAGAGAGAGATGGAGAGAGAAGAAAGACAAGGGAGAAAAAAAAGGAGCAGTGAGACGGTGACCGAGTGTCCAGCTGACTTTGTATAAGAGAGTTCCTGTGTGAAAAAAATAAAAATACGAGACTCATGAGCAGCTCAATGGAAACAAAAATACAGTCCACACGTAAGAACTAACCGGGTTGAACATTCAGAAAGCGAGATAATATTAGAAAAGTCAAAGTAACCAGATCCCCCAAAAAATCTAATTTAAAAGTTATGTCACTTAAAACCCTGAATTAAAATCATGTGTGATAAAAAGATACACACTATCATTGTCTTACTATTCAGCAGACGTGAAGAAGGAACCAAGTATACGCGTACTGACATATAAAGTGCAAAAGAAAACAGATTTTTACTCTAAAAGTTAATCACAGTAATCTTTTCTTTGTTTACACTTTGATTTACGAAGATCTCGTGTTTTTTAACCAAAAAAAAAAAAAAAAAAAAATAAAGTAAGAGAGAAAAAGAAGATAAAGCAATATGAAGAAATGTGATGTCCATATACTGGAACCTGAAAAACAAAGCGTTTGAAAAATAAAAGATTGAAGGTTATGAAAGATTTTCAAATAAATGTGGCTACTAGGATTAGGTCACAAGACCAGTGACTGCTGGTGTAATGGCAAGTTAGAAATGGAGAAAGACGGTCAACAGATCGTGTGTGGAGCCCAAACAGACTAGGATATGGCTGAAGGTCTAGGAAACTAATTACTAAAAATCTTATTACGAAACTTACTTTTATTCTTTTTCAGCGAATGTTAACAGCGCCGCACAAAGATGGAAACGGAAGTGCCCAGCCTTAAAAGATTGCCACCAGAAAGTGTCACAAGGGCATCTGCCCAGGCACAGCCAGTGTAGGTAGGGCACTTTGAATTCTATGATTGCCAAAGTACTTTCTCTGTAAGCGAAGATAATTACAGTCAGAATTTCAAGAAGATAAACACGAAGACATCTGTCAATTTTCGTCTTTAAAAAAAAGATTACTTTCATGGCAGAAGTAGGTCAAGTTGGGATTATGCTGTTATTCATCTGATTCTATAAATCAAATAAGAACATAAAACTAAAATGTTATTTAACCTTGGTTAGGCCATCAATAGAATATGCATTCTCTGTTTGGGACCCTTCAACTCAAGAAAACATTAAGAAACTGGAACAGACACAAAATAGAGCAGTGAGATTCATAACAAACGAATATTCACATTTGACTAGAGTAACACCATTAGTAAAATCACTAAATTTAGAAAACCTTCAGGACAGAAGACTCAAAAGTAAAGTAGCAATTATATTTAAAACACTGAACCATAATCTTCAAATACAAAAACAAAACTTAATAAAATACTCAGACACAAAGATAAAGGCACATTCCTCGTCCCATATGCTAGGACAAATTTGTACAAATACTCCTTCTTCCCTAGTGCTATTAGAGCATGGAATGGGTTGCTTGAGCTAGCCAGAAAAATCAGTGACTTGGCAGAACTTAAGTCATTGGTTAATATGCATGACTAAATGCATGACGCGTAGGACGTAATCATCTTCTATTTTGGTCCTCTTGTATGCGCTGCGGAATGGCGTCACTATGGACCCAAGTTCAAACCTACCCCCTCTGCCATCCCCTATCGTCTGCCATCCCCTATCGTCTGCCATCCCCTATCGTCTGCCATCCCCTATCGTCTGCCATCCCCTATCGTCTGCCATCCCCTATCGTCTGCCATCCCCTATCGTCTGCCATCCCCTATCGTCTGCCATCCCCTATCGTCTGCCATCCCTTATCATCTGCCATCCCCTATCGTCTGCCATCCCCTATCGTCTGCCATCCCCTATCGTCTGTCATCCCCTATCGTCTGCTGGAGGTCTGAGCTAGGACGTGATGATCTCCATTTCTGTAGGAACTTCAGAAACTTGTGAATCCAACAAACAACCTTCACATTGCATGAAATATTAAAATTAATAAAGGTCGTGTTCGATTGGGTAGGAAGTAGTCCGCGTGGGTGGAACGCAATGGGGCAATAAACTTACACTCTAGTTGACGTCTGTAAATATACAATGTTACCTATTCACTGTCAACAATTTTCCCAAAAGTGCTAAAAGTAGTGCAGCGCATACCACAGAGTGAAGCCATTGTGGACAATTTCAGAAATCTTTAATTTCTTTAGCACATTTTGTTGTGTAGAGTTTGAATAAGAGTTTTGACACCACCTTGAACACTGTAAAAATATCAACAAACATTAAAATTGTCCCTTAAAAAATTATTTTTTTTTTTACTTTTCTGCTTTCACAACTCATTGCGATTTAAATGTTTTTTTGTTTTTTTCCATTGTAAGCATATTCTTTCATAAGTGAATTCTTTCCTGACTTAATTCTTTAATGACTTAATTCTTTTAAGAATTCTTTTATGACTTAATTCTTTTATGAATTCTTTATGATCTAATTCTTTCCTGAATTAATTCTTTCCTGAGTTTAATCTGAAATGAGCCAATTTTTTACAACGAAATTCTTACTTGAATAAATTCTATTAGACTTACTAAGGGCATACAGATATTCTTTCAAGGATAAGTATTTTACACAGATTTTAGAATTTGTTTTTTGTTCTAAAAAGCTTATATAAACTCATTTTGTCTGTCTGTCTGTCTATCTATCTGATAAAAAGTTTGAACATGTTTTTTCCCCATTTCCCATTCTCGGATCAAGTTGAAACTTTGCACTTATTCAATGTACTTGGCAAGAATCAATTTAAAAAAAATTAATCAGTTAGTTTATTAATTTTTGGTAAATAATTATATTGATATCGAAATAAGGGGAACAACTGCTTCTTAATGAGATATGTCTATGTATATATGGATTTAACCCCCTTATTACATTTTGACACGTTTTTTTTCTCCCACTTCCCTTTCTCGGATCAAGTTGAACTTTTGCATAATTATTCATAGTCGATAACAATACACGAATCAATCCAAAAATTAACCACCTATCTTATCAATTAATACTTATTAATGAATTTTGTTTTATATAATGATAAATGGCATTAATTAGCGGTTCTTTCCCTTAGACAAGCTTTGTTGTTTTTTTAAAGTAATCTTTTTTTCTATTTCTTAGTAACATGCTTTAGTTCATGTAGTTCGTTATGTGATTTCTCATTGGCTATAGGTAAGACGACATTCACATTAAGCATTAAACCTTTCTTTGTATTAGCTGCGTGGTCGAGAGGCTAAGTGCGATTGAACTTGGCTTAGCTACCTATGAAGGAGGCTCGAGGTTCGACACCCGACTCGGGCAGAGTTGTCCTAGATACCCCCTCCCCCCACTGGTCCATTGGACCAAAGCGGTCTGAGCATGCTAAAAGCATGAAAGGAGCGCTATATAAAATAAAGCCATAAAAAGCCATATCATAATTTAAAGTGTGGCTAATACTAGTTTAAATAATTGTGGCCTGTATTGCTACATCCAAATTTCAACAGGGTGGCTTCTCATTCTCGTAAATTCTCGTAGATTGTCCATTGCTTTAGTCCACACCAATAAACACGAACGAATTTGAACTAAAGCATGTTAGGCCTCGAATGTCAGGGGGAAGGGGAGAATGATGTAAGTCTAGTAAAGTAAAGTTCCCCTCTTAGACCTTGTGGTCTATAGAGCAGATGATGTAAATGTCATCTGTTTCTGTGGCCAACGGCTAACAAGGGTATCATGTGGCCAGACCAGCGACCAACCGCCTTTACTTTTCACCAACTAATGCCATGTACCCATTAGAGCTGGGTGGACTCAGAGGCGCCAAAGATCCCGAAATTAAAAATTCCAGTTTTCACCAGAATTCGAACCCAAGAACTCTGATTTGGAAGCCAAGCACTTTACCGCTCAGCCACCGCACCTCTATATCTAGTAGGAACAAGTAAAACACTTTAAAAAATCATTTATTAAGTTTAATTGTATCTATTAGTTTGGATCAGTCGTGTAATTAAATTTTTGTATAGATATAGACAATAATAAATCTGTGTGATTAGAAATATTGTTACCAATTATTTTTATTTAGCACAATTTCATGCCTTTAACTTTCTCAATACGCGATCACTTTTCTCGGCCAGTTGGAAAGGGGTAGAAAGAGGAGGGGGGGGGGGGTAGAGAAGGAAGGGTGCATCTAGGTGATCGCTTTTTAAATCTATTCATTAAAAAAAAAGTGAGCGACCTGAATTCGAACTCGATCGCTAAGGCATTCTAAGGCCAACACGATAACCACTGTGCCAGGGAGCTGCTTATGAAAATAGATTTTGTAGTTAATTACTATTTTCTTGCTACAAACAGTAAAGGGGACTAATTCAACTTATACCACATAACAAACAAGTTAACAATAGTTAAAAAACTAGTGATTCTTGTTGTCAGGTGGGTTTCCAGATGTATCGGTATGATGAAGTTTCATGGGCTCCCCACCTTTGTCTGTAATGCTATGGTAATTGCCTCAATTTCGGCTTGGAAGTTTGATCAGTAATCGCCACAGGGTGCACTTATTTCAAAGTGTTTATTTTTGGGGAAGACCAGGAAGGCACCAAGACCAGCATTGATGGTGGCTTTGAAGGCCAATCCGTCGGTATATATATGGATAGCTGTTTTTGGATAGCTTTCAATTGTTTCAAGCCTGCCTAATTTGAGCTCCAGGGGATTATTCAGTATTTCAAGTGGCCACGCAGAACCAGCTAATTATGTGAAGGAGTGCAATCACCATCAGATATTGTTGTATTTACAGACTCGCAATTCACTCTGCAAGCACTAAACAGCAACACCTCAAACCGCCCAAGAGAGTTTTCAACACTAATTGTGATAATCCATCAGATGATATAAAAATTAAATATCAGTATCATTTTACACTGGATCCATGGACACATTGGCATTATGGGAAATGAAAAAGCAGATAAACTATCAAAGGCAGGATCATCTATGGAACAACCAGATGGACCTGTTAACTACCTCACCCTCAGGTCAATGTTACAGCACACAATTTTTCCTTGGCACAGTCTGCAAAAGAGCTGACAGCTCAGCAGCAATAAAGCTGGCTAGAAGAAGAAGAAATACTGCACTCATCCTTTATCTGCGGAATCGAATACATTGTTCTCTACATGCCGAAATCGATTATGTTAGATCTATAACTTCTCTGTTATACCGAGAGATGGAGCTTACAATTTCTTGCCAGCGGCTCATATAGTGTTTCTCTGCATTAAGTCGAGACCACTCGATATAGAAGGCCTGAATACTGATCCGCAACGTCACAACCTGTGGGCAGTTACCACGTCGTACAGGTCTCGACTAGGTTACGCTATGGCCCACGACAAATTAGGGCCAAACGGGCTTTTTTAAGGGGATACAAAAATGTGTGAACTAAAAATAGAAACGATAAAAATTATTTCATAATTCTACTCAAAACTATTGTATGTCTACTGCTATCAAATGATATATTATTTATTTAATAAGAAATTGTAGACTACCAGTTTGCTGTAGTATAACATCTATTAATGGAAGATAGATCTTTCAATAGTCACTGAAGCGTTTCATTAAATGCCATTGAGTTCGATTTTTAAATTGAAAAAATGCAATAATAATTTCAATGCTAAATATTTAAACAATGTTGTAAGTACTCTACTCAATAAATTGTTTGATTTTCTTTTAGTTGAAATCTTCTTTGTATGTGTAATATTACGGTTAAACAAAACTAGTTGAGATCCATGAATTAATGTTACCACCCGACAGCAAATTGTATTTCTTTGATAGGTCAATAAATATACTTATTACATATTTAACACAGAAACACTGTGATTTAAACAAAGGCTAAAGAAATATCTTACAGACTCATCTGTGGGATGACTCCATTTAAAAAAAACAATAACCTGGTGTAAAATTTTGTAAAATTTGTCAATCTGTTAATGGTGATAATGAAAAGCATTTATATTTAGAATGTTCTGTATTTAGTAATGTCAGAAATACTGAGTATTATATCTAGTATTAGAAGAGAGTTATTGGAAGGAAATTGTGAAACCTATGTGAATATTAATTTATCTATTCTCTTAAATAAGTTGCCTAAAGCCAAACACAAAATGATACAAAATTTCAATTTAATAATTGTATCAGAATACAGAAACTTAGTATGGAACAGTAGACTTAAAGCTATGTATCAAAATGTCAATTTTAACCCTAATGAGTTGGATACAATATATAGAAATATAGTTGATTTTAAAATTGAACACTATAAAGGCTAACCCCAAATGCAATTTTACATTGATCCATTGTATGTACATATGTTATATATATATATGTATATTTTTTTTTTTTTTTTTTTTTTTTTTTTTCAAGGATTCCTTTATTTTCTTCCAATGAACTGGAAGAGTACATTTGTATCATAAATTATCAATTTACAAAGCCTGTTTAAACAATGAAGAAAATAAGTTTGAATGTATGGGTGTGTGTGTTTACATAAGTAAAAACTATTTAAAATTTGCATGTGTATGTATCTAATACATCATTTATTTGCTTTAAAATTATAACTACTAAAAATTACCTATAAATTATTTATTTATTTTCTTTCAACAAGAGAGACAATTAGGACTGGAAGATGCAAGGTGAAATTTCTTTTGGTTACATCCCTTTGACCAAATCAACAAAATTTCAAGACAACCCCAAACAGGACAGGATTTCATGTAACTGGACCAAATGGACAACTAAATTGTTTAAAAAAAAACAAAGCAGAAACAAAAAAAAAACAAACACTATTACAATAAAAATATAATAAAAACAAAAAATAAATGTAACCTTAAAATGACTTATATTCCAAAATGAAATAATTTTTAAGCTCTTCATACACATACTTACTTTGGGCTCTGTACTTTTATAGAAACCAAACTGCTTCATTATATGTACATTTTTGTAACTCGAGCAGACCCCAAAGAATTCCTAAGGATATAGGATGGAGGTCCTTTGTCTTGGGTTCTTAAGGTAAAATTGTTGCAAAAATAATATATAATATAAATAAAAATGAATTTTAATAACTCATAAGTCTTTAAAAAACAACAACACTGATTTAAACCTAATTTGTTAATTTTTATCCAATTACTAGTGTAACTCTTAAACCAGATCAGAAAGCTTCTAAAGGATGCGGAAAAGAATTGTCTTAACTATTTATGTTTTTTTTTTGTTTTGTTTTAATAATTCTGTTTGGAAAAGTTGATTTGAGGCAAAATGTTTCAACATTATTGTAAAGGACATTGTTATCATCTTCACGAGCCAGCCAGGAAAACCAGTGACTTGGCAGAATTTAAGTCATTGGTTAACATGCATCTTCTTTTTTTAAATAACGTCTGTATTGTATAAGATAAGATTTAAACAAAAGAACTTCAAAAACTTGTAGTTGATGTGAAACAGTCAAGACTTTGTCTTTTGTTGTCAGAGCATTGGATACATAATTGCTAGGGTTAGCAGACGTCTTTCAAAAAGTGTCCATGAACCTTTTTTTTTGGGGGGGGGGGGGGAGGGGGGCGGGGGGTGAGATCCGTCTGGCAGGCATTGTCTCTTGCTTACTTTAGTGGTATATTAACAATCAGTAAAATTTTGGGACTACCAGGGCTTCAAGAAAATTTCTGTCTACACTTAAAAAGAAACAGCGATGTTACTTGGTTACATGTGTTACGTTTAGTTAGGGCCTAGATCTAGCTGTTAGGGACCCCTTTCATCATCTACCCGATAATTATATTAATTTTTTTTTGTTATCTGATGTGGCCCATAATGTATTCTGATGTGGCCCATATTGTATTCTGATGTGGCCCATATTGTATTCTGATGTGGTCCATATTGCTGTCTGATGTGGTCCATATTGTATTCTGATGTGGTCCATATTGTAGTCTGATGTTGTCCATATTGCAGTCTGATGTGGTCCATATTGCAGTCTGATGTGGCCCATATTGCAGTCTGATGTGGCCCATATTGTATTCTGATGTGGTCCATATTGCAGTCTGATGTGGTTCATATTTCACACACACACAAAAAAAGAAGTATTCAATTGGGACATTTCGCTATTATTTTATGTTGTTTCTAAAAGTGCAAGTCATTATGGTGCATCGTTAGATCTTGAGAAAGTAAAAATTAAAATTCCCCTTTCAAACCTTGCCATCTATAGGGCAGATGAGGTTAAGGTCATCTGTTTCTTCGGCCAACGTATAACGAGCAGGGTGTCGTGTGGCCAGCACAACGACCAACCGCCATTACTTTTCCCAACTAAAGTCAGGCGCCCATTTGAGCTGGGGGAAAATCAGGGGGGGGGGGCGCCCTTAAAAATTTCGGATTTAAAATCCCATTCTTCACCGAGATTCGAACCCAGGACCCAAGCGCTTAACCTCTCAGCCACCACGCAACCCCCTCCCCTCCCCCAATCGTTAGATCATTGCGAGTCAATCTTGTATGACGAATGGTACACAGAAAAAAATCCTTGTGTTGGGCAAGAGCCTTTTAATGAAGCGTCCTGAAGTTTCTCGCTTACCTTCTGGTTAAAACACAAACTCGTAAATAACAGAAATACGACATTATTCCCCCCTCCCCGTCATCTTCGCGGTGGCTGAACGGTAATGTGCTTGGCGACCGAACCGAGGTCCTGGGTTAGTTGTGGGAAAAGTAAAGGCGTTGGTCGTTGTGCTGGCCACATGACTTTACTGTCCTTTTCTCTCCGTAAGATGGTGTTCGTATTTTAAAGCTGTTTACAAGGAACCTGTTTTAGCTCTTCACGGTTTTGTTTTTTCAAAAGCTGTTTGTCTGTCTGGGTGGAATTCTTGTACACGTTATTTCTCCCACTTCCTGTTCTTGGATGAAATGGAAACATTACACAATTATTCATTATCGATGACAACATGCATGAATCAAAACGTTAACCAGTTAGTCCAAATCAAACAATTTTTTTTTTAGAACATGTACTAACCTTGTTTAGAGAATAAAGTCATTCGCTAAAGATTTTTAAGCTGTCAATGGTCCATAAAACCTGCTATTTTTATGAGTACTTGAAAAGCTCAATGGCTAGCTCGTCGGCCTTCCATCATCTTCTAGTTTGAGATTTGAAACATGTTTTGTAATTTCTTCTCTAAACTTTTTTTTCTTTGAGTCATGTGCGATGCCCCCACTAATCGGAGGCCCCTAAGTAACTGCCTAGCTTACATGTGCCTAAGGCAGGCCCTGATAATGCTGACGTTGAAAAAGACTGGACCTGAATCTCAATGTAGGGTTTTGTCCTTCATTGAGTTTGACACCTAGACTAAATTCGAGCCAAACATAACTACCTCGTAATAATTCAAATATGATTCAGTGTCGTAGCTTGGGATTTGGGGTTCCGGGGGAGGGCCGACCTCTTTAGGGGTCTCGGGGTAAGGCCCGACCTTTTTAGGGGCCCCCCCCTGCATTTTGACATCATGACATACATGAGATATTAGCGTAATATTTAATGTAAAACAAAATTTTGGACACTCATTCGGGAGGTCCCTTAAGTGGATGCACCCGGGGGGGGGGGGGGGATTTTCAAAATTAGCCCCACACCTCTCCTCACACTAGCTACGCCACTGATATGATTCATAATATGTTAGTTTTCTTCACTTTCTCTTGAAATACTCTGTAACCTTACCTTTAAGGTTGTCCTGATTTTTAAGGCTTTGTCCTTTCTGTCATCTCAGGGGCGTGCAGGTGTCTGGTAAACCTAAGTATGACTCAATTTGGGTTCAGTCTCTCTCAACTTACCTGGACCCACTCCTTGCTACGCCGCTCCACGTATGTAGACCCTGACCTCAATCTGAAAATCTGATCTAAGAGCTATAATCATGTCCACTCAGGATAACACGTCATTTCTCTTTTTTTTTTTATCCTTGTATTTCAGAAATATCAAAGAGCAGCTTCTGTGTCAAGTTGACCTGATATGTAACTGCAGAGCAGAAGACCAGCACAAGTTCTGGGAGACAACAGGAAGTCTGCTGTACTTACACAATGCCACGTGTAAAGAAGGTAAGAACTATCACCCAGGAACGCCCCGTTAATGTCGTGTTATCCATCGCATCGAAACTGCTGCTCACAGAACATAATGAGGCTGTAGAGGCTCATTTCCATGTGACCCAACGATTTTTACAAAGCTTATATCTACTAACTCTGTCTGTCTAGTAAAAAGTTTGTACACGTTATTTCTCCCACACCTATTTTCTGATCAAGTTGAAACTTTGCACAGTTATTCGTAGTCATAGACAAGACAAGAATTAATTAAAAAATTAACCTATTTGTCAATTAATTACTGGTAATTTATTATTTTGTTTGATAACGAGGAAAATTTATCCTTCAGTATTCACAGATACTGCTAAATATGTAAGGTTAGATAACTGAGCACGTTATTTCTCCCACCCACATTCTCGGATCAAGTTGAAACTAAAAACAATTAGAGTTATTGTACCTTGCAAAACATGAATAAATAAAATTGACCGATGAGCCAAATAATTATTTGGTAATTAATTATTTTGTTTGATATCGAAAAAGGGAAAAAATAACTTCGACATTTCTGATCGATATTGTTATAAGTTTGGAGTTCTTTCCCCTAGATAATCTTTGTTTTTAAAAAAAATACTTTGCATGTTGTTCTGTAACTTTGTCCTTTATGTCTGTCCGTTACGTTTAGATACGACAAAAGCGCTATAAAAATCTGACTTCTCCATTGCAGTTATCAACTTTAGGTATTTGTGAAATGAATACTATGTAATTGAAAATAAAAATAATGTACGATATATTTTCCTAGTTGCTTCAGCTGATTTTGAAAGCTTTTAAAAACGAAACATGCACATTGTACGTTGTTGGCCTTCTTCAGCCGTAACGACTATGATTCATCACTTTGTCATGGAGCCCAATTTTGGAAAGACGCTCTTGTCCACAAATATCGCAGGTTAAGATGGCTTTCGCTTTAGTGGTACAGTTTTCGATTGGTAAGCTTTTCGTCCAGAGCTGAGGCCCATGCTTTTTTTTTCCGCTGTCCATAGATTTCTTGTTCACCACATTGTATATTATAAAGCAAAATTTCAACAGCAGACTTGGGATATCACTAATGAGGTTGATTTCAAAACTACCGTTTCATGAAATATTTTCTGTAGTGGCCGTTAAATTTTGAGTTCTTATCTTATATATTATTATAATATTACAGACGTTACTTCTAAAAAGAAGATAATTACGTCATAAGAATTGCATGCTTCAGTCTAGTCAAGCACGTTATTTAGAGAGTAATGACACTAGGAAAGAAGGAGCACTTGTATGAATTTGTTCTAGCGTATGGAATAAGAAATGTGCCTCTATCTTTGTGTCTTTCTGAGTATTTCATTAGGTTTTGTTTTTCTATTTGTAAATTATGGTTTTGTGTATTATAGCTACTTTACTTTTTAGTCTTCTGTCCAGAAGTGTCTCTAAGTTTAGTGATTTAACTAATGGTGTTACTTTAATCAAAAATCATGAGCTGAGCTCCATATGTCATTAACAACTTGATAGCTTTGATGTCCAGGCTCAATCGTCTAGATGCCACAACTTTAATTTTAACACGAGAAACCTGCTTTAACCCTTCAAGTGCTGAACTGTTTTACAATGAGTGCAAACACTAGTCTGATGTTTAGAGGCTAAACTACCACACGCGTTTTAAGGGTTAAAAATCCAATTCATATTTTATTTCTTCGGCAAAGAATTATGAAGCTAAAAACTCAACATTCCCATAGCGTTCATTCTTTTAGTTCACACTTGAATTTTGACGTATCAATTTGTTTGATTTTTCTCATCTGTTTCAGAAGTGTTTGTAGATAGAACAGTTTGTAAAGGTGAGTTTATTTTCATACATACGTTTGTTAAAGACGAATTAATTAATAGCTGTTTAGAGCATTCTGTAAAGGGGAGTTTATGTTGATACATCCGTTTGTAAATGTGAGTTGATTGATATCTGTCATTTTAGCTTAAAGACGACAAGTTGTCACTGGTAACAATTTTTTTTTGTTATCATTGACAGTTAAATAAGCTAAAACATGATCTAGATAAATTCGGACTTCAGAATGAAAGTAAAATGTAAAACTATTCTTTACTTTGTTCTTTATAGACTAAAAAAAAGCTTCACTAAATTAAAAAAACAACAACAACCAATAATCAATTGATAATATAAATCAAATATCTTGAATTAAAAAGCTCTAGATAATCTAATGATGCGGCTGTTTGGAAATAAACAACAGACAAAATAATCCTTGAGGGAACAAACAAAATGAAGTTTATTTTTTTTTCTCATTAAAATAACAATTAGGCATGCCAACAAACAAGAGCATACATTGAAAAACAAATATTTAAAAATAGAAAACATTGTTGGACCGATGAAAGGAATGGACGTATGATATACCAACAAATGAACGTCTCGAGTTTGTACCCTGCCCGCTGTCATCTCCTGTCGTCTTGGGCTAGGATGTACACACATTTTTTTTCCTAAAAGTTTTTTTATACTATTTTTCAAATTTTGTTCTTTCATTATTTTAAAAACCTGCCGACACTTTTCTTTACCTACTGATTGGTTGGGGCTAAATGTTTAATTTGGTGAGTTTATGTGTTTCTGGTAAAAGCGGTGATTGTGGATTCTAAATGCTTTAACCTTTGTACCAAGATAGATGTGTGTGTGTGTGTGTCTATTTATGTGCGTGTGTTGCAAAAGAGTCTAGTAATCTGTATGTATAAAAATAAATGCATCATTGCAGGCCTACACATTTTTTTTTCCTGGTTATCTTCCAGGTTTCAAAACGTATCCAGGGTTATGGTTGATACTTGGCGCCCTTTTTCTACTGACCACAAGACACGCACGAGGCTGCGATTGACAATGAGATGACGTCATCGAAATCTGTTGCTAAAACGTTGTTATCACAGTCTGTTGTTTTACATTGACCTCGCTTTCACTTTGGAATATGTTAATTTCTTGTTTTACATTGACCTCGCTTTCACTTTGGAATATGTTAATTTCTTGTTTTACATTGACCTCGCTTTCACTTTGGAATATGTTAATTTCTTGTTTTTTATACTTTTACACCATATTGTATATCTTTGACTTCCGATGTGATGTAACACCGTTACTGTAACTTTTAGTTACGTTGATGGCTTTAGAACGTTATATAGCATCTGCTCTTTCAATTAGGCGCTACATAAAGAATAGGACTACATGTTTCCAACAGAGCCTGCTTCAACTGTCTTTCTAAATTTCCGGTGATGATTCCTCAGGCAGGTGAGTTCTGGGTATCAAAACCGGCCCTGGCATTGCCAAACGATCCGGCAATATAAATAAAATTTGATAATGCATCGAAAACGGAAATCATGTATGAGTGGTTTTATTTATTTTAATGCATCTCTACATGTAGGAGGGCTGGCAGACTTAAAGTAATCTTAATTCATACAATGACAACCTTAATTAGTTTGAATTAACTAATCACACTAACGCAAATGACAAATTCTACATTACATAGTAAGATTGAGGCCTTATGTTGTTTGAATTAATCACTTTGTTTGTAGTTTCCTCTTTAACACCTTGCGACCTAAAGAGCAGATGATGCCAAGGTCATCTGTTTCTGTGGCCCACAGTTATCGAGGGTGTCATGTGGCCAGCACAACGCCTTTACATTTCCCCAACTAATATCAGGTATTAAAGCTGGGTGGACTCAGAGGCACCCTAAAGATATCGTAATTTAAAAATCCCAGCCTTCGAACACAGGAGCCCTTGGTTCGGAAGCCAAGGCTTTCTCACACAGCCACCTCGCCTCCTGCTTAGGATGTGCAAGTCTTTATGTGACCTGCCAGCAGGCAGCTCCCGAACGAGACAGCTAGGTTCTCTTGCAATGGATACACAAAGAAAATCCGCTGCCGATGACAGGCGAAGACTGAAAAAAGATAACCTAAATCGATCCCCACTGGATAAAGGTTAAACCTGCACTGGGTGTGGCAAAGTATGTAGGTTGCAGCTGGGACTGCGTAGCTACGTGGCATACGATCCTCCTGATCAATCTTCGGACTCAAAGAAAAGCCTTATTATTATTATTATTATTTGCAAGGAATGCTTCAAAGAGCTGATATTCCTAATTATAATACTACGGTCGTGCCCTATATAAAACGAAAGTTATTATTATTATTATAGCTTTTATAAAGCGCTACTTTCATGCTTATAGCATGCTCAGAGCGCTTTTGATCCAATCTCATTTGTGGACCAGTGGGGGGGGGGGGGGTGTGGGGGGTGGAGGGGGTATCTAGGAGTTGGTTTTCCGTGCTGCCTTTAACAGTAAACACAACTGTCGGGTATCGAAACTCGAGCCCCCTTCTAGGTAGCCAAGCCAAGTTCAAGCCCACTTGGCCTCTCGACCACGCTTCCCACTAGTTATGAAACTCTTTTAGCGTATTACTACAAAACAACGGCGCCTGGTGTTTACAGACCTGTGACCGCAGCTGTGGATAGGCCTCTTTAGTCACACAAGAAGTTGCGAACGGTAAAGATCGTCTCTCGAGACGTAAAATGCCACAGACAGACCATGAAAGCGGCCCCATTTCTCATCGGCCTATTTGGCAGCCGGGGTACCTGGAATTAGTCCAAACACCCATATCACCAATCCGCCCCTGTTCTCAGGCATGTAGCTTTAACTTAAACTTTGAAAAAAAAAATGTGGGTTATACTTTTATATACTTTTAAACATTCAGTCGGCAGTAAAAAAAAATAAATAAATAGAGAAGCTAAAAATAGACACATTTTTTTCCCCATGACGCATAAGGAGAGCATTGAGTAATTAATCCAGTTCATCTAGCAATTAATGAATACACGACAAACCTTTGGGCAGTAACAGTGATTGTGTTGGCCACATGACACCCTCGTTTAACCGTTGAGCACAGGAAGATATGAATTTGATCTCATGGACCTTTTGTTCTCAAAGAAATGTTTTTGTTTGCTTCGTAGATAGACTCGGGTTTAAAATTCATAAAATCTTTTTATAAATTACATATTAATTTCAAGCTATTTTTGAATAATCATGAAATTTAAAACTATTTATGACCTTTCAACGCTGATATAGATTTCTATTACGTAATTATTTGTAAATTAAAACCTAGAAATGATTAAAACAAAGCCCTGAAGCTATCACCTTGATGGAATGTCTTCTTCTTCTTCGTTATTATATTAAGTTGTAAGGTCTACATGGCCTGTTCTATTTGTAACATAAACTGCAAAGTGATTTCCAGATCAAGCAGTTCTTCTATTGTGATTTTCTAATATCAGTATTTTATTCGGGCCTTTTAAAAAGTAACCTGCACTCCAAGGGCAAGTTTCCCATGTTCTGATTTTCTGGAACATGTATTGTCCCTTTCTATTTTGCCCTGTTCCTCGAGCTTCAATTTCTGGAACATGTATTGGCTCATTCTGTTCTGCCCTGTATGGGGGTGAAGAATTATCCATTGATCGTATCGGGAAAGCTTGTAGTCAAATTGTGTCAAGTTCACAATACTTTTTCATTGGTCAGATTTCTAAGGTTTCACTGAACAATGCCAGTGCTAATAATTGCCTGAATACTGGGGTACAAATGATTCTGTAACAGAACTGGCATCACACTTGATACCAAAGATAAGGATAAGAGCAGTTTTTCACGCAACCAAGCAAGCCCTTTTGCGACCTACATTATTTTGCCACATTTAATGCAGACAAAGCAAGAATAATTTTATTTGATAATAAACGAAAGGTATCTCTTTAAAAAATTACTGTTAATTCAATTATTTTTCATTATTCAGGACAATATGACAACGTCTTGAGCAATATAATAATGACTTCTTAACCTCATATGATCAAATAACTAGATCGTATTCTCTGGATTGTCGTTACAATTGTCTTGAGTTCAAATCCTGCCCCTTTTCATCTCTGACATCCTTTAGGAAGTTTGGGCCAAGATGTAATAGTCTTCACTTCCAGGGGGGGGGGGGGGGGGGGGGACCATCCTAAACTGATAAAAGAAGTTAATTTGAGTGATTTTACCTTCATTTATAAAACAGTTTCATTTACATTATATATTTTGGTCCAAATCTATTATGGTTCAGATTTGTTTTTAAGAACATACAAATTTAATTTGACAAATATTTGCCAGCGGTACAGATAATTAAAGTAATAAGGTAATAATATCTGGATACAACCGGAACCAAAGTATTTAGGCCATTGCTTTCCTTCTCTTTGGGTCTCTGGTGGCTGAGTGGAAAAGCAGTTGACTTCTGAACCGAGGATTCTCGGGTTCGAATATCGAACTTCTGAATTCTGGGATTTTCGGGTCTAAACAACTCTAATGGATAATTAATATTAGTTGGGGGATAGTAAAGGCGGTTGGTCATTGTGCTAACACCCATGACACCCTCATTAACCATCCGCCATAGATTCATTTCTCTATCGTTCTCGTGTTTATATTGGTGGGGTTCAAACAAGTAATACTATATCTGAGATGAGCGCGTAGTCGTTTCCAAATCAGGCAGCTCTCCATAGAGTTTACTGTAGGAGTATTGTGGAGCTAGTGCCTTTTTTCGAGTCTCTTAATAAAGGTCTGAAAGGAGATAATCTTTTTCTCTTATGTACACCTTACTCAGTGGTTCCCAAACATGGCACCATGAACTACATCCGGCCCTGATAAGGCACTGCAGGGTCAAATTTTGTAAGCTCTACTGGTTGTTGTCCTTAATTTTTAAAATTAAGTTTTCAACATTGAAGCTCAGCTTATAGGGTCCTTGACATTGAAGCTCAATTTATAGCGTCATTGGTTAGTTTATCCCAAAAGCAGCAACATTAATGAATTGATTCAAGTTTAAAAAGATTGTATTCACGCCACTATTATCCTAGTGCAGCCTGTTATTATCTATAAGACCGCAGCGTTATCTCAGTATTTCAAACATGTTTTTCTGGTTGTTATATATAATTTTTTTATATGTATTATAAAATAAACGGACCTATTTAACAGTGACGTCACGTTTAGAGGTATCGCAGGCAGCTTTATCTCTATTTTGTTGCGTTCATTGTAGTGTGTATGTTCCATTAAGTACATTTTAAAATTAAAAGACATTTTTTTTAAAAAAAAGAAGCTTTTATTAATTGTAATTGTATTTTGAGTCAATCATGTAATTTTTTTGCAACAGATCTATTGATTCGTGTCTTGTTAGTGACAATGAATAACTGTGTAAAGTTTCAACTTGATCCGAGAATGTGAAGAGAAAGAAATAATGTGAATAGAATTTGTACCAGACAGACAGACAGACGGAGAGACTTGCTAAAAGCTTTGTAAAAATTAACTCTTTCTCTCCGTAATTATTTACCACATTCTGGTGGAATCAACGCTGGTATCGTCAGTTAGGAGAGAAAGAGTTAAACTAGCTTTACTTTTTGAGGTTATGTTTATGCGCGCGTGTGTGTGTGTGTGTGTGAATCTAATTGAATTGGATTACATAATAGCAAAAATAAAATCTACCCGAATTAATATATATTTATCTAAAAAGTAAAAAAAAAAATTTATGAATGCTAGAGTCGTGATCATGAACTTTATATATTTAATTTGTTAAATGTACTTATGTATTTATCTAGATTTTAAAAAAAAACTAAGGGAGGTAAATAAGGATATTTTAAATGATGGATGAAATAATTCAAAATCTAATAATAAAACAGAATTTTTTAAAAACATTTTTTAAAAATAATAACAAATGTCGTTTTGATTTGTCATTAGAACAATGACATATAATTTAAAATCATAATTAGCAATATTACAGGTTGGGTTTTAGGAAGATCGTTCTAATCGTTTGATCTGGTCCTTTGATTCGTTGTCAAGAGATTCAACTTTTTACATTTATGTTTTTTAAACCGAGGCTTCTAAAAGCAAAAAGCTTTGCCCATGTGTGGACAATTAATGCCAATGTCAAACATACACACACACACACACAGACATACACTCGCACAGGGCTCTCATTCTCTATTTGTTATACAATATAGAAATAATTTTAAAATGTTTCGTTGAATGAAAAAAAAAACAACAACAAGGATTTGATCAATCAATTAATTAGAAAGCTGATTGACTTGTTGGCATCAACGATGAGATGTGAAGAAATAAAGTCTGTGGATAATTAAAGAGGGAAAAGGGGCGGGTTAGAAAGGGAGTGGGAGAGAGAAAGAGGGAGGTGTAGAGAGAGGGCAGATAGAAAGAGGAAAAAAATGAGATCCCTGTAGTACCATGGAAAAGAAGGCAGAGAAAGCGATGGGAAGACAGCATCAAAGAATGGACGGACGGGCCTGTCATTGCAAGAGATTTTAGTCAAGGCGAAAGAGAGAAAAGTGGAGAAAGATCATGTGTGGTACCGCAACATTCCAACAGAATAAAGAATAGGAAGATGAAGAAATCGAAGACGGTTTTTTTTTTTAAAAGTCTATCAGAAACATTTTTTATTAGTTTTCCCTGGCATATTTAAATGTAATAAATAAAGCTTTTTAAAATATGAATAAGAATTACATTTTCAAATTACCGTATCATGATACTGCATTTAACATTTGTGACGAAAAAGAGAGCTACTAGCTATGTCAGGAGCAGAAGTCGAATAGTAAAAAAAAACTTGAATCAAACATCGGGATCACCGCCAGTCGCAGGGGACTGACCGGGTTAATGGGGGACAGGCAATGTTTAGGGCACCTTTTCTATCCCCTTCTTCATGCTTAGGAGGTAAGCAGTGCATTCCTAAAAAGGGCTGCTTCGACGCTCAGACGGCTGCCGAGTTCCAGTGCTGTCCCAGTCACTGGCAAACGACCACATGGTCTGGGCCGCCTACGTTTAGGTTTGCCAGTGTATCCACACCTGTCATTTCGCCACTTGCCTATCGCTGCAGGGCTTTTTGATTGATGAACAATGGAGATGAGAATGTGGCTTGCGCGATGAAAATTAGTTAAGGTGAGAGAGATTTGCGCTGCATCAGTCTCACTCTCTCGCCCCTTGCCAGCTAGATCCAGTGGCAGAACAGAGTCCAGACAACTGGTGCTGGTTTGGGGTGCAGTGGATGACCAGTGTGGTCTACATGTTCCACGGCGTTTGCTAGATGACGTCTGTTGGGCCTGGTTGTCTAATTCCTTGACTGGACTAATCCACCGGAACATAGCAACTCTGTCTGCATTAGCCCTGCATTAGTCGTAACAACAAAAAGTTTGTAATCACGGTTGGAAGTCCAGCAACACGATATATTACACTTCTCTTTTATTCCTTAACCGAAAATCATTCGTCTTTTTTTTAGTTTTCGAAATGTAAATACAGTAGCCTATATATTGGATTAATACTTTCAACTGACTTGAAGGCTCTTACGTCAAGGGACCTCATTCACCAATCGTAAACAAACAACATTTATCCACGTGATTCTCTATCTCTTCTATACAAATTTCGAAATACACACAGGCTGTCACGTGACAGTTTTTTTGTTTCGTTTTATCAATATTATCACGTGGCTACATGCTGTTTGTTTACGATTGGTGAAT
This sequence comes from Biomphalaria pfeifferi, assembly GCA_030265305.1. Classification (NCBI taxonomy): domain Eukaryota; kingdom Metazoa; phylum Mollusca; class Gastropoda; family Planorbidae; genus Biomphalaria; species Biomphalaria pfeifferi. The sequence goes on along the minus strand of JASAOG010000124.1, from coordinate 871,395 downwards.
GAGGTCCATTTGGTTGTCAGAAGGCTGTACAAATGTCTACACATAGTCATACATACATACGTTAAGAACAAAACAGTTTAAATCTTTTTATAAATTAATTATTTTATTCAATATTTATACAAATCAGAAATCACATGCATATCTTATGAAAGAACATAGCTGTTTATTTTTGTAGCTAGATCTACATCAACAAATATAAATTCCATTCTTGTTATTAAATGCTTTACAAAGAAGTAATTATTTACAAAATGCTAATTAAGAAAACCAAAATGTCATGTCATAAAATTTATCAAGATGTAATATGTAAATTAGAGCTCTGAGTTTCCACAAATTCATATGTAATTTTTCACTTTGATAATTGTAGATACACATATTAGACCGAGAGAAGATAGAATTGCGTTGCCTTTGGTTACAAAGTTCAACAAAGAGCAGAGCACTTGAAACAAACAATACCGATGAAGTGGGATTCTTTCCCTTTAAAATGATTTATTCTTTGGATGACGCGAACTTTGCATTTACTACAATACCCTAAACACCAACGTCTCTAGTTAAGGCAAATGACAGAGAGAATTGGAGGAAGACTGTCGACAGATCTTGTGTGATGCCCCAACGGTTCAACAGACTAAGGGATAGGGGAAATGAAGTGTTGGTCAAACCTCAAAAATCAAAGACATTATTATATTTGTACTATTAGCAAATAATTAAGTTCTTTTAATAATTATTTCTCAGTATTCTTTCATAGTAAGTTACAAATAGATACGTCTAAGATAGGCATAAAATGTAAACCAATATTGTTTTCAATGGTAATAAAATAAAAAAATACTCTATGCTAGTTAGAGAACATCAGCACATGTCATCCCTTTGCATTCTAGTACGAGACAGCGCTAACCTAAATTTAATAGCTGTAGATATTGAGTGTGGTGAACACCACCACCAGGATGATGACAGTGACGACGACGGAGAAGACGCCGAACCCGATGCCCAGGCAAGAATATCTTTTGGCGTCGTTGGCGTCAGCGAGAGCAGTCGGGATGTCATTTCTGGCCAGGGCTGCTCGAGACTGTTGAGAGAGGTCAGTTTTTTTAAGGAGACGTGTTGTTAATTACCAAACCACATAATTACCTCGCCATCTACCTAGGTATTAGCATAACCACACACTTGTATTTTTTCCTGTTCTACCAGTATGCCCACTTTACGAACTGCTCTTCATCTGATTCCCTTGACTATCTACCTACATATTAAATAAGTTTCCTACCTACCTATTAAATAAGTTACCTACCAAACTACGTATTAAATAAGTTATCTACCTACCTATCTATTAAATACATTACCTACCTACCTATTAAATAAGTTACCTACATACCTGCTGTTGATATATTTACCTAGCAATTTGTATAGGTTATATGCTTATATATTTTACATCATTGGTCTGTAGTATTATCTATCTATCTATCTATCTATCTATCTATCTATCTATCTGTCTGTCTGTCTATCTATCTATCTATTTTTGTATTGAACAAAATTACAGCCTTAGTATATAATAGACCATATCAAATGTAGTATATATGCCTGTCAAATCAAGGCCTGCATTATGTATTAAAAGTATATAGAGAAAACCAAAGCAGCTGGACAGACTTACGTCGGAGGCCTTCATTATGGCCGCAATACCCAAAGGCCAGCAACACAGAAGGGACAGTATGGCCAAAGTCATGTTGTCGGGGACAGTGGTCACTTGAGTGTAGTTAACCATGGGTTGTTGCGAGACGACGTTGCCATAAGCAGGCTGGGACTGAAGGGAGGTAAGAAAAAAAATTAGTGTAGACAGGTAATGTGGTGAAAATTAACTCCCTTGGTAAAGAAATGTACATTGATGTGGAATTATAATTTTTTTTTTCTGTTCCTTAAATTGACCAAGTCATCTAGTCAAGTACATCCTTATCTTATCTTATATAATACAGACGTTACTTCAAAAAAGAAGATGATTACGTCCTACGCGTCATGCATTTAGTCATGCATATTAACCAATGACATCCATATCTATAGTCTATGAGTAGACTGACACACAGACACACAATGTTTCTCTGGAACAAGGAATTTTTGTTGTCCCACCTCATTCATCCTGATGATTAAACTTGCTACTGTTTACTCCCCCTGTCCTGCACTGTGCTATAAAAGCTTGCTCAGGTCTGGCCAGCCTCCACCACTGGAAAAAAATTATTGGCTCATATTTTGCAAGGCTATGGTCAAGCTTCGACTCACATTGCCCCCTTCTGCGGGGAAGAAGAGGAAACTGTCTCATATTGTTTTTGACTGCTCAACAGTTCCTGATCTCCGTCTCGACAGGTCTGGGAATCCTCTAAACAGCAGGGAGTCTTTGCAGTGTGCTTCGTATAATCATGTTTTTCTTTTAACAGTTCAGCCAATTTTCTTCATCTTCGTTCTCATTTTACATATTTGAGAGTTCAGATCAGTATTTCTATATCTGGGATAAACCGCACAGTGGTTTTCAGATCAGGCAGCTCAGATCAGTATTTCTATATCTGGGATAAACCGCACAGTGGTTTTCAGATCAGGCAGTTCTCCGTAAAGTTTTTGTTTTATCGTAGGGTTTTGGGGCCGGAGTCTTGTTCGGGCCTCTTGATATAGTATGCAGCTTTGAAGGACATGGTCAACATTCTCTGGAGATGCTTCACAAGGGCAGGTTTCGCTAGTCCCGGCTGTAGGCTTCTGAACATTTTTATTCTGTTGTGTCCTGTTCGGGAGTCGAAAAATTATGCGTTGCTCATGTCGAGATAGCTTATTATGGGCGTCCTTTACTTGTAAGTGGGATGTGAGCTGGTCCAATTCTCATTTATTCTACACTCTATTTTCATCATTTCTTCTGGGTAGAGAGGGATTTATATTTGTTTGTTTGTTCTTCCATCTTTGGCCAGTATGTCTGCTTTTCTTCATTGCCAACTAATTCAATGTTTGGTGGAACCCAATGAAGAACAGTTTCCTTGTTGTTAATAATAATAATAATAATAATAATTTTTATTGTCCGTATGGAAATTTCTGATTTCTACATAAGACGGTGCTCAAAATGTTCATGTACTTGTATGCATTAACTGAATACAAAAATAATTCGATTCGAATCATGAGTCGAATTCGATAATTACTGATGATACTTTGTTCAAAATAATAAGACAAGCAAATTTTAATTTTAAGATGATTTTATATTGAAAAATTATAACTGTCAAACCAGGGCTTTGATTGTGTGGACAATTAGGTATGCTAGGACAAATTTGTACAAATACTCCTTCTTCCCTAGTGCTATTAGAGCATGGAATGGGTTGCCTGAGCTAGCCAGGAAAACCAGTGACTTGGCAGAATTTAAGTCATTGGTTAACATGCATGACTGAATGCATGCCCGTAGGACGTAATCATCTTCTTTTTTGAAGTAACGTCTGTATTATATAACATAAGATAAGATATCCCCCGAAGATATGTATATGTCAAAATTCTAGAAAAAATAGAAAATCGAGGACGAATTTCTAAGGAATCTAAATTTGAACAATCGAAAGAGTCAATTGTCCCTAAACATAACCCATACCTTTTCTAATTGCGTGTAAGGACTGATCTATGGATATTTCTTGGAAGGTATGCAGTCAGCATTAACTAACCAAATGGTTCATCAAAGGATGTATTGGGCAATAAAAAATAAACCATTACTGTCGACCATGACGTGAATTAATAGATCTTAACGAGTTAGTACATACAGTAATATTAAACAAGCAAATAATAACAAAACAATGTTTTATCTAGTACAGTACTTCCGCAACGCTTACTTATTTATTATTGTTGTTGTTAATTATTATTATTATTATTATCAAAAAATCTAACGCCACTGCCAAACTCTTTAATTAATACATCCAATAATATTGCAAAGTCTGGAAGGGCTACTTTCTATTTTAATATTTTACTTTACCCCCACCTCCGTTACATAGATGTAATAAAACGGGACCTCAAATCAGTGAACATCAATACTGACAATTGGGAAGACATAGCTCTAGACCGCACCAGATGGAGAGAGACAGTGACCAAGAAAACTATGGATAGCGAAAGAACATGGGCCTCAGCCCTGGAAGAAAAACGGACAATGCGAAAAATGGCCAGCTCCTCTACCACCGAAGCAAAAGCCACCTTAACCTGCGATATTTGTGGACGGGAGTGTCTCTCCAAAATAGGGCTCCACAGCCACAGGAGGAAGTGTGAGAGATGAACCATAGTCGTTCTACGACTGAAGGAGGCCAATGATGATTTTACTGCACGTAAATGCATATTCCCACAATTCCTGATCTGGTGAAATAGAAACGAGCTCAATATTTGCATTGACATCGGCTGATATAACGTCTGTACTTTATAAAATAAGAAGATAAGAAAAAGTAAATAAATGACAGTTATTTAATACAATTTCTTTTATTTGTAATTTAATTATGTGTAGGAAAAATCGTTTACACAAAATATAATTACATAAAGCTCCTATTACGTTCAGTTCCCAACAATGAAAATATATCATGTTTATCAGATATATACATTATTTGTACGATTTCATAACATTAAGTAAAGACAAAGCACAGTTACTTAAGTTTATGAACTAAAATAATTTTATGTATGGAGTTGCCACATACTTTCAATTTAAAAAAAAAAAAAAAAAATCACACACACACAATAAACTTACGTGTCCATAATATGGTGGGGAGACAGTGGGCTCTGACATCGGCGGAGAGTAGATGGTGTCAAAGGTCGGGTTACTTACTCCATGGGTGGCATCGTAGCTGGGTGGTAAACCTAATTGCACAAACAATACATACAATTATATATAATTGTATAGTGCAAAAAGAATTGACGGGCAACCCCCATGTTAAATTACTTGTAACCCTGCCTTGCACAGTAGCCTACTTGTGGTGCTTACTATTGATACAGTTACACTTGTAACCCTTTCTTGCACTAGTGCTTATGATGCGTACGAGCGCACCAGTGAACCAGAACAGGAAAGCGCTAGGATAGAGGAAAGAACAGTGTATCAAGTGATTGTGAAGAGTCTGAATTGGTGGAAACTAAAGAGCCGTCTTTTGTGCTGCCTGAAGACTATAGTAGAGACCTGGAGCGAAGCGGGGAAGGCTGTCGTTGGTCCGTATTCAGGTTGCTGGTGAAAAAACTGGTAGAATTAGAAACAAGACTCTTTGAATGCAGAAGGCTGTTATGTGTTTGTCCTTGTAACTAAACACACTTATTTATTTACTGTAGAACTTCGTTGAGTTGCCTGCCTTGGATTTACAATACTTACCAAAGGTTGCTTTCTAGTAAGAGCTTTTTTTTCTGTTTCATCGATTATTCTAATAGTTAACTGTTGCAATGTATTTCAAGATAGAACTTAATTTTCTGTATACACGAACACATTTTCAGGCTAAACTTAAAAGTAAGGTGTAGAAAATGACAATAAACGGTTACAGTGAAATAGCTTTCTGCATTACATGGCGTGCTTTGTCAATCGTTTTATTATAACCACTTCCGATGACGCTTATGGTGCGCACCAGTGCACCATTCAACACAAGTGATAGACATGTTGATACAAGAAGAAGGAATTTTTGTAGATCCGTCTGAAGTGATCTGCAGGTTATGGGAGTCTGAGCTGTCTGGGACTAAGGGCCGTCCATCGTGCTGCCAGTGAACTGTATTGGGGACCTGGAGCGACGCTGGGGCGTGTGTCGCTCCAGGTGATGAGGTTCGGGTAGGAAAAGAACTTAAGATAAGACTCCTTATGTATTGATGGCTGAAGTCACTGTTTGTATGTTTTGTAACTCTTAATAAATACTGCATCTTAATTCACTCCCTTTCGTTGAGTGGCTTGCCTTAGATTTATAACAGTATATCTGTCGTGTAGTTGAAGGAACATTGTTGTTCCACATGCTAGGACAAATAAGTACAAATGCTTTTTCTTTCCTGGTGATATTAGAGCATGGAATTAATTGCTTAGTCAACCAGGAAAACCAATGACTTGGAAGAATTTAAGTCGTTGGTTAACATGCATGACTAGATTGACCTAGGAACAAGCGTAGGACGTAATCATCTTCATTTGATTTTGAACTAAGATAAGATCATGAATATGTCTTATACTTAAATTCTTTCCACGCCGATCTGCGCATTGTGCGGCAAGCAGTCTCCACAGAAATCGGTCATTTTTCACAGCCTCTTCCCGAAACCCTGAAATCCGTGAAGTTGAGATCCCGAGTTAAGTATGTTCCTAGTTTCGGCCTTTATAGTCTATAGGCTATGGTATAACTGCTTGACTGATGCGCTGCTTGGTCATGGCGCATTCTTGTAACGATTCTTGGACGCTAACTACAGAACTAGAAAAGAGAATCCTAGCATAGGGATAGAGATGCCATAGAAGGATCCTAGGGATGACCTACAAAGACCCCATTTAAAACGAAGAGATTGGAAGCGCCTAGTTTAAAAAGGCAAACTCCGGTATCAAGTGACCACTAATTCATTCCATTACTATCCTTTTGAAATTAATAAATGCTTAATGATTTAGTCACATTAGTATAAATCACACTTCTATTTATTTTTAAAATTAGGATTGATTGTCGGCGTCTCATAATGTCATATCATTTGGAGATTATTAATAGATGCGTAGGACGTAATCATCTTCTTTTCTTAAGTAACGTCTGTAATATATAAGATAAGATGACTACTTTATTATCATGCAGTAGTGTCACTTGGTCAAAATACGATGTCTACTCTACAAAAACTAAGCGAATGTTCACTCATTTTTTCTACCCACCGCGTTGTTATTCTGAATACTAAGCCGCTGTCACTAAGCGTAAGTGCCTGTTCTATATTTGGAATGGTACTTATGGCCCCTAACAATACAGGATAAGACATAAGTTAATGATGTTGTTTTATTAATGGATGTATATGATACTGGATAAGAAAGCGTACACTTATCTACACGTGTACAATGCGCTCTATTTACTATCAGATAAACTAATAATGATTACGCAAAACTATGGGTGGGACCTGTGTGTATACTGTCTACAAATACAACAACCAGAATAGAGCAGCAACTTACATACAATTTAGTAGCAGTTGATATGTTTAAAGGCTTATTACCATTTATTTTTGACCAAACCCCCCCCCCCCCCCATCTTTTTTTTTTTTTGGGGGGGGGGGGTATTCCAGTAAAACGCCCCACCCACACACACACAACTTGTTTATAGTCCGTGCATTGTACGATATGTGAGGATAAGCTAGAACGTTTTATAACGCTACTAATGACACCTTACACTCCCATCACTGCATGCCTCCCCCCCCCCCAAAAAAAAGACATTTAATAGGCACTTAAATTCAATATGACATGTTTTTTTTTAGTATTCTTATATATATATATATATATAGGGAGAGAGAGAGAGAGAAAGAGAGAGAGAGATGAGAGCACCTGGTTGCATGAGGCTTCAGAACGAGACAGCTGGAGGTCACTTACAAAGGTCGCAGGATACACATTTGAGACCAAAAGAAAATCTGCTGCAGAGGACAGATGCAGACGGCAAAAAGAAAATCGCTGGAGTGTGGCAAAATAAGTGGGTCAAAACTGGTGCTGCGTATCAATGGGAAATAATGTATTCCTCATTAATCTTCGGACTCGAAGACAAGCCTTATTATATACAGAGAAAGAGAGAGAGTGTGTGTGTGTCTGTGTGTGTGTGTGTGAGAGAGAGAGAGAGAGAGAGGATATGTCGAGCTAGAAAATGAAATTCATGATGATGTAGTCCAGGGGTTCTCAGCCTGAATGTCGAATGACTTTTTGCCAGGGGTCGCCTAAGACCATCGTAAATACTGTTTTTTTTTTTCTCTATTCTAAAGTGTAAAAAGTATGTTGTTGGTAGTTACTATTTATTTATTGATTTATTGATTTATTGATTGATTGATTGATTGATTGATTTATTAATTATTTAATTAATTTATTTATTATTTAATTAATTTATTTATTATTTACTTTATTTATTTATTTATTTATTATTTAATTTATTTATTTATTTATTTATTTTTTAATTAATTAATTAATTAATTAATTAATTAATTAATTTATTTATTTATTAATTTATTTATTAATTAATTTATTTATTTATTATTATTTAATTTATTTATTTATTTATTTATTATTTAATTAATTAATTTATTTTTGCTACAATAGCAATTCGAGAAAGAGGTTCAAAACAGCTGAATCTGAACGAGTTCATGCATTTGAATTGTGCAGCTTAAATATTTCAACAGTTGACCTTAAATCTATGTTTAGCTGTTACATAACGCAACGTTACGCCATTGCGGAATCATAGATATTATTTCTATATTAAAAAAATTTACACACGTCGTCACGTAATTGAAAAACAATTTCGTTTATAATTAACAATATGTTGTCGTTTAATTGTTAATGTTATTGAAGGTAATATTAAAGGTAATATCAAAGGTAATATTAAAGGTAATATCAAAGGTAATATTGAAGGTAATATCAAAGGTAATATTAAAGGTAATATCAAAGGTAATATTAAAGGTAATAATAAAGGTAATATTCTTAGTATGAAACATGAAAAATGGTTACTATGTCGTTTTTTTTCGGTACTTTTTTACTTCAATAGTTCAAGTTTTACTTCAAGCAGAAATTGAAATACTCCAGTGCGTCATTTCAAACGAATCTATGAAGTAGAAATAAGTGTAATGTCATTTTGATAAATAAAAAATCCGAATTCGGCAGACCAGCATACCCAGGATTTTAAAGACGAGTTTCACTTTTGCAAACATCTTGAATCGAGTACTAGGCACGTGATGAGAAAGATGATTATTTTTTTTTTTTAAGTATACAATCTCTTGTTAAAAAATAAGATATCTGCACAAAGGGTGCTCCAAGTGTGCTAATATGTTGGTCTGGATTTCAATGTTGAGTATGTCAGTGCTAGGTGGAAATGCACAATGTGTCAATTTGTCTGAAATCCACTTTCTTCTAGATGTACCTTTAGCTATGGTAAACAAAATTAAACGAAAATAATATTGACATGTTGCCAACCTTATCTGCTCTTTAAAAGGAAAATGACATTGAACCTGACAAATGGATAAAATGATGATTTCTGTGAACTAACTTTTGCACATGCTTGCGGACGAAGTTACATCATTCCTTCCAAAACTACCTGACATACCGTTTACTAATTGGCAGAAGCTGATTCACAGTCAAAGTTGAAGATGTTCCGGAGACATCAGAACTCATTAATAACGATGCAGAGAAATAACTTTTTCTTCCATGCCAGTTACACAACGCCGGATCAAGTATTTGCATTCGTATCCCGTTTGTCAGTGTTGCGACTTCTTCTACCATTTCCAGTAAAGTATTTTTTCGCGAAACATGGTTAGACAATGGTTAGTCAGTCAGTTAGTTAGTTAGTTAGTTACCAAATCATCATTAAAGTAGACTTGATGAAGGAGATGACATTCTTTGTGGTCTTGCAAAGACTGACCCTAAAATTCCTAATCTAAAACCTTCGCACCGACGTCAGCTGTAGGCTAAACTGTTCCAACATTTTTTTAGCAATGTATTTTACTGAAGTGATACTTGAAATCAGTGTTCTTCTAAGCTTTTTAAATTGTTACATAAGAGTGCAGCATAAATATGATGACTATGCAGTAGAAAATAAAAAAATGAAGGTCATAATGGTCAATTGTCATTTATTTGTAATATAATGAGAACGAGAAATACCTATAAACCGTCAAACAATCAAATATTTTTTAAAAATATTTTTAATGCCGAACAGAGATTTACATTATGATTACGATTTTCTAAAACTCGCAAAAGAAAAGTTACTTGTGCTTTCGAACGAAAATAATTTATTGGGGGTCGCCGCATACTGGAACATTATAAAAAGGGGTCGCCGAGTTAAATAGGCTGAGAACCTCTGATGTAGTCCTTTTGAAATACAGTGCTTTATGACTTATTATGGAGTTTGTATATCCAAGGTGACTATGAAAAAAGGGAGCATTTATTGTTAGTTGGTGAGAGAGAAAGAGAGAGAGAGCATTAATTTAATGTTAGTCTTGTAGAGTGGTGAAAGATAAGCAACGCTGTCGTAAGCTGTGCTAAGTATGCCAGACGACTCCAGGATGTCAGTGTGTAAATACGTGTTTTTATTGTGAGTTAGATTTGATAAAAATACCGTATCAGTTTATTTAATCTCAAGTTAGCTTGAGTCCAATTCAAAAAAGATTAAGGGGAAAAAAAAAATCAAAATGGAATACAGTGATTTGGAAAAATATTCGCTCTAGTGGTCAGTTTTAGTGCTTAGGCTTAGTTTCTATGAGTGGTTAATTATTCTAAGTAGCTTATATGTTAAGTAGGCCTAAAAACTGGGTGAAATTTCTTTTTTTTTTTTTAGCGTCCCTAAGTGAGAACATTTTTTTTTTTGGTTTGGACTATGAAGTAAATTATCTTCAACTCTGAAGGAACATCGGAAACATGTAAAACAACAAACAAACAAATAAAAATAAATTGCCCTCCGCCCCCTTAATAAAGCCATTATATTTCCTTTACAAATATATATATCAATGTCGTGTACCAATTACGACCCTGGTAAAACCAATCGTGTCCAATGTTAAAGTTCAGTAGATGTTATTCTATAATTCTAAAGTCTATGTGCACCAGAAATGTATTCAAATTACAGACAATAATTGAAGATTGCTACATCCTAGCCCAGACCGCCCATCGGATGGAGGATGGCGGCGGGCAGGCTTCAAACCCGGGCCCAATTGAGACAACAATCCAGAGTGCAAACCACACGACCAGACAGCCAATTAGTAAGCCCTCAAGGTGAAGGTTACGATAGAGGATATAACTCTGTTCAGTCCTCAAACCCTACAACACTCTGTTGGTAAAACCCAGGGCCGCCCTAACAATAGCGGGGCCCTATGCTAAATGCATTGGGCGAGGCCCAGTCAAGGCAGGATAAGGATAATAAGTGAAAGTTAAGATTTTGTATTTATTTTTTAGATTACATTTTTAATAATTGAAATCTGACTATGCCAGTTTTTTTTTTATCTTGCGAAGCATTGTCATGTCAAGTTATAATGGTTTAATTTAAAAATTTACACCTAGAATTAGCGCGGGGCCTATGAAAGTGCGGGGCCCTCTGCGGCTGCATAGGTTGCAGTGGCCTAAGGCCGGCCCTGGTAACACCTACCCGAAACATCTTCCTAATATGAGCGAAAATTAAAGTAATAAAATATATTATATTGTGTACGAAACAAACAAAAACTAACCCAGGCCTTTCTCTTCCATTCTGTACAAGTATTCGTATTCCAACACTTCAAGGTGAAATGCTGAAGAACACTATTGCATTGTAATGGACCAGGTGTGTGATTACTATCACTTGATTGGTGTGTGTGGTCCTATCTATATGGCCTGTTTTCTATCTCATGTCAGATAATGAGATAATTATCTAATTATAGTGCTTGGTTGATTTTTTTTAAACATTAGTCCCGGTAGTTGTGTTCATCAAATGAATTTTTGATCTGTTTAGATTCTGGTGCAGAGATTTCTTCACTTTGGTTTGGAGAAAAAATTTCAAGAAGGACAACTCCCTCTCAAGCCAAATGTTATCTCTTACTTCCCTTGCGTTGCAGATGCGAATCCTACAAATTGGTATCCATATATTATGCATAATATCAGGTGGCCGAGCCTCGCTCGGTTGGATAGTCCTATAAGAATGGTTATATGCCCGAAGTCATTTTGGCCAATGAGTTGAGATTTTTTTTCTTACTAATATGCACATACCTTGAAATTTTAAAGAAAATCGTTAGAGCCGTTTTCGAAATAAAATTTATATATATATATACACGAATTGCTCACTCAAGAGTATAGGATAACAGTTGCATAGTTCGTATTAAAGAGGCTATAAACAGAAGAATACTTTATCTATTGCTTATGCATGCATAAGACTGATACTTTCACGTACCAAAATACAAAGGTTAATTAAGATTAAGATAGCTATTATTCCGCAACGTAAGTTGCCATCAATTTCTTGAACTATTATAATGACATACAATTCTCATTCCAATATGGCCTCCCTCAGTGTAAAGCTACCATGCAGTGGGCCCCGCACTTTCATAGGCCAAGCGATGCGAATTCTAGGTGTACATTATTAAATTAAACCATTTGAACTCATTATTAAAGGGTTCCTGGAATTGTCCTGACATTATAAAATATAAGAAAAAGTCATGAAAATCTGAAATTATTAAATCTTCTAAAAACTGATGCAAATCTACTTAAAACAGACAAAATTGTCATCTCGGGGTGTCGCCAATTCTAATCGCGATTTAAAAAAAAAGCCGGTATTGTAAGCTTTCATTTAATAAAAATGTAATAGTAAGCCGAATTTTAACCAAACAAGAAGTTCAAATACTTAATTTACTTCTATAGTCACTGGCATACAAAAATAGATCTAAATCTATCTAGACCTCTTAAAAAAACATCAAAAGCATTATTTTGCTAGTCGATAGTAAATCTAAAAGGCAGATCTGAATGTTTATCGGCTTTTTGTAGGAAAACTACTATCTACTGTAGATGGCTCGTAAAGTTAATTTGACAGTGATTTTGTACTTAGTAAAGTATAAATAAAATGCAAAGAAGAATTTATTTTCTAATACAAAGTCTTAATTTTCACTTATTATACTTATCACAACCCAAATTAGGTCCCGCGCAATCCGTTTCGCATAGGGCCCCGCAATCTGTAGGACCGGCCCTGCTACCATGGATCATCTCGTAGAAATGAGATGGATGCATGAGCATGAGATATGGTTGGAGCGATGTTGCCCACACAGCGGCGCCCCCTCTCCACGCTGCTGATGTTTCCAAAGGAACGGAAAGTATCGATGCAGTGTGGGGTCAGCGGCGTCGCCGGCTCTTCGCAGGGTGTAGCATTGAGCGCTGCAAAGTGCCAAAGGGTTTCTCGTGTTGTTGTTGTTTTTGTCTCAGGGTTGACTACCGAAGCGTTTCCCATGTTTGGCTATAGCTACAAGACAGCAGGGGCCTCTCCTAGGTGGGTAGCCAGCCAAGTTTTACGAGCCTCTCCTGCTCAAAGCTTACTGGTTTAGACGCCTTATGCTCGCCTTCGTCCATTCTCCTGTTAGTGATAACAGTCCAGCCGGACCCAACATCTGAGCCCCTCGTGAAGGCTAGGATTTGGATTGGATGTCAAAGGCTATTTCAGAGGCATGCCGATCGACGCATTTTTTAACTAGTGGAGTGCTTGATCTCCATAAGACTTACGACAATAACATCGTCGTACAAAAGTGACGTTGTCCTTTCAGACCTTGCGATCTATAGAGCAGATGTTGTTAGGGTCGCCTGTTGGCCAACGGTTAACGAGCAGGGTGTCATGTGGCTAGCACAACGACAAGCCGCCTTTACTTTCCCTAACTAAAGTCAAGTACCCATTAGAGTTCGGTGGACTTGGAGGCGAAATAAAGAAACCGAAATTCAAAATCCCAGTCTTCACCGAGATTCGAACCCATGACCACTCAGCCACCGCACCATTCACTAATAGGTAAACATTTTCTTACGCATTTATTAAGTAACTTGTGATGGGAATTTTGAAAATTATCTTTTGGTTAATCAGTGCTTAACACTAGTAACTACAGATAACCCGAAAGATAACTGTCTGATAAAATCTCTCTCTCTCTTTTTTTTTTCCTTTCTCTCCCCCTCTCCCTTTCGGCCGCCAGTTTATAGTTTGTAAAAATGTTTGTAAAATGTTTGACATGTTTCGGATGTTCCTTCAGAGTTGAAGATAATTACTTCCTAGTCCAAGCCTCCCGCAGGACGACAGGGGATGGGAGCGGGCAGGGTTTGAACCCTGGACAATCGATAAATCTGAACGACAGTCCAGCGCGCAAACCGCACGACCAGGCAGCCATTGTGAAGCAATGAGTACATCCTTCTATCCTGATATGTTTTTAGAAAAATATTTAAAGGAACGGTGGAGAGACGGCATTTTACAGCCCTCCTATAATAATAATATGGCTTGTGTTCGAGTCTGTAGATTAATGTTATTGTATCTAAAAATTGGGTTAAGCTGAGATAAAGCCAATTGTTGGCAAGTCTACGTGGTTTTGCTTTAGATGAACCAAACATGTTAGAATTACTTATAGAGAGGACAATTGTATGTACGAATCACCTTCCGAACTGCTATCGTGAGTTTATGCTAATAATTATTCAGTCTTTATTTTGTATTTATATTTAATTAGTTTTAACTAATCGCAAGCTTACGTTTCTTAATAAGGCAAATAGAATCTAGATGATCTTTAAAAATTATTTTCATTATTTTTTATTTTTTTTGCTTTAAGATCAATTGTCGAGCTACATCCTAGGAGCAAGGAGTAGCATACTTAGGATAACATCTTTTTCCAACAGTTATCTACCTTTGAAGAAGTGACCGTTCATTCTTTAATTTTTATTATACAATGACATAAAGAACTCTGAAGATGTCTTAATAACAAATCTTTGCATTTTTTAAATTAAAATTATAGCTTTTATGTAGCGCTACTTTCATGCTTATAGCATGCTCAGAGCGCTTTGGTCCAATCTCAGTTGTGGACCAGTGGGGGTAGGGGGTATCTAGGAGAAGGTTTTCCATGTTGACTTCAGGCGCTCAGTAAACACAATTCTGCTCGAGTCGGGTCTCGAACCTCGAGCCTCCATCATAGGTAGCCAAGCCAAGCCAAGTTCAAGTGTTCATAAAAATCTTGTTGTAAAATAAAAATCTAAATGGCATTAAAGAGATAAAACTATTTTAATTTTCTATATTTAAAAAAATAAATCTCTATTTTAACAAAATTTAAATTTGTAAACTATTATTAATTTGAGTATTATAGCCTACATTTCTATAATAAACCAATATTACTTTAAATACCTCATTTTGGGCTAGGCCTACTGGAAAAATTGTTGTTAATGTTACGATTTAATAACAAAGTGTATATATTTTTCCTCTTTTATAAAGAAGTACTAGATTCCATTGTTGGTATTAATAAAAATAATTAATTACCAGTAATTAATTGTCTAATAGGTTTCTTTATTTATTGATTCATGTCTTGTCTATGCCCATAAATATTTGTGCGAAGTTTCAACTTGACCCGAGAATGGGTGTGGGATAAATAACGTGTACACATTTTTTACAAGACAGACAGACAGACAAAGTGAGCTGATAGAAGCTTTGTAATAAAAGTTGTTTTAATTTTTTTTTAAAGAAGCGTGTTCATGTTTCAGTCATACTCGACATTAAACCATTTATACCCCAGTCCCCAACGACGGCTTCGTTGGACTAGCTGTTAGCAGCTACAACCCTGAGATGATTATTGACAAGCAGTTCCAGCAGTTGTCTTGTAAACAGTTGACTATTGAAATACGCGTTCCATGGTATTCATTATTTTATCTTATTTTTTTACAGACGTCAGGAAAGAAAGGTCTTAGGCCTACTCAGAGCCTATACACTCATTATAAATCCACGAGTTAATCTAAACTGTTCTCAGTCATTGACTCGTTGGTTTACCAGCAGAGGCGTAGGCGCAAGGGAGCACGATGCCCGGACGCCACCATCAGAGGTGTACCAAAAAAATATGTTTGTCTTAACAAACATTTTCACATATAAATTATTACTTATTGCATTACTTTATCCATCTAATATCTTTGCATTATGCTTACTTTAATTCTATATGAGACTTCTACTCGTGTAGGCCTATTCATGATTTAATTTTAAGAAAATCGGTTTCGAAAATTCAGAATCACCACGGAGTTCTTTTTAGCAGGCAAAACTGTAGAGTATTTTGTAGAAGAAAAATTATTGTAGATATTATAAGTTTTTTTTGTATTATATTATTATTAAATATATTTTGTTTATAAGTCGTTATTTTTATGTGATGTTCATAAAAACGGGAGGTGGGGGGCGCCAAGTACTTTGCTCCGGGGGCACGTTTTGCTCACTACGCCTCTGTTTACAGGCTACTTTAGGCAATCTCGTTTTTGCTCAAATAACGCTTGCAAAGAGAACTTCATTATTTTTTTTAATTGCCATTAAACTTTTATTTGTATAAACGGATATGACGTAATTTACTAATGTCTATTCAGTAGCTATCCATTTGTGTGTCTGAATGCACTGACCTACAATCATCCCATCTCATCATTGATTTAGGTTCCAGCCCGTGCTTTAAATTAACCAAACGTGCTGTTCTATCACGTGTGTCAATATTGTGCCTCCCCAACACATAATACTAAAGAGACCTAGTGTTGCTATGTGCACTACCCAGCTTTATCAGCACACCCTTTTGGCGTACAGCGCCTACTTATTGACATTTTATACCAGTGATTCTAAAATTGTATGGCTAACTCTCTCACTTGTATTTGCAAGTTTACAACTAAGAATTATTTTCGGTTTACAAGAAACTATTTTAAAATAGATTTACAATTTTAACATAGTGATGTAACTTAGCCAACAGCGAACCCAAAGAACCTCAACGAAAGGAATATATAAAAATACTAGTTTAATAATTTAACAACAGTAGTTCGATAACCAATATTCAACTGGAATACTCAATAATACCAACACTTCTTTCTTGTTTACATCCTAGATCTAATCATCTAATTATCGGCCATCTTCGACTTCCTCTATCTCTTAGCGTGTCTCTGTCCTGTGTCTCATGGTGCACAGTCTCGCACCTAATGACAGTCTAACCCTAACCACTAACCCTACCGTCTTGGACAGTCGAAAATAATATGAGACATGGTTTCCTATTCTTCTTCGTAGCGGGGTACCGTGAGTTACGCCAAAACCGTGTGAAATATGAACTAACGGAGCATTGGCCCGTCCTACAATATAAAATCTTGTGGGAAGCGTGGTCGAGAGGGTAAGTGCGCATGAACTTGAGAACTTGGCTTGGCTACCTAGAAGGGGGCTCGAGGTTCGACACTCGACTCGAGCAGAGTTGTGTTTACTGAGCGCCTAAAGGCAGCACGGAAAACAAACTCCTAGATACCACTGGTCCACAAATGAGATTGGACCAAAGCTTGCTCTGAGCATGCTATAAGCATGAAAGTAGCGCTATATAAAAGTAGCGCTATATAAAAACTATAATAATAATGCCTTGGAAGCCTTCATCACTGTCTTAAGTGGTGTCCCCAGGCTTTTCGAGAATCGTCCCAGCAGTCGAACCGTTATTTCCATTTCCAATGTTTGGATCGGTACGAGAGCGTAAGGGATCAAACCCGGTGTTCATCAATGGCATCCAGTCACTTCCGGATCACACTCCAATCGAGAATCACGCAGTCAGAAATAGCATAAATATCGTTCTGTAGAAAAACTCTTGAAAACAACCTAAACTGGACCTAATCCCATCTAGAGTATTTCGAAAATGTGCTTAAATGTGATGCTTATAATGTCTAGTAGCAGATGACCGAGCCTCGCTCGGTTGAATGATTTGAGAAAGACATTTACCCGAAACGACGAAAATGATCGGGCGATCTTATCTTATAAAATACGGGAAATTACTACCAATCCGAAGAGTTGCTTTTATGTGGGAAGCGTGGTCGAGAGGCCAAGTGCGCTTGAACCTGGCTTGGCTACCTAGAAGAGGGCTCAAGGTTCGACACCCGACTCCCACTGGTCCACAAATGCTATAAGCACGAAAGTAGCGCTATCTAAAAGCTATAATAATAATAATAATGTTCTGTTATTTCTAAATGTCACTGTACATGACGATCTGAATAGATCCCTTTCTAGAGTGGCTCCTATGGGGAATTTGATCTTAACGCTCTGAGCAAAGCTATAAGCATGAACGTTGCATAAAGTAGAAAAATAAACTATGACTGCAGTTGTGGATTTAAGGATTTGGACTCTTTATTGTGGTTGCAAAGGGAAAGGATCGCCTCTCGAGACTTAAAATGCCACAGAACATATCATGCTATTGGATTCAATAGGCCTATTTCATATTTAAACACACAAACTCTTTTTATAACTATGTAGGGTCGTTAAGCAATGCATAAAAGGAATGGAGTATGGATTGGAACAATATCCAGTAGTTAGACCAGCAGGCCTACTACAACTCATTATTAGGTTCTACGAGTATTAATGTTTTGAACTAGTTGTGCATGTTTATTTTCACTGTTTTTTCCCTGGCTCATACAAGCAACTATTTCATGCTGTAATGACACTTGTAGGAATTTGTCCTAGCATAGGCTAATATATGAAATAAGAAATGTGCCTATTTAGATTTATCTTTGTGTCTGTCTATGTATTTTATGAGTTGTGTTTTCGTATTTGTAAATTATATTTTAGAGTTTAGTGTTTTAGGCTTAGAATCTATGCATTAGGCCTATTGCTACTTTACTTTTTAGTCTTATGTCAAGAAGTGTCTCTAAGATTAGTGCTTTTTACTATATATTCATTTATTGCGTTATAGCTACTCTAGTAAAATGTGTGGTATATACTCATTTGCTGGATAGAAAGGTGAAGCTTTTATGTAAAACCTCTGACCATAATTATTCAGTGCTTCAATTAAAAACACTCTAAATGAAATTAGGTCTACATTTTATATCTAGAATCTATAAAGATCTTGATCTAGATGTAAATATCGATAAGATTTTAAGATTCTCGATCTGTATTTTGGAGTCCTGATCTATTAGATCTAGATCTATATTAAATAGATTAGATTCCAGATTTAGATCTATAATAATATTATTAGATCTAATTAATATATCTATTCTAGATCTAGAGTTTCTGTTCTATATATAACTCAAATAAATTCTAATTTTTGTTTGGTATGAAAAAATAAAATAAAGAACACTCCTTGGATTGTGGCCTATGTTCCGAATGTTTACGGAAGCATCACACCACCAACCAGTTGCTGTTGTCACCGCCAGTTACCGGCGTACTCCTGTTATTTTATGAGGAACAGTTATTACAAGGTGTGTAAACTTTAAAACAGTATATCTCTAGATGAATCTAGATCTAGGGTAATCTAGAGAAGTGAAGACTTAACTATTAACTATACTTCAATAATTGTCAAGATCTAGATCAAGTAGATCTATAAGTAATCAAGTTAAAGTAGTAATAAAAATAAGACACAATCACTATCATTACTATCAATTATGACTGTATCACTATCAGTGATGACAATCTGAATATCACATTCACTTAGACTTAGACTTGAATCTTGAAGTTAAGAGTTAGAGTGTCTTACTATTCTATATTACTTAGTATAGATCTAGATCTACTACTTAAGTCAGACTAGTTAAGAGACCTCTAAGACTTATAATGATACTCATGGGCGTAGCCAGGATTTTTTTCGGGGGGGGGGGGGGGATTTTTTTTCTCCCCGCAAAAAAAAAAATGTATATGTATTTATGTGTGTGTGTGTACATAATCTTTATTACGTTCTGACCCTTGATTCTTTCGGAAGACGTTTATTGTGCCCTAGAATAGGTTCTTCCTGGAGTTAGTGGGAAAAAGATTTTCCGCCATTACCAGTAAGGGGGTCTGGGGGAGCATTATTAGCACTATTACTGGTATTGAAAGCCAACAAAATGCATATGCTGAGGTATCTAGAGTGCATTTTCCTGCTATTAAAAGTTTTATTTCAAAAACCTAATGTGATATTCTTACTGACTTAGACCCTCCCGCGAAGTTCGGCGCATTTGCCGTCTAGCTGCTTCCACAAAAATCTGTCACTGGTAATGTCTGAAGCCTCTTCCCACCTGCTCTGAGGACCTCCATGAATGTGTGGTGCCAAGTTGTACTAGGATTTCATCGCAACTCTTCTTATGCGTAATTCATCTTGTCGGAGAACATGTCCCGCAAACCTCATGCGAAGCTCTGTCACAATCTTACTAAGGTGTCTACTCCCAATTCGGCATAAGATTTCTTTGATTTAGACCCGATCTCTATAACTGACTCCTTAAATCTGTCTTAGCCATCTTTGTTGAGCCACATTTATTGTTTTTCACTTAATTCCAAGAGCGTATTCAAGAGAGGTTACATATTTCTACCAGTGGCGGGGCTCCATTAATAAAGTGCAGTGAATAGTCATCTGCCAAAATTGAAATTAGATTTTATATTGAAAAGCGAAGTTTTATCGTCAAAATCATCTGTTAGGGGTTTTAAACTTAAAAAAATCTTTGAAGTTTTTTTTGTTGTTTTTTTAAAATTCAAAACCCCATTTAGCTACGGTAATAGA
This sequence comes from Biomphalaria pfeifferi, assembly GCA_030265305.1. Classification (NCBI taxonomy): domain Eukaryota; kingdom Metazoa; phylum Mollusca; class Gastropoda; family Planorbidae; genus Biomphalaria; species Biomphalaria pfeifferi. The sequence goes on along the minus strand of JASAOG010000124.1, from coordinate 851,091 downwards.
ATTTAGTAACTGTAGTTTGCTTTAGAATAATATTGAAGATAGAGGTTTTCCACCTCAAAAAGCTCTGTAGGGGGATTTTAAACTCAAAACCATCTGGAGGGGTTTTAAACTTAAAAAAAAAAGCCATCTATAGAAGAGGGGTTTAAACTCAATACCCCTGATAGTGGCTATGCTCAAATAATTTTAGTGTGTAATTTGCTTTTTTTATATTGAAGAGGTAATTTTTAGCATCAAACCCCTCTTGGCAACGCTCATAGCATTTTGATTGCACTGAAGATGATTTTTTTAGCTTCAAACCCCGCTGGAGGGAGGTTTAAACTTAAAACCCTTTTGGCTACACTCATAGATTTTAGAGTGAGTAATTTGCTTTTTTTTAATATTGAAGAGGTTATTTTTTAGCTTCAAACTCCACTGGAGGGGAGTTTAAACTCAAACCCCCTATGACTACACTCATAACATTTTGAGTGTATTATTTGCTTTGTTTTTATTATCCGGGGTTTTAAACTTGAACCCCCCTGGTAGGGGTTTTTTAACTCAAAAACCCCTGGTAGGGGGTTTTAAACTCAAAACCCCCTTGGTTGTGCTGGGGCAAGTGATGGTTTAGTATTAAAATCTCACCTAAAATAAACAAAATAAAAGCAAAAAATCAGTCACTAAATATATATATACTATATACTATACTCAGTATACTGCCTATATTTACCTATAATCTATAGTAATCTTTTATCTAATCTAATTTAGAATAATCTAATCTACTAGTAGAGTCTAGATTTAAAATTTTAAATCTAGTCTTGTCTACAGCTAAGGCTAGATGAGATAGATAAGATTAGATCTATATAGATCTATTATCTAGAATATAATATTTAATTAATTTAATATTGTATAGAGTATAATATAGACTAGGATAGGTCTATATTCCCTAGATCTAGAGTCTACTGTCTAGTCTAGAATCTGACTAGTTAGCTCTACTCTAGATCTCTAGTAACTAGATCTAGAATAAAAATCTAGATCTACTAGATTCCAGATCTTAACCTTTACCTATCCCTTAGCCATAATCTGTTGGACCTTTGGGGCACCATGCATGATTCGTTCACCATCTTTCTCCATGCTGTCTTTTGCCTTAGTTAGAACTTGCTTCAATAGCAGGCCTGTCCATTTTTTCATGTTGTCCTCCCATCACTTTGTCTGTCTCTTTTTCTTTTTCCTGGTACTGTTTCCTGAAGGATGGCCTTTGCGGACTAAGCATATCCACAAAACTGAAAGTCTACAGTGCTGTAGTTTTGAGCATCTAATTCAAATAATAATACTGTTTCTATCCTTTCAGGTCTAAAGATGTCAGAGAAATGTTCAAAAAGACAAAGAATCAGCATCCCAGAGTTTTACAGACACAAATCAGTGTTCATCACTGGAGTTACTGGGTTTCTAGGCAAAGTTCTCTTGGAAAAGCTGCTGCGCTCATGTCCAGAAATTAAGCGTTGCTATGTTCTCATACGACCCAAAAAGGGGCAGTCACCCCAAGAGAGAATAGCTGGGGTCCTCAATTCTAAGGTAAGCAAAACATTATAAGTGATATGATACCTTGTGGTCTATAGGGCAGATGATGTAAAGGTCATCTATTTATGTGGCCAACAGTTAATGAGGGTATCATGTGGCCAGCACAACGGACTAACCGCCTTAACTTTTCCCCAGCTAATGTCAGGTACTCATTTGAGCTGGGTGAACTCAGAGGTGCCCAAAAATCCTGAAATTATAAATCCCAGTCTTTACAAGGATTCGAACCTGGAACCTTCGGTTCAGAAGCCAATCGCTTTACCACTCGGCCACTGCACCTCCTATGTATGTCCATTTCTTAAAACAACATTCTGAATTAAAAAATGAAAATTTTGTTTACCAACCATCAGAAATGCTAATGACTGTCAAGATGTAGAATTTTTTATTAGTTTATTTCTAATTGGTCACTGAGTTAATGCTTGATTATTTTTTGTAAGCACTTTATAAATGTGATAAAGTGAACTTAATTAAGTACAAAATCTTAAAAAACAACTGAAAATATTAGCTAGACACTAATTAAATTAGTTGTGTCATCTTAAAAGGAAACTCTGATGTTTTTGACGATTATTTCTATAATATGTGTTTTGATTTACAGATAATGAATAGATTCTTCTTTTTTTTTAAATTTGAAATAATAACTTCACATCCAAAACAATCAGATTTTCACCAGGTTTCTATGTGATGTCACACTAACCTATTATTAAATCTATTGACTTATTGCATAACGGGAGACCATACAGTAAAGTTTACATTATCGTAAAAGTAATATATCTTGGTCTATGCCTTTAGATCTAGATCTTGTAAGCAAAGAAAAAAATGTGTGTTGAAAGTAGATTTACATGCTTGACTAACCATGGCAGTGTGTATTTTCTCACCTGACCACTCAACACACACATACACTATCGCTTGGTTGTCTTGTCATGTAGACTAACTTTACACTGAGCAGTTCGTTAAATTAGAATCAATCGTACACACGATCTATTTACTTTTTAGGACAGGGACAGGCTTAGATGAAAATGTTCCTTTTTTTCTCGAGTTGGTTATCCTAATGCTTTTAGATCTCTCTCTCTATATATAAATATATATATATCTATATATATACACACACACACACGCGCGCGCACACACACACATGCACACACACACACACATACATACATACATTATACGTCACTAAGCGTAACAGCTACTGTAAGAATGAAGCGATACGATTGGTTAAACATAGTTTCTCTTTCAATATTGTTTAGGGAAGTGACGTTTGACTGAGCTTAAAAACAAAATCTCAAAGAACCCTGTTTTTTTTAGATGTCAAGAACTTACTGACTAATTTATTAAATATAAATGTTTCTAAGCATTTAAATAAAAATTGGTAAAATGTTTACTATTACAACTTTTTACGCAGAATTTAAATATGTCAATAACTCAAATTTGAAAAACCATCAGAGTTTCCTTTTAATTTCACCTTTGAGTAATGTTGCATAACTTATTTAAAGGTGACTTCATATTTGTTTTTATTAAATGAATAGATGGAGAATCAGCATTTTCATTGATAACTTCCTTGGACCATGTTATTGGTCCCATACTACTTTACCAGAAATATTCCTCATGCAAGAATGAACTGTTCAATTTTATTTTAATTATGAGAAACATAACAAAGTTGTTTCCTATTCACTACTGAAGCCAAACAGCTTTGAGTGTTACATATGCACTGAGTTTCCTAACCATATCATGTCTGTCTAGTTATATGACAAGCTGCGCTCAAGCCTGCCAGATTTAAAGGAGAGGGTTGTGCCGGTCTGCGGTGACATTCTAGAGCCAAGACTAGGAATGAGCGAGGAGGATGAACAGATGGTCATCAAGAATGCCAACATAGTGTTTCATTCAGCCGCTACAGTGAAATTTGATGAAGAACTTAAGTATGTTGTTGTTTTTCTCTCTGGTTAATACTTATTAAAGATCATGAGATTAAGGTTCCTTATTTGTGTTTGGTCATTTTGGTGCTCAATAAAGTTTCTGTTTACTGATTACTTTTTACCTCAATGCTACAGCCATTTTTGTTTTTCTACCTGTCTTTCTTACAGTTCCTTTTACTAGCTACCAAACTCTTAATTTCTTCTGGGGGGTTGGGATAGGGTGGACATGGATTTTGATAATGGCTGTAACAATTTTGCTAGAAATGTTTTATAGACTGTTTATGTATATCTTTGGTGGAAAAAAAATTACTAGCTAATTAGCCACACAGTGTAAAAAAAAGTCTGGTTTGATCTTAATAATTTTTCAAATTATCATCATCTTAGGCTATTTTGAACACATTTAGCGGGTTTTCCAGCACTCGATTCAAATATACCATTTGAATTTTGAAAAATATGCTTCAGTATGAATTTCTGCACTTGACTGAAATGTTTCATTGTATTCAGTAAAGAGTTCGATAAACGGATAGATGTTGATGAATGTTTCAATCGTTTTATGTACAAATCAATTTGTAGCAATAAACATATATGCATATTTATGCTTATAAATATTATTTATTAAAGAGTATCAGTACTAGAGCTTTAACTAGATTCAGTAGTCTAGTCTATGCTACAGTCTTTTAATACTTCCTAATCTGGAGCTATACCACTAAAACTAGAATTTTTTTATACAGTAGATTTATAAATGAACATAGCCATGAATTTTTGTCCATGGGGGACAAAAGCAAATGTTTTATTGTCAACAAGTTTTGTTAGATCTTGGAGTTGGAATGGCACCATCATTATACCATTTTTTTTTTATCAACATCAGTACATATTGTTTTTACTGGTCATGTCTTGTAGCACCAAACTGCTGGTAGACAACTTAACTGTTGTAGGCGTAATATATCATTAAGTAATAAAACTTCAAATAAGTTGAATAATTTCCTTGTGAACTATACTTAATATAACTTTATTCATAATATGGACAAAATCAATGTAGTAAACTTTAGTAATTATATTTTTTAACAAAATCTAACTCATTACAATAACACATCCCTTCAGTCTCACATTCTGGAGTCATCTCCCCTAAGACCAAATGATGACAATGCCATCTATGTTGCATCATTCACATTCGCTAATCTCCTCCCACCATCACCATAGAAACAAACACACTCCATAACACATAGCTGATAGAATCTTCGTTCAATTATTTATTTGAGTCCTTTCCAATGAGGGTTTGCATACCTGAACTGGACACCAAGTTGCTTTTGTTGTACCATTGAGATTTCTGGACTGTTTGTTCTCAAATGTGGTAGAGAAAAACAAAAAAAATGGCATTAGCTGATTTATGATCATTTTTGGCCCTACTTTATAATTTAGTTTGGATCTTTAAAGTTTAAAAGACAGGAACAGGGGCTTATCTATAGAATGATTTATGCCATTTCCAATATTGAAAAAAAGAAAGAATAATAAATTGGTGTCATTGCAACCAGAAAAAAAAAAGCTTCCTTTATTTAGATCAGTTATTGATTTCACATTCAGTGTCTCTAAATGTACAATGTACGTTATCTAATCAGGTAGAGTGTGTGTACTTAATAGTTTGAACACAACTTTCTATCCAATATTGTCCCTTGAAAAGAATTTATGAGAAGAGGAGAGTGGACTAGTACTAAATTTCAATGAGTCAAAAACATTTCTGCATTAAGAGTAGAGTTTGCATTTCTAGATCAAACAAACGCTATCAAAGGGAGGAATCCTTAATGATCTTCTTATATATATGTATTTCACAGTGTGATATTTGTACAGAATAGATCAGCTTTAAAAATGTACATATACTTTGAACTTAATTTATGTCCAATAATTTGTGAATTGGTCTTAGACTGTTGTGTTAAAAAAAAAGTCAGTGTGTAGAAGTGAGGAAATAAAGTTTTAGGTTAGGGAAGCTTTTAGAGCATACTGTCTTTGCAAGACTTACTGTGTCTCAAGTAAAGCTGTTAAATGAAATAAAATGTCAACCAGGGACAATCAATGTCAACCAGGGACAATCACGTCAATGTCAGCCAGGGACAATCACTTCAATGTCAGCCAGGGACAACCACTTGAATGTCAGCCATGGACAATCACTTTAATGTCAGCCAGGGACAATCACTTCAATGTCAGCCAGGGACAATCCCTTTAATATCAGCCAAGGACAATCACTTTAATGTCAGCCAGGGTCAATCACTTCAATGTCAGCCAGGGACAATCACTTTAATGTCAGCCAGGGACAATCACTTTAATGTCAGCCAGGGACAACCACTTCAATGTCAGCCTGGGACAATCACTTCAATGTCAGCTAGGGACAATCACTTCAATGTCAGCCAGGGACAATCACTTCAATATCAGCCAGGGACAATCATTTAAATGTAAAAATAAAATCTTTATTGTTGTTCAATGGACTCAGATGTTAACTGTTTAAAAAAGAATGTCTCATGAAGTCTACAGTGGTGATGTAATTCTGTGATGAAATAACAACTATATTTCTAGTATTAGAAAATGGGTCAGCATATAAAATGATATGTTTCACTTTATTGATTTTTACCATTTACTCGAAGAATTGTGAATTTTTAAACAATTATAACTAAACAGTTAACAGTTTATAAAACTTTTTTTTTTTGTGACCTAGCAAAATAATATTTGAAACAAATTTGCAAGATCAAACAATCTTGTAGCATGGCTGGCTGTTATTGTACTGCTATTATCTATAAAGACTTTGGCTTGGAAATCTGTAATGCCATTGTTTAACTGCTAGCATGAGAATTACTTTTCATTTTGGCTATACTTCTTTAATTATGTTTGCATACATTTTTTCCCCATTAAAAGTCACATATTGTACCCTCAGGTTGTCTGTACAAATGAATGTATTAGGAGTTAGAAGAATTGTTGAGCTAGCAAAGAAAATTAGAAACCTAGAGGTAAGTTAGTTTTTTTTTCTTTTTGGGAGCCTGGTTGGAATGATAGTCCTTATGAAAGTTGTATTGTTAGTATTTTAAAACATAAATAATTGTAATGGAATTCAATTTTTATTATTTATATCACTGAATAGTATTATCAGAATAAGCAGATACAATACAAAGTTAAGTGACAGCAAGCAATAATACATTTATTTTAAAATCCTACTTTTTCTATTTGCAAAAGGAGTATTATTGATACTTATTAGTATGAAAAATCTAAAATAATTGTTATTGGCCTGAGTCCCGCTGATGGTACACTGGGCTTTAATGGTTAATTTAAAAAATAATTAAGCAATTAATGAAGTGAACTTTCTGAAATTTTATTAATGCGCTTTGTCACCCAACACTAGCTTATGTGAGAAATTTCAGCTTGATAGGATAAAGAAAAGTTTTAAAAATAAATGACTAAATTTTGTTTTTGGACTAGGATTCAAGTGTGAGTTTAAGAAGTGCACCATGAAAGCTCATGGGATTGTGATCATGATGAGTTCTATTTAATGTATTTATTAAAAGTCATTCTAACTTGCGTCTGGCTTAAGAAAAACTGGTGCCCCCACCTCCATTATGTGGATGTAATCAAACGGGACCTCAAAACAGTGAACATTGATACTTATATTGGGGAGACATAGCCCTAGACTGCACTACATGGTGAGAGACGGTGACCAAGAAAGCTATGGACAGTGAAAAAGCATGGGCCTCAGCTCTGGAAGAAAAGCGTGCCATGCCGAAAATGTCTGACTCCTGTACCACTAAAGCTAAAGCCACCTTAAACTTTCATATATGAACCATAGTCGTTACGACTGAAGGAGGCCATATATATTTAATAAAACACTTTTTCTTTATAATTTTTTAATCTTTTTTTTTTAAACTCTCATTTGCTTTGAACTCTCTTGTTGATGGGAATGCACTTCTGTACTAAACTGTAGGAATTAGCCAAGAAAACTATTTAGCTAAGACAATGATAATCTCTAATTGGAAAGAAATACTAAATAAACTTAAAAGATAAAACATGGTTAGGGTGCAATACATTTTTGTAAAGGAATGCTAATAATAAGCTTTGTACTAATCCTAGCTACTCTAATCCATTGCCAGGCTTTAGTCCACATTTCAACAGCATATGCCAACTGTGATAAGGATTCTGTGAAGGAAGTTGTGTATGATCCTCCCCTCCATCCCAGCAAGATCATCGATGCCATGGAGTAAGTGTTGCGTATGCCATACAGATAGTTCACTTCCACCTCAGCCGCAAGTCTTCATCCCTCAGACATTTTTTATCCCTTTTTTTTTCTACTATGAGACACTTAAAAAAAGTTTTCATTTCAGACCTTGTGGTCTATAGGGCAGATGATGTAAAGGTCATCTGTTTCTGTGGCCTACGGTCAACGAGGGTGTTATGTGGCCAGCACAATGACCAAACGCGTTTACTTTTCCCCAACTAATGTCAGGTACCCATTAGAGTTGGGTGGACTCAGAGGCACCCAAAGATCCCGAAATTAAAAATCCCAGTCTTCACCAGGGTTCGAACCTGAGACCCCTGGTTAGGAAGTCGAGCGCATTATCGCTCAGCCACTGCACCTCCAAAGAGACACTAAAATCCGTAGTTATTGTCTCCTTGGATATTTAATTCCTAATTTAATAAATGAACAAAAACACTCTATTAAACAATTGATATTATTTGTTAGAGCTATCCTGTAATTAATAAAGCAACTATATACTAGTGTCTTACCTATATCATTCAGGGATGGCTGACTGTTCATGCAGTATGTATGCTTGATTGTCGTTTGGTTGTCCTTCTGTCATACCATGCCCCCCTGTCATTCCAAATTGTCCTCCCATAGGTTTGGACCTGGAAGTAGATTATCTTCAACTCTGAAGGAACATCCAAAACATGTCAAACGTTTGGCAAACAAACAAAACATTTGTATCATTTAGGTCCTGGTGTAACTGGAATAAATCTAGATAAAGCTCCAACTAACTCTGACTTAATAAACACTCATGAAGCTTGAAACTTATTGACTGACCCAGCTTATTGTATTCCCTTGTATAATTATCCTCTCTAAAATTAGCTTCTTCAACATACAGGAAAGAACAAGAATCTTCTATTGGAAAGATCCCTGCTTATGTTTAACTCTCTTGGCTATTTGTAGTTCCATTGAAAAAGAACTGTTGTTTCTCAAGAATCAAGCCTTTTGTTTATACACTTAAAATTAAATGACACATTAATTTCTTTAACTTTTTGGTCTCGTTAGATGGATGGACAAGGATGCTATCCAGGTACTGACTAGCAAGCTGATTGGCTCACGACCAAATACATATACGTACACCAAAGCCATGGCAGAGTTTTTGCTAAAAGAGGAGAGTGCAGGACTTCCTACGGCTATTCTCAGACCGTCCATTGTTGGTGCTGCATGGGAGGAGCCTCTGCCAGTAAGTACTACACAATTTTACATTGTTTTCCCTATAGGCATTGCTTTACCTAAATGTTATTGGCAGCAACTGGGTGACAGCCTGGATTTGTGAGATATCTGACTGGTTTAGATGACACCATGGATTTATGAGATATCTGACTGGTTTAGATGACACCTTGGATTTATGAGATATCTGACAGGTTTAGATGACACCCTGGATTTGAGATATCTGACTGGTTTAGATGACACCATGGATTTATGAGATATCTGACTGGTTTAGATGACACCTTGGATTTATGAGATATCTGACAGGTTTAGATGACACCCTGGATTTGAGATATCTGACAGGTTTAGATGACACCATGGATTTGAGATATTTGACTGGTTTAGATGACACCATGGATTTATGAGATATCTGACAGTATAAGATGACACCCTGGATTTGTGAGATATCTGACTAGTTTAGATGACACCATGGATTTATGAGATATCTGACAGGTTTAGATGACACCCTGGATTGGTGAGATATCTGACTAGTTTAGATGACACCATGGATTGGTGTGATACCAGAATGGGTTTGGGAAGTATTACAATTAAACTTACTAACTTGAATGATCTTCCTTTGTTTCCACGAACACATTTTTTTTAGGTATTTACAGCAAATTCTTGTATGTATATATGGTTGTATTTAGTAGTACCATTTTTAGAACTGGTATATGTAAACTTGAAGAGTTCATACTTCTGAGGGGGATAGCAACTCCATTGCTAGTTGCTTCCATAGATTAACTCCCCCTTACCCAATGTTGTAATCTTATAATGACTTGGCAGAGTTTAAGCCATTGATTAACATGCATGACCAGATTGACCTAGGGATACGTCTAGGAAATAATCATCTTCTTTTTTGAAGTAACTTCTGTATTTTATAAAATAAGATCTTCAATGACCAGTTTCTGTATATTGCTACTGAATGTAGAAATCAACTGTTTCTTGAGATAGATATAAACCATATAATCTTATTAATTTGCTTTTTTGGAAGTCAAAAATAATCGCTCTATATCTAAGCTAATTTTAGAGTTGACACTCCATCATCTACCTTCTGTTTGTTTATTTAAAAACTTAGACTGTTTATGTCACTTTTGTGCTAAATGTATAAAGTTCTCATTTGACGGCTGTATTTTGCTATCTACTCCACAGGGATGGGTAGACAACCTAAATGGTCCAACGGGTTTGTTAGCCGCAGTAAGTGTTTACATTCTCTTCTTTCTCTAAATGATTTGAACATTTTCAGAAATCGCTACAATGTCAGAATCATGTATTCTTAGAAACACCTAAGTTTGCTGTATTTTGTACTTTACTATGTTAGTGGTCTTGAGTGAACAGGTGAGGTGTTTGACCACTTCAGCATTTAACTTAGCAGTGTTACTTTGATCTCAGTATTAGATATTAAGTTATATGTGCACATTTCAATAATTCATTAATAAAGATGTGTATATTACAATAAAGAAACACATCTTTATTGAGATTTTACTATTAAGAAACTAATGTTTGTGTCTAGATCTAGTCAAGCATGGTAAAGTTAAATATGTTGATATCCTTCCTCTGTTGTCTAGTCATGCTCTTTTCAAGATTATCTTTGATCTCTGCTGAGTAGAAGAAAAAAGAGACTTGGCTATATCAGTGTCACAGCTAGGGATTTGGGGGTCCAGGGACTTGACCTTTTTAGGGGCCCCTGCATTTTGACATGAGATAATGTAATTAATAAATATATGTGTAAATTGCAATTGGTCCAATATATAAGTACAAGTTTTAAAAGATGATCATTAAGACTCTTTTATTGAATTGTTTTGTTGGCGAATAAAAAATTCATATCACCTCGCGTTCTGTGCAGCGAAGGCATCTAAAAGGCAATCTAGATCAATGCTATCTACTATTTTTGACTCCACCTGAATAACAAGATTATATGGCATTGGCGTAATATGTAATATTTAATGTAAAAAAAAAAAATAGAGACATTCATTTGGCGGACTTTCAAATTTGGGCACGCCCTCCCCCACCCTAGCTACGTCACTGGGCTATATCACTCTCTAGCTATTAGACGGATGTACAATTAATTCATATCATAATGAGGTTAGACAGTATGTACATTGGGCACAAATGTTATACAGATGTGCACGCACAACAGGTGATGATCTTTGCCTTTCTCTCCCCAGATTGGAAAAGGTCTTTTATTTATAATGCATGGAAACATTTATTGCACCGCTGACATGATACCAGTGGACACAGCAACTAATGCCATCATAGTTGTGGCCTGGTATACAGCCATTGAAAGGTGAGAGGTCAGAGTGGGTTGGACTCTTGACTTGAATAGTTCACCAGTAGAATCAATTTTAGCACTTTGTTACCCTTTCTAAAGGATGCGTTCTACTGTCTTCGTGGTTCAGTGTCAGTTGTGTAGTTAGTTATAAAGTAGATTCATTTTTTTGTTGTTGATGACTGAAACCAATTAGCGCAGTGGTTCCCAAACTTTTTTTGTCTCGTAGACCCCTTGCCATTTTTTCTGGTTTACAGTAGACCCCATGCTTAAACTTATATTGCATTTTTGCTAATTCACCAACTAGATTTTTAGAAACGTAATTCTAACTGCAGTGAGTCAAAGAATGAATAGTGGGGCTATTCTGAACTTTATCTTTGAGAGTTTGAAAGTTTTTCAAACCTTTATCTTTTTATCAGGGTGGCATCATCTCACATGATTCTCCAGTGTAATTAGTTTCATATTGACAAAAAAAAAGTCACTTAGGCCACAGCTTGTTTGACAAGGCAGGAATGAATCCCAAATTTTAAAAATTAACGCTGCACTATCTACATTTCTTTTTGTTAATCATTACTGTTCATGGTCATAGACCCCCCCTCCCCCCCCACCCCGGGACATCTCATAGACCCCCATTTTATTTTTTCACTTTTGTAGACCCCTTGGAGGTCTTCTTAGACCCTTGGGGGTCTATATAGACCACTTTGGGAATCACTGATTATTAGAGTAATGATGTGTTATGGAGACAATAAGAAATATAACAACTATTCAAGTCAAGATAAGTTGTTTGTTTTTAAATACCCATTGTATTTAATTTAAAACAAATACCTTACTACCAAATACCAAGAAAGAACTCATAAAGTTCACCCTTTGAGGGAAGTAATGTTGAAGCATCCCTATTATAAATAATTCATGAAAATATCATCTGACACCCCCCACCACTGTCTTACTGTCCACATCAAAGTCAAGATGACCATTAGAACTGCTTGGAGGTTCTTAAAAAAATCAGAATCCTCTGAGATCCAAGTAAAACTTTAGCTAGCACCCTATTATTCCACTCAACGCTAATGGGTACCTGACATTAGCTTGGAAAGGAAGTTGGTGGTTGTGCTGCACACGACATCCTTTTTAACTGTATTATCTGCCGTATAGATCACCAAGTCTGACAGGGGGGGATTTACTTTTTTTTTACTTTCACACCATGTCAAAATGGTGTGTGTGTGGGGGGGGGGGGGGAGTTCAGAAGAATCTGATCCAGTTACAGTTGACAGACTTTGGGAAGAATGTCACAAATTGCTCTAGTAACAATAAAAATCTGTGTTTCTTCCACTAGGCCTAAAGATGTGTTGGTGTATAACTGTACAAGTGGTCAGATCAACAGATTGACCTGGGGCGCCATGGGTAAGTTATTGACTTGGGGAGTCATGGGTAAGTTATTGACTTTGGGAACCATGGGTAATTTGTTGACCTGGGGAGCCATTGGTAAGTTATTGACCTGGGGAGCCATTGGTAAGTTATTGACCTGGGGGAGCCATGGGTAAGTTATTGACTTTGGGAACCATGGGTAAGTTGTTGACCTGGGTAGCCATGGGTAAGTTGTTGACCTGGGGAGCTATGGGTAAGTTATTGACCTGGGGAGCCATGGGTAAGTTATTGACCTGGGGAGCCATTGGTAAGTTATTGACTTTTGGAACCATTGGTAAGTTGTTGACCTGGGGAGCCATTGGTAAGTTATTGACCTGGGGAGCCATGGGTAAGTTATTGACCTGGGGAGCCATTGGTAAGTTATTGACTTTTGGAACCATTGGTAAGTTGTTGACCTGGGGAGCCATTGGTAAGTTATTGACCTGGGGAGCCGTTTGTAAGTTATTGACCTGGGGGAGCTATGGGCAAGTTATTGACTTTGGGAACCATGGGTAAGTTGTTGACCTTGGGAACCATGGGTAAGTTACTGACCTGGGAAGCCATGGGTAAGTTATTGACCTGGGGAGCCATTGGTAAGTTAAATAGAGAGTGTGTCAAGGGAAGATAATGGAGTTTTTTTAGTTTAGATTGTAAGGTTGTGAATAGTTCGATGAAATGTGCTTCAGGTTTATCATTGTTTATTACTGTCCTGCTTAAAGATGGACTGTGATTTGCTTGAGATAAAACTGCAAACTCTGACTAGATAAAATACATTCTCTACTTTATTGATTAAAGATTGAGGCTAGATGAACTATTGGTTGGGTATTGTGTCATGCTTAATAACTTTTATTGATCCATTAAAGAAATGCCCTTATACCTTTGTGAACTGATCACTCCATACATGGCTCGGAGAGCCCTGCGCGCCAGGGACTCAACGCTTCTAGTTGCGCTTTGTTTCTCCCTCAAAAGTTATGGTTTGCTGGCTTTTTCAGTGCACTGACCAAAGGTTTACTACTCATTGATCTCAGACAGACAACATGCTGCACTACATTCAAGAAGAATATTAGGACTACTTGTTCAAAAAATGTTTTAGATTAGTTTGTCATTTTAACCTCAAGTTTATGTTTGTTTTATGATCATGGCACCTTGAGCCTATATTCTGTTTGTTTTGTGATCATAGCACCTTGAGCCTATATTCTGTTTGTTTTGTGATCATAGCACCTTGAGCCTATATTCTGTTTGTTTTGTGATCATAGTGCCTTGAGCCTATATTCTGTTTGTTTTGTGATCATAGTGCCTTGAGCCTATATTCTGTTTGTTTTGTGATCATAGTGCCTTGAGCCTATATTCTGTTTGTTTTGTGATCATAGCACCTGTTAAGCTAGAAAACACTACACTTAATAACTATAATACAAGGCTAACACTATAACGCCAGATTCAAGAATCCATTTATTTACACACCCTCATAGTATGAGGTTACACAAAACACTATGATATGAACTTTCTTACCAAGGGGAATCACTCTACATACTAATAACAAACACATACACATAAACACAATGTTAACATTAATTACAATTTCTTTTTTTTTTTTTTCTTTCATTCTTTCTTTCATTCTTTCTTTCATTCCTTTCTTCATTCATTCAAATCTTCCTCTCTTTCTCTCTTTCATTGCTTTTTTGAAGGCAAAGTAAAACTGAGCCTATAGGCTACATAACGAAACAAAAATTGATGATAGTACCTCAGACTACCTCGAACTATAATTTTTAAAAAAGAAAACTTTTCAAGTGTCCTTGTCTACTATATACAATTCAATCTTCTCAAACATCAAGGAGAATGTGTAGGGTGAGAATAAAGAAAAACAAAACAAAATGTCAACTTTAAAAAAGAAATGTAGCACTGTCTTTTATGTATAGTTGCCTTAGCATTAGGCCTACATTTAATAACACATGTACAGCAAAATATTAACTAATCAAAATATTAAATTTTATGCATGCATAATGTAATAGTGTAGGCTACGAATATCAATGACATACAATAAAATGACATGATGTTAGACCTGCACATGTAAATGGATAGATCTGAGCAGTATATGTCAAATGGTAAGAGGAGTATTCTGGAGAGAAATAATTTAATTGTATTACGTCTTCTGACAGTGTGTGTTCATTCAAGAAATATATCAAAATGTGAACAAAATGAAAACAAAGAACAGGTATCAGAAAAACGTAAGATAAGTACTAGTGGGAAGCGAAAATAAAACCAAGAACAAGTATCCTAACAATGAGAGAAACAAAAATACGGTAGATCATGTTGTAAAATACAAAAATAAATGTAATTAGGAACACCCAGATTTCAGCCAGTCTTCTTTATGGGCCCGTCTCAACTGATCAGCATTTTCATATTTGGTGTTTGGTAATGCAGGGCCTTGGTCGCTTTGTGTACCTTCGTAGCTTGTCAAACATTGGCTGTAAGTTGAAAACTATCTAAATGTCAAACTGTGCACATAGAATGGAGTCAATGGGATGTCGACATAGAGTTGATAAGACTAGGAATAGAATAAAATGTCCTGAGGATGGGGGGAGGGGGGGTAAAACACTAGGTATGGAGCCATATATCCTAAGAATGTAAGGCTCAAAAGACGCCATGAACCTAGTCAATTGTTCTGAGGATGTTATGGTGGTAAGCTGCCCCACCAAAAGACTTGTACTGTCAGACTGTCACCTTGTTTCTTCACTAGTTCTGTATTCTCTGAGGGTAACGTTGGTGTTAACAGTGGCAAGTGTAGATCGTCATCTTTCTGCTGGTGTTGTAGGCATTGGCCAAAAATACACATAGTCTCATATACCCAGGTTTTAAAACATGTTCTTCCCACACAAAGAAGATTAAATGTAGTGGGGTAAAGAAATGTTGACAATGCTTTGCAGTCTGATCAATGTAGTGGGGTAACAAGACTGGGGGGGGGGTTGGAGAGGAACTGTTAACAATCTGCTCTGTTGCAGTGCTGTTTTCAAACTTGATGCGCATCGTCTGAATCAAGAGTGACTCAAAGGCGATACGAGAAAGTAATGCCAGTTGTCAAGGAAAACAATGTCTCTAGACACAGCAAACTTGTGGCTAGAGCAGATAGCTTCAAATTGTCTCCGACTAGCACACAGATGTTTCCTTCTGGTCGCTAGATCAAAGGTCACTTAAGCCAAAATATTCTGCCTAATATTTCGACACAGGTGTGTTCACTTGGTTTTTTTTTTCAGTCACAGGAACTGAAAGTAGTCTCCACACACACACAGTCAGCTACAGTAGGATTATAATTCTCTCTGACCGTGACCTTGAAGAAGTATTGTCCGAACTATACTATCAGCTCTACTACACATGTGTAGCTTAAAAATTCGTGCACATTCTAGAAGCAGGTCAGCCTTGAATTTCTCCACCACTGTCAATAAAAAATAATTCATCGCTATACTGGAGCGTGCACTGTCCTCATAACCTAGTTGTGAAATCTTTTTCTCTGTGGTCTCCAGTAAACGGACAAGTTTCCTTTTCGTCCTCTACAACTTTGAGCGTGTCTGTCAGATTCTCCCAGCTGTCTGGACATTTAGACAAAAGATGTCTATATGACCACAAGATAAGCATCTCAAAACATTTCCATCACGTCCTAATGGGTTTAAATCTTTCTTTCTTGGTTGAGAGAACTGATATCGAGCAATGTGTCTGACTTGACCTTCACCTCTAAAGTGACTTCCACCTTCATATAGTCTACTTTCATCATGTTCCACTTTTGGCTTGCTGGTAGATTTCAACTGCTCTTTATCTCATCTTTCAAAACTCTTGAAGTTTTCACGTCTTCTGTGGATCAACTGTTGTTCACCTCGTCTTCCCAAACTGCTCAACGGTTCATGTTTCTTGTAGCCAGCCGTCCATAAAGCCTCCTCATTCTCAGACAAATACCTTGGCTCAAGTTTGATACAGGCATCGAACTCTTTCCCTTTATTAACTTCTCCTTTGAACCTTTTAAGAGATGCCTTTGCTTCTTCATACAGAGTCTCCTGATTAGCAAAGTTCATACCTGTCAGAACTAGCATCTTCTCAGTTTGCGTAATTCTTGCCTTTCTGAGCAGCTTGAAGGCCAGAATCTCAGGTAACATCTTCATTCGTTTCTGTTCTAATCTCCTATACTTTGTATCAAACTCTGAGATAAAATCTTGTATGGATTGATTTTCCCTTTGCCTGAAGTTTTCAAAATCATCAAATTTTAAATACTGTCTGCCAGGTCGTCTTTAGCCAAGTTCATATCTAGAAACTTCAATAGATTCTCGAAACCTTCCTGACACTTGAGCTCTGACAGCTCTAATTGCTCAAATACCTTCTCTCTTATCCTTGACTCACTGCCCTGTGGTAATGAAAGGGCTACGGATATCGCTCTTTTCTCTTTCTTTAGCTCCGTTATTTCATTCCACGCTAGCAGTTCTTTCTTATATAATTCATAAGACATATCTTTCAAAAAGGATGGAACTCAATTCTTGTTGCCATTATCACTTGAACTAGGATCCACTAAGTCAATACGTTTACTTACACGCTCTGCTACCACCTGTTAAGCTAGAAAACGCTACACTTAATAACTAGAATACAAGGCTAACACTATAATGCCAGATTCAAGAATCCATTTATTTACACACCCTCATAGTACGAGGTTACACAAAACACTATGATATGAACTTTCTTACCAAGGGGAATAACTCTACATACTAATAACAAACACATACACATAAATACAATGTTAACAGCACCTTGAGCCTATATTCTGTTTGTTTTGTGATCATAGCACCTTGAGCCTATATTCTGTTTGTTTTGTGATCATAGCACCTTGAGCCTATATTCTGTTTGTTTTGTGATCATAGCACCTTGAGCCTATATTCTGTTTGTTTTGTGATCATAGCACCTTGAGCCTATATTCTGTTTGTTCACAGCACTCTTTAACTTAAGCTCTTATTCTTATTCTCCTGGTGATTGTCCACAAGATATAACAATCTTGACTTATATTTTTTACTCCAGAGTCCAGCCTGAGGGAAAACTTTATAGTCAATCCTTGTCATGATATGGCTAGAGTACCGAATCCAAGATTTACTCCAAGCATGTAAGTAGTGAATAATTGCAACATTAACTTTTAGATATAATGCATTAGAATTGAAATGTAATTTATTTTGTAACAAAATAATTAAGTTGTTGACAAAACTGTCTACTTGTAGAGTTTTATTGGTATGACTTTTTTGTCATTAATTTTTGATGAAGTGCTAAAGACCTTTTTTTTTTTTTTTTTTTTGGAATTAAAATTTATAATTATCATTAAATTTGATATTAAAAATAATTTGTCATGTTTGTTTCATTATTTTTATACAAAACTCATCCAATGTTTTAAAATTATGTTTGTTAAGGTTTTGGAGAGACACAATGTGGTTCTTGGACCAGATGGTACCAGCCTACATCATGGACTTCTATCTTTGGGTGACTGGGAAGAAACCAATGTAAGTTAATTCTATTATTCGTGATTCATAATTCATGACTCTTTAAGAGCAGGATCAGGTTGCCTGAAACAGCCTAGAAAACCAATTTAAGTTTAAGTCTATAACATTTACAGCTTCATTTAACACATGGAAATACTTAGGACATAATTTTCTTTTTTTTTTTAAAGGAACATCTGTAACCTTTAAGTAAAGATAAAGTTGGGACCTCATTATGTTTCTAAATTTGTTTTTGGCTAAAAGTTGTTGATAAGCCTAACACACTTCCAAGAACTTATCACAGCATTAATAATTGTCTCAAAAGATTTGGGTGTGATCAAAACAGGTTTAGGTTTAAAATGGTGGCAGAAGCGCTACAAGACTAGTGTTATAAAACATGGTTAGGAAATGTTTATTTGAAAAGTCTTACTTCTGTATATTATTTTATCATTGAGGTGTCTTTAGGCTCGATGCTTAAACACCTCTGCCTTTGTTTGAGTTTCTTATGATGAGGCATCTAAAATGTATATTTTCCTAGATTTACGGCATTACTATGAATATTTGTATGTAGTTGGGCATTATAAGATAATTGCATTTGATTACATCTACCTTTACGTCATTCAGTTGGGCATTATAAGTAAATTGCATTGATTGCACCTTTAAGTCACATTCAGTTGGGCATTATAAGTAAATTGCATTAATAATTCTGCCTTTACATCATTCAGTTGGCCATTATAAGGTAATTGCATCAATTGCAACTGCCTTATTGTCACATTCAGAGAAATGCATGAGCAAAAGGCAATAGTTTGTCAGTTAATGTGAAACAATTTTAAAAAATTGCACTTTTTCAGCTTTATTTTTTAATTCTGCACTCCTTTGTAACTTTATTTTGTGTAGACTAATTTACATCTCATTTCCTTCCTTCTCAAGCCTAAGGTAAGATCTAGAACATCAGGTTCATTGATTCATTGGTCCCAAAACTTTGTGCCCTTCACATTGCCATATAGAAACAAAGGCTTTGACTTTATGTGTAAATTCAATGGTTTCATTTTTGTCCTGAAGGTGTTAGAGATGTGGGCCATTGGAGGTCACACACTATTTGAAATGCTGAAACACTTGAAACACACTTTTTTTTTTCTGTATTGATGTTTGCCTACAGATTTGTCAAGATCCAAGACAGATTGTCCAAGGCAGTGACCACCTTGGAGTTCTTCACCTCGAATGAATGGCACTTTCACAATGACAATATCTTCATGCTGCTGGGGAAAATGTCCGAGGCAGACAAACACACTTTCTGTTTTGACCCTCGAAGCATCGACTGGAAAAAGTATATGATCAACTATTGTTTGGGTGTCAAGCAGTTTGTCTTGAAAGAAGACATTGCAGAGTTACCGCGGGCCAGAATAGCCCTGCAAAGGTTAGACACTCAGTCAATTTTTTTTTTCTTTAATTTCTTTTATTATGATCTTTGCTGAGCCCCTATTTTCAATTTAAATTTAGTTTAGGGTACATTCAAAAGTTGTAACAAAATGTTGATAAAATTTGCTGTGTTAAATTTAATTAATTTAATTTCTTAGTTTGTTAAATTGATTATCTTGATGGCAATTATGAGAATTGTATATTTATGTGAAAAATATATATTTTGAATCGTAGCATATGCATCATGTAGGATAGGTTATAGTTTTTATCCACAACTCTTTTTTTTTGTGCTCCATAATAATTAGATAGGGCCAATAGTAGAATATGCATCCTCTGTGTGGGACCCCCTCAACTCAAGAAAACATGAAGAAACTGGAACAGACACAAAATAGAGCAGTGAGATTCATAACAAACGAATATTCACATTTGACGAGAATAACACCTTTAGTAAAATCACTAAATTTAGAAAGCCTTCAGGATAGAAGACTCAAAAGTAAAGTAGCAATTATACATAAAACACTGAACCATAATCTTCAAATACAAAAACAAAATTTAATAAAATACTCAGAGAGACACAAAGGCACTTCCTCGTTCCATATGCTAGGACAAATTTGTACAAATGCTCCCTATTGATATTAGAGCATGGAATGGGTTGCCTGAGCTAGCCACGAAACCCAGTGACTTGACGCATAGTACGTAATCATCTTCATTTTTTGAAATAACGTCTGTATTTTATAAGATATATACAAAGTTTAGCCATTTTCTGACATTGTCTATAGTCCATCAAGACTTCCTGAGAAGTGATCAGCTCCTGAAATTCAATAGAACAAAATGAAACTGAATGCAGATGTATCCCATAGTTCATTATTGATAGCTTATTTCAAAGCTTATGTGACTCACTCTGTCTGGGTGTATTCTTTCACACTTTTTTCTACCACTCCCCATTCTCGGGTCCAGTTGAAATTTTGCACAATTATTCATTGTCGATGACAACACATGAATCATTAAAACAATTAGTTTATCAATTGTGGTTATTAACTAATTTTGTGTTACAAAGAAAAGGGGGAGATATAATTTTCATTATTGATAGGTAGGGCAGTGATTGGACGGTTCTCTCCCTGCTCCATATAAGCTTTGTTGTTTTTTTTTAAAAGTATTTTTTAAATTTCACTTTTGTTTGGTTTCCTCTAGGTTGCAGCGTATACAAAGCTTGTTGAAAGTTGTGGCCGCTGTACTGGTCTGGAGGCTGCTGGTGAAGCGTGTGCCAGTGTTGCACTCCTTGTGGAACCTTCTGCTAAGCTGGGTGCAGTTTTTATTTATGAAAGTTCCCCGGCTGGCCAGATCCTCGTAGCAATTACATAAACACTGTTTCTTTCTTTGACTCTTCTGCCTACTCACAATGCATCCTTGAAGCATCGGGTCATTGTACTAATGTGTCATGTAAACAATGAAGTAGGATATTTTATTTATTTTGTAAAATACTTGTTTGGAATCAAAATTCTGTGAATGCTATTAAACATTTAGGGCTTTTAAAATCATACCATCATGAATGAATTCTCACAAAAGTCAAAAATTATTTTTTTTTTTTTGAAATTATGTTTTGTAGATCTGCTTTGCAATTTCTAGAAATGATTTTGTGACAGCCTAAACATCTTTATTTTGTTATTAATGTTTCCTTTCATTTTTTCAAGATTTGTATGGCCTGCAAATGGAATTGTTTTAGAAATCTAACACTTTTTGTCTCAAGTTTTGAAACTAGTGTATAACGAGCATGTGCTGGACATTTTGCTTTTAAGCCAATCACTTTGAAATCACTCAGAATTTAATGGCCGGATCTGTCAATGGGTCCTGTCTTTTGTTGCAATGTGTGTCATAGCCTGGAATGTTGGTTAGTTCTTTTTTTTTTTTTTTTTTTTTTAAATATGTTTTAGTTCCCACATAGATCGCAGGGTAAGGACTATTGAAACCTGTTACATCTAGACTAGTCCAAAATAATGGTCCTACAATATTATTTATTTCATTTATCTTCTATTTGTACATTATTATTTTAGCAGCCATTTTGTTGGTCATGTGACATTTATATTTATTGAGACATGGATTGTTGCAGCTCAACATGATGAATGAACAAATATGTTTCTCTTTCCTTATTCCTACTCTTAGTTCGACAATCTCTCTTTTATTTTTAGAAAAAATCAAACAGGCATAATTTTTGTTTAATTTTACCAATATGTTGTTTTTTCTCCTTCAGTTTTTGTTTTTTTACTGTACTTTACAAAAACAACCTTTGTCTTCGCAAACATAAAAAAATAATATATTAACTTTATATATATATATATATATATTCCCTTTTAGGTTGTTTGATAAAGATTTAGCAATGTCATTTAACTATGAAGCAAAAATATCTTGAATACCTTCTTGACAAACTGGAGTCCATCTTGTATTTTTCTTCAGCTCATAGACTGTTGACAATAAACAGACGCAATGTTTTATCAGCGTGCCCCTCTTTCAGATTTAGTTTGTTTAGTTCAGTGAGAACTTAAAAAGTTTCTCTTACAGTTTGTCAAGGCTTGCTCAGCAAAGCCGTAAATGTTGTTAAATCTGTTATTTATCCAGGTTTGTCAGTATTTGCATATGTTCCCAATCGTTCAAATTCTAGTCATAATTAGAGCAAGTAACATTTGAACTGTTTTTCTTTTTGTTGATACCGGGTAGTTGAAACCATTTAGTTTCAGTCTCTATAATTAGAGCAAGTACCATATGAACTGCTTTTCTTTTTGTTATTAGTTGAAAAAAAACACTTTTGGTTTCAGTTTGAATGGAAGACTTTTCAAATTAAGTCATCGTCTCTCTATAATTAGTCCAAGAACTGGGGGTGCAGTACTAGCTGTGATCTATATATTTTGCCACATTCAGCGCAGACATGACTTGTCTGCGGGTGATCGGTTAAAGCTCATTTTTTCGCTGTCTATTTCGTGTCCTCTGTAAATTTCCTTTTGGTCTCAAATGAAGATCAAGCATGGTAGCAGATGGATTTTGAATGTGACGGCTTAAGATCTTTTACAAAGGTGATGGGATATGGATTTGAGATCTCTCTATAAGAAAATCAGTTTGAGTGGAAAACCTTGCCTATAGGACATCATCTCTATAAAAATGTCTACATTGCTAGCAAGTTGTATGTTTACAACTATATGTCTCTGTTGTATGTTATTAATTAGAGCTTAATGTGACTTCACAATCACTTCATACTAGAGAAACACTCCTCTTGTATCAAACATTATGGTAGGACTTGATGACTTCTGCACAAAGAGTGTGGAAGACAATCATTTTGTATTTGTCCTCGCAATGTGCTGATGTTTTCATTTTAGGTTTATAATTAATTTACTGTTTAAAAAAAAAAGAAAGATGTAAAAATAGTTTTTAACAAAGGTGTTGTTTACAAATCTTGTGAAATATCTTTATTTAGCTACAGCATATTAGAGGCATGCTAGTGCTGATTGCAATTATCTTGTCATTTTGATACACTAACACTACTTTGTGCACAGTTGATATAGTCTGGTCAGCCTATAAATAATAAGTTGTTCACTTTTTTTTTTTGATCGGAGTAAGGTTAGACAGGGGAGGGGTGCTTGAAAACTTCTACTGGCTGTTGATCTAGTTATGAAAAACAATTTTTTTTTTTTTAAAATATGGTTTTGTCTACACATAGATCGCAGGGTAAGGACTATTGAAACCTGTCACATCTAGACTAGTCCAAAATAATGGTCCTACAATATTATTTATTTCATTTATCTTCTATTTGTACATTATTATTTTAGCAGCCATTTTGTTGGTCATGTGACATGAAAACTTCTGCTGGCTGTTGATCTAGTTATGAAAAATTTTTTTTTTTTCTCTTCTGTTTTATATCTTTATTTTTGTAAAGTCATCTTATATATGGTACTGTTTAAATTTGTATATGGTTTTACTAATTTTGAATAATTTGGACTTCAAGATTCAGTTTACAGGCTATAATTTGTCAGGGACATTTCTGTTCAATGCAAGTATGATTTGCTTTTTTTATTTCCCTTTTACTTATCATTTTAGCTTTAATTATTGAAATATATTTTTAGAATGTATATTTTAATCAGAATAACTATAGTATATACATGGTTAATTCTTATACTTATCATCTTTAATCAAAAAAAAAAATGTATTAGTATAACATTTATTTATTCTATTAAACATTTTATAGTACTACACTTTTTTTTAAAGATATGCAATGCATTTATTTTATCTTAAATCTGTTTGATGGTATTATGTCACCTAAAAAAGTATTTTACCAACCTTGCAAAGTTGAAAAAAAAAAATTAAACAAAAAATGAGAAACCATTGTGAGGAAAGGTAACCAAAAGTTGAGTGTGGACCTTTCAAAATCTTGATCAAAAGTTTAGTGTCGACCTTACAAAATCTTGATCAAAAGTTTAGTGTGGACCTTTCAAAATCTTGGTCAAAAGTTGTGGACCTTACAAAATCTTGGTCAACTAAGTGAGACTTTGTTTTGCATTGAAAGATTTTTAAGGTGATAATTATGAAACCATTTCATTGATATTTAACAGAGCTGTTGACATGAAGATCAACAAGAGAAAATGAAAGAGGACGGATTGAGATTGACTGCTTGACACTAAGAGAGACTCTGATATTTAGGAGGAAAAAAAATCTACAGTGGAACAGCATCATCAGATAAAGCATGATCTAAGCATGTTGTATCTTGTAATCATATCAAACTATATTCAGATGTAATCTTAACTACTCAGTGAAAAAATGTGTTCATCCCTGGAGTTGTTCACAGACTAAGATAAATGGTTGCTGAATGCTGAGTCCTTTCTGGGGAAGAGTTTGAGAACCAGTCAACTCCTTGTGTCTATAACAGAATGAAGGCTAGAATAACTTGAGCATTGAAATTGACCTAGATTGTATTTCCTGAACCTAATATAGAACATGTGGAAAAAATATTCACCCAAAGAGAAACATGAACAAGCTGTCTAATCTAGCTGGCCATCACTATGCCAAAGCCGAGTCTCCTGAGTTGGGAAAGTTTGATAATCTTTAGTTCTGCACCTTGTTCCAAAAAAACATTGTGCGAGGATATTTATTTTATCTTAAGAAATTTAAGAAGGTCAATATGAACAATTTGGCTTTAGTTCATATTGAACATTTCTATCCCATCATGTATTTGGCGTGATTGAAGAAAGTAGGAAATACAAAATGAGAAGAAGAAGAAAAACAACACCTCGACACATTTTTGTGTGTTTTTTTTCACTTCAGTTTTATTTTATTTTTACATTGTTTCAGAAGCCATAGTTACCTTTCATCATAATGAGTCATCATGCAGGCAGTATATAGAGGATTTTCAAATGAACATCAGAATTGTTTTTGTATTCATTCACTTGTAACAAAACAATTAAACAATTCACGATCAAACCCAATGAAATTATTTACAGCCTGTCTTTTTTTTTTTTTTCTATTTGACTTTTTGTTTGTTGCTTTTTTTTATTTTTTATTCAGAACTTTATATCTTTTGTATCTTATTTTCACATTTCATGTTGTTTGATTAAATTTCTTTGTTGGATCACTGTTTGATTAAAATTCTTTGTTGGATCACACTTCAGGCATACAAAATTCTTGAGACTTTGGTAACATGATTATAAAAGTAAACTCAATTCTCAGACTTTTGTTCATATTTATACGTTATACTATTTTTGCTGATAATTTTGTTTATTTAAATCTATCTAATTTAACGTACTCTGGAACAAAATATTTTTTTTTAATTATAATTCTTGTATCCATCATCATAAACGTTATCTTTGTCAGACAAGAGCCATGATGAATTGTTTCTTTCTTTCACTTGCATTTCTCATTGACATTCTTGTCATTTCTTTACAAAAACTTTTTTCACTGCAGTGTTTATATGAAGCATAATTATTAATCATGTTACATAACAAACAAAAACATTCTAGATCAGTGGTTCCTAAACTTTTTCTATAATGGAAAACTTCGCACATTCTGGGTATTTAACAGAACACTTAGCTTATTTTTTTTAGAGAGATTATACATGTGGTGGCCTGCTAGAAAATTAATTCATTAGTTTGTGGAACTCCCGTTCACACCTGGCGGAACACTGGGGTTCAGTGGAACACAGTTTGTAAAACACTGGTCTAGATTGTTCTCTAAGTTGGAGAAACCAAGATTTAACATTTTAAAAATCAAACAAATGAAAGAAAAAAAAAGTGTTTGCATTGGGTAATTATTTATTTATGTATTTTGCTCTGTTGATCAATTAGTTAATAATTTATTTAATTTGCATTTCAATCTGATGTTCTTTTAAGCTTGCATTTTTGTTTGTGTATCGAGATGTGTTGATTTATTGAATGTTAGACTATCATCTCCCAAGCTGTACTTACTGACATTTTTTTTTTTAGTTCTTTTGTCTTTGACACATGAAGACATACAGATTGGATTGTTTTAACTGTGCATAATTTATAGGACAATTTTAATGTAATCACTAATGTTTTACTGTACAAGTCGGGTAACTTCGCTTTATTTTATATTTTAATTTACTTGATTTTTACCCTAAGGGCTGTATAAAGATTGTAAAATGCATGCATACTAACATAAATATTGTAAAAAAAAAATGTATAATGATTTTATTTTTTTTGGAATAGTATTTTTCTGTGGAAGTTATATCTAGGGTATAATTAAATTATTTTTCAGATTTAATATTTCTTTTTATCAATATTTTTGTAACAGTTGAGTTATTGCTTATCATTTGTTGTTTTACTTCTCTTCTGCTTCTGTTGTGACCTCGGAGTCGATCATTTATTTTTGAAACATATTTTTGTACACATTTTTTCGCAGTAATAAATTTTGTTTTACTTGAGTATTATCAAATCTACTTCTGAGAAATTATGTTTTCTTCCATAAAGATATCCTAGCTGTGATTCTTATTTTACTTTAGTTCTTTCCTTGTTTTAAAACTGCTAAGAGCTGTAGACAGATGAGTTGTACCCAGTGTGAGAAAAAGGTAACTAAAGTATGTTGTTGTTTTTTTTATATTTAGCAGGATTTAAACCGGAGACAATCTTGATGGAAATCCTCAGCCGCACGAAACCACATCAACAACTTTGGTAACATTTTTCTTTTGCATTGAGTCACAAGGGATATAGAATTGTCAATGATTCTAAAACCTCTGGAATTCAATGCCTATGATAACAATTCATTTTTATGCTTTTTCTTTTGTTTACAAATGTTACTATATTAATGTAAAATCAATTGTATTATTTTTGCTTTAAAACTTTGTAAATGTTTTTTTTTAATTATCATTTATAAATACTTTTTATTTTTAAGATTTATCTTTAAAAAAAAACAAACCCAAAGCAAGATCAGATCCATTTTTTAAAAATATGTAATATAAAAGATTTTTTGTTTGTTATTGTTAAAACAATATTATTGTGTAATGTATTGTGAAAATTAAAAAAAAAAACTGCTAATGTAATTTTTATTTTTGGTATAATGAGGACTTGTTTTTTAATTCCTTATACACATTTTAGCTTTCAGAACAAAATGTATACTATTTTTCAAAAGAAATTATGTTAAATTTTCCGGAAAACCAATTCTTTTGGTTAATCATGTGAGACGACAGATTTAAAAAATGTGTTGTAAAAATCTGGCCAAGTATTTATTTCTGCTTTAAAAATCTGGCCAAGTATTTATTTCTGCTGTTATGTTTTTCCTCCTTGAATTCATTTCATTGCTTGCTATGCATGTCTTGTATTTTTGTTTCAAACTTATGTATCCATGACTCATTGATGTCCTCTCTCAATCATTTTATTCCTGCATAGTGTTTTAAATAGTGACAGAAGACTCACGGAGACAAAGTGTTTTTTTTTTTTTTATAGATATTTTTGTTTTTTCTTGTTTTGGTGGTACTATTCAACTATTTGACAACTAAACTTGATGATGGAAACATTGATATTAAAACTGAACATGTACACAGAAAGATTACAAGTATTAGAAGTATTTATGTGATATAACAATGGATCACCAAAAT
This sequence comes from Biomphalaria pfeifferi, assembly GCA_030265305.1. Taxonomy (NCBI): domain Eukaryota; kingdom Metazoa; phylum Mollusca; class Gastropoda; family Planorbidae; genus Biomphalaria; species Biomphalaria pfeifferi. Next base: position 823,475 of record JASAOG010000124.1, on the reverse strand, counting down.
AAGTTTAAGAAAATGTATATCCATGCTTGCTACTTTGTTAGAAAATTATTTTAAAAAGGATATATTTTTTAAACTTTGTCAATTTACAGAAATAAAACCATCCTCAGATATTAGTAAGTTTTCTAGCATTGGTTGAATAAAAATAACACCATCTAATCCAAAAATGTAGTTTTGGTAACCTTTAATACCGATAAATAATCAAAAGCCTGGAATGATTGTCCGTCATAGTGAGTCTTGTAAGTCAGCCATCTTGTGTAATCATTTGTTTTACATGGTAAAATGTTTTACGCTTATTAGTGCGACAACAATCTGGATTAATTTCCTGTGTAAAGAGACATATTTCAATCAGGATTGTTGGGAAGTCTTGATGCAAAATTGAGAGAGATCGTAAAAATAAAAAACTTTGTTCAGGCAAAAAAAAAAAAAAAGAATAAAACCTTTCAAATCTGTATGTCCAATAACAATAATAAAAGACCAAGTTTGGCTACCAATGTTTCTGTCCCTTTGTTTACCATATATTCGAATGTGTTTGTAAGCAGACGACAATTAAAACAACTACAAAATTTCTTTTTTTTTTGTTTGTTTGTTTGTTTTGTGTGTGTGTGTGTTTGTTTTCTACAAGAGTTGTGAGTGTAATTCTGACCAGTTTATTATTCCTGAAATAATCCCTAAAGGCACTTGGAAGAAAACATGGCGAAACATTTGTGTGTGTGTTTCTATGGTGACGGTAAGAAGAAGGTGGCGATTGGTTGTGAATGATGCAAGATAAGCGGCGTTGTCATTAGCTGTCTTAGTGAGGAGAGACCACTCCAGAACGCCAGGCTGAAAAGACGAGTTATTGTAGTTAGACTTTGTTGAGAATACCGTTTTATATTATGACTAAAGTCTCCTACATTTATTGTATTTCATCTCAAGTTGAAGTTGTCTATATTGTAATAAAAGTTCTATTTAGTTTTCTTCACAAAGAAGTCATTTCAAGTTTTTCAAGTTAAAATATAATACGCCTACAACAGTTGAGTTGTCTACCAGCAGTTTGGTGCTACAAGTCCACATCAATAAGTAAGTTCCTAGGTAGACTCAAACAACTAACCTCCAAACCTGCTCCATCACCTTGTAGGAATGTAGACTAACACCTAACTTGACTATCCAAGTACTTAAAGGTTCAAAATGACTGAATTTATGTTTCACTACTTTTTTTTTAGAAGTAGTTGATTAGATCTAGGTTTCTATGGTGATCTAGATCTAGGTTTTTACGTGGAAGGCAATAGAAAAGTACACTAAAAACAAAACAGAATAAAAGTTGGCCAAAATCCTCTAAAAGCAGGCCACTAGTCCAGTGTACTTCAACAATAACTTTTGGGACTGGTTTAAAACCACAGTTGGAGTTAGACAAGGCCGCCTACTCTCGCCAACTTTTTACTATCGTCCTTGAAAGGATATTGGAGAAAGAAGAAATACTAACTTGCATTTTAAGGACGACCTAGATCAGGGGTTCTCAACCTGTGGGTCACTACCCCTTTGGGGGTCGATTGACGATTTGCCAGGGGTCGCCTAAGACCATCGAAAATATGGATTGTTATTGTCTATTCTTCTATTGCCGTATGTGTGTGAGAGGGGGGGGGGCAGAGTCAAGGGATAGTAAAATGGGGTCGCCGAGCTTAAAAGGTTGAGAGCCGCTGACCTAGATGGTCTAGCAGGGACAGAAGAAGAACTAGCTGACTTGGTGATGTACATATACCAGACTTCCGCAGCATATGGCATGCACATCAATGTCAAACAAAACGAATCACAAATTATGACCAATAGCCAACAGGGCTTTAAAATGGACATCAGTATTGAGCTGACAAGCGTCTGTAGTTTTAAATACTTTATAGCTATCGTCTCAGATGCAGGAACCAAACCCGAACCACTGGCCAGAACTGCTGTCCTTGTGCCATTGGAGCATTGAACTTATGTAGAATGGAATGGGTAACCTGAATCAGACAGGAAAACCAATGAATTATCAGAGTTAAAGTCACTGTTAATACGCATGACTAGATTAACACATGGACACATATAGGACATAAGTATCTTCTCTTCCGAAGTAAATTACTACAATTTGTCATTTTTAAGATAAGTCTTTGGTGAATTCAAGGCTCAGTGTGGGCAACAGTCATTCAGCCACTGCGCCGTTTAAAATTGTTTAATGTTAACAAAATGCTATACAAAAATGTTAGATAAGTGTTTAAAAAAAAAAACACTGTAAAAAGAAACCAAGGGAGGTAATTCAAATGTTAAACTCTACTCGGCTGCTCTCACAAAAAGTCCACCCCACCTCCACCCCCCAAAAATGTTTTCGTTTCGGTTGGGGGGGGGGGGGAGGGAGAATGAGAAATGACTGTGAGATAAACAGTTGGTCTATGTACAGTGACCAAATCAACCGTCCCTCCCCCTTTTTGTTTGTGTGTGCGTGAAGTTTAACTAGACTGACACGTAACCTATATAAGTGCACTTGTTTTCTTATCATGAAGAGTGCTTCACCGCCCCTTCCTCTTTTCGTCTGCCTCCCCTCCGTTTAAGTGTAACATTAACCCTTTCTCTCCGTAATTATTTACCACATTCTGGTGGAATCAACGTTGGTTTCGTCATTTAGGAGAGAAAGAGTTAATCAATATATTAATACATAGATCTATACATTATTGTCATTTACAGTAATTTTACTAGAATCTAGAAACGTACGACAACTACAACTTAAATATTCAAAAGACATAAACTAAAAAAAAATCATATTCACAAGGATAAAAACATTTGTCTGGCACTAAGTGTCAATGCGGCGACCGCCACCCCAGAAAGAAGCAGACAGAGAAAGCGATGGGAAGATAACAAAATAATGTACGGGCCTGCCATTGAAAGAGGCTCCATCCAAAGCAAAACACAGAGAGGAATGGAGAAAGGCGGTCGACAAATCCTGTGTGGTGCCCCAACAAACTAAAGGCTTGAAGAAGGTGCATTTTACGTGAAGGGAAGTAAGTGTGAGTTTCACGTCTTAATATGCAGACACCTTCCCGTGGTAAAAGTATAATTCACTGTAAACACTTTTAACAATAAAAAAAGTCTTAGTAGAAGGACATCAGGAACAGGAAACATAAGCATGAACTCCAAATCTAGATCTGCACTCAAGCACTGAATACTGTACTTTTGAAACAACTTAACAGTACAGTGTAGTTTGTCTCTTTTATTACAAAGCTTATATCAACTCTGTCTGTCTATGTGGTAAAAAAATAATACTCGTCATTTCACCAACACCCAATGTCGGATCAGTTTTTGCGCAATTTTTTTTTTACCCGACAAAACAAAAATCAATTTAAAAAAAAAAAAACAAAACAAAAAAACTAACCAGTCTGTTAATTAATTATCTTATCTTATCTTATATAATACAGACGTTACTTCAAAAAAGAAGATGATTACGTCCTACGCGTCATGCATATTAATCAATGACTTAAATTCTGCCAAGTCACTGGTTTTCCTAGCTAGCTCAGGCAACCCATTCCATGCTCTAATAGCACTAGGGAAGAAGGAGTATTTGTACAAATTTGTCCTAGCATATGGGAACGAGGAATGTGCCTTTATTGTTGGTAATTAGTTATTTTGTTTGGAACAAAAAAAAAAAGAAATTGTACTTGACTAATGTGGTGGTTTAAGTTAAATTAGTCCCGTTTATAATTTACTTAAAAGTTCGAAACTAACAATAGATAACTATAAAATCTATTTTTATAAACACTTCCCTGGTACAGTAGTTAACGCGTAGTCCAAAGATGGAAAGAGTCTTCAAGTTCGCATCCATGTTATTCGACTTTTGATTCTTTTTTTTTTGTGTAAAATAAATGCATGTAAAAAGCGATCACGTTAATATTTAACCTGATAAACTCCTCCACCCCCCCACTCTTCTTACTCCCTGATCCCTTTCCCAAGTCCAGACAAATGATAGGATCATAGCGTAGTGAGACAAGTGATAGGATCATAGCGTAGTGAGACAAGTGATAGGATCATAGCGTAGTGAGACAAGTGATAGGATCATAGCGTAGTGAGACAAGTGATAGGATCATAGCGTATTGCGACAAGTGATAGGATCATAGCGTAGTGAGACAAGTGATAGGATCATAGAGTAGCGAGACAAGTGATAGGATCATAGCGTAGTGAGACAAGTGATAGGATCATAGCGTAGTGAGACAAGTGATAGGATCATAGAGTAGCGAGACAAGTGATCGGATCATAGCGTATTGCGACAAGTGATAGGATCATAGCGTAGTGAGACAAGTGATAGGATCATAGAGTAGCGAGACAAGTGATAGGATCATAGCGTAGTGAGACAAGTGATAGGATCATAGAGTAGTGAGACAAGTGATAGGATCATAGAGTAGCGAGACAAGTGATAGGATCATAGCGTATTGCGACAAGTGATAGGATCATAGCGTAGTGAGACAAGTGATAGGATCATAGAGTAGCGAGACAAGTGATAGGATCATAGCGTAGTGAGACAAGTGATAGGATCATAGAGTAGTGAGACAAGTGATAGGATCATAGAGTAGCGAGACAAGTGATAGGATCATAGCGTATTGCGACAAGTGATAGGATCATAGAGTAGCGAGACAAGTGATAGGATCATAGCGTATTGCGACAAGTGATAGGATCATAGCGTAGTGAGACAAGTGATAGGATCATAGAGTAGCGAGACAAGTGATAGGATCATAGCGTAGTGAGACAAGTGATAGGATCATAGAGTAGTGAGACAAGTGATAGGATCATAGCGTAGTGAGACAAGTGATAGGATCATAGAGTAGTGAGACAAGTGATAGGATCATAGCGTATTGCGACAAGTGATAGGATCATAGCGTAGTGAGACAAGTGATAGGATCATAGAGTAGCGAGACAAGTGATAGGATCATAGCGTAGTGAGACAAGTGATAGGATCATAGAGTAGTGAGACAAGTGATAGGATCATAGAGTAGCGAGACAAGTGATAGGATCATAGCGTAGTGAGACAAGTGATAGGATCATAGAGTAGCGAGACAAGTGATAGGATCATAGCGTAGTGAGACAAGTGATAGGATCATAGAGTAGTGAGACAAGTGATAGGATCATAGAGTAGCGAGACAAGTGATAGGATCATAGCGTATTGCGACAAGTGATAGGATCATAGAGTAGCGAGACAAGTGATAGGATCATAGCGTATTGCGACAAGTGATAGGATCCTAGCGTAGTGAGAAGTGATAGGATCATAGCGTAGTGAGACAAGTGATAGGATCATAGAGTAGCGAGACAAGTGATAGGATCCTAGCGTAGTGAGACAAGTGATAGGATCATAGAGTAGTGAGACAAGTGATAGGATCATAGAGTAGCGAGACAAGTGATAGGATAATAGCGTAGTGAGACAAGTGATAGGATCATAGAGTAGCGAGACAAGTGATAGGATCATAGCGTAGTGAGACAAGTGATAGGATCATAGAGTAGTGAGACAAGTGATAGGATCATAGAGTAGCGAGACAAGTGATAGGATCATAGCGTATTGCGACAAGTGATAGGATCATAGAGTAGCGAGACAAGTGATAGGATCATAGCGTAGTGAGACAAGTGATAGGATCATAGAGTAGTGAGACAAGTGATAGGATCATAGCGTAGTGAGACAAGTGATAGGATCATAGAGTAGTGAGACAAGTGATAGGATCATAGCGTATTGCGACAAGTGATAGGATCATAGCGTAGTGAGACAAGTGATAGGATCATAGAGTAGCGAGACAAGTGATAGGATCATAGCGTAGTGAGACAAGTGATAGGATCATAGAGTAGTGAGACAAGTGATAGGATCATAGAGTAGCGAGACAAGTGATAGGATCATAGCGTAGTGAGACAAGTGATAGGATCATAGAGTAGCGAGACAAGTGATAGGATCATAGCGTAGTGAGACAAGTGATAGGATCATAGAGTAGTGAGACAAGTGATAGGATCATAGAGTAGCGAGACAAGTGATAGGATCATAGCGTATTGCGACAAGTGATAGGATCATAGAGTAGCGAGACAAGTGATAGGATCATAGCGTATTGCGACAAGTGATAGGATCCTAGCGTAGTGAGAAGTGATAGGATCATAGCGTAGTGAGACAAGTGATAGGATCATAGAGTAGCGAGACAAGTGATAGGATCCTAGCGTAGTGAGAAGTGATAGGATCATAGCGTAGTGAGAAGTGATAGGATCATAGCGTAGTGAGAAGGGATAGGATCATAGCGTATTGATACAAGTGATAGGATCATAGCGTAGTGAGACAAGTGATAGGATCAAAGCGTATTGATACAAGTGATAGGATCATAGCGTAGTGAGACAAAGTGATAGGATCATAGCGAATAGTGAGAATGCGAAAAGCATGAAAATGTGGTAAACAAAAAAAAAATTTGCATAGATTCATTATTGTTAGTCTAGATTCTAGATCTATTACAACTTTAATGTCATGACTGATCCAAACTGATTGAAACAACTACGCATAACATAACTTTTTTTTTTTTAAATATTGTTTTTTATTTAATTGTTTTGTCTTGTTTTGTTGTGATTTGTTTTTCAGTTCTTATGTGTCCCCCACTTGACCGCAATAAGGAGGGCCTCACTTCCCAACCATCGTGTTTACATAGGCGATATGCCGTACGCTCCTGGCTTTCTCAGTTCAACTACACGCTGAGACCATCCATTGTGACGTTCAAACAAACGGCAACCATTGTATTCCATTGGACACCTAGCATTAGTGGCAGACGTGTATCGAGAAGTCAGTGCCATGGAACAAGAGGGAATTATTTATTTTTTATATAACTCTTGTATCAACTCTGTCTGTCTGTCTGTCTGGGGGAAAAGGTTGAACACGTTACTTCTCCCACACCCATTCTCGAATCAAATTGAAACTTTTATTCATTGTCGTAGACAACACATGAATCAATACAAAAAAAACAATGAATGTATTATCATAATAATTATTGGTTTATTTTGTTGGATACCAATAAGTGAACCGAAGGTCCAGGGTTCGAATCTCGGCGAAGACTGTGAATTTTAATTTCGGGATTCTCGGGTGCCCCTGAGTTCACCCAGGGTGCATAAAATAGACGAAATTGTCATCTTTAAGGCCTATTCTACCAAGTAACGCCAAATCGCCTGTAGAATATTTAGCTTATCTGTCCACTAATGAAAGATACACTTCTTTCACAAACTACTATGTTGGACTCAGAATATTTTTAACAATACCCGTAACTGTGACATCTGGTGAAAGCAGCTTTACGCGCATCAAACTTGAGGTCAACAATTCACGAAGATAGATTGAACAATTTGGCAATTCTTGCTATTGAGCGTGATCTATATAGGAAACTGAATTCTGATAATATGCTGTATGACTTCGCTACACGCTCGTAAAGTAAATTAGATTGTGATTTTGTACTTAATAAAGAATGAATAAAATGTAAAAACCAATTTATTTTCTAGTACGAGATCTTAATTTTCAATTATTATCCTAATCCCTACCCAGACGCAATCCTTTTCGTATAGGGCCCGCAATCGTTAGGGCCGGCCCTGGCTATACCTATCTTACTTTCACGCCTAGCTACTGGACAGTATGTTCGAATTATTCTTGATATGGTGTAAAGCATAGGGCCTACAATTTTTCTTGGCTGCAACTTTTGCGTTTGTTGTCCTTAAAATGGTTCTTTCAATCTCGTGTGTACAATACCTTGGGAATCCCACGGGGGCCCCCTTAATCACTTCCTCTGTTTAAGCTTATCAAAAGATATTTGTAGAGAACTGACTTTAAATACCCCGCCCCCCACCCCTTTTATTTCTGTGTCCTCTCATGAGTTCTCACCCCCCACACACTCACTCCCCAAAATCATAATGTCACTGTGCCATTGTGCGCCGTAGCATTGACCCAGATCAGACGCCCAGGATTCTGGAACTAGGACAATTCAAGGTGGAATACACAGCGTTTTTGTGCATACGTCTGCCAGTCGAGATACGAGACCACTGGTAGCAATCCGAGGGTGGCACCCCCTGATACAGACACAGCTCTACCCTGACCTACGACTTCTTAACTCGCCTGAACATTGATTTATGATTTCAGGTTAAAAATCACCTCTTTTTAATATTTACAAAGTAACAAAACATAATTTCAGGCATAATAATAATCACTTTTGCCATTTTAGGTTGTTTAGACCAGGGGTCTCAAACACGTCGCCCGCGGGCCACAAGTGGCCCGCGAAACAATTATGTGTGGCCACGTCCGCGAATTCAAAGAAAATTAGATAAAATTTACAATGACCACATATAAGCCGTGAAATGATTTACAACTGCACAAATCAGTAAATAAGGTGTCCGCCCACTGCAAGCGAAGAATATGTGAATGCAAAAGCTTTGTTGTTAGCGAGATGATAGCAAAGGCATCACGACCATTCACTGAAGGCCATTTTGTAAAAGAGTGTATGCTACAGGCGTGTGAAATTATCTGCCCCAAGAAAAAGAAACGCTTCGAAGGCATAAGTTTGTCTGCAAATACTGTTGCAACAGGATCACCGAGTCAGCGACAAATGTTCAACAGCAACTGATTGCCGCTGCAAAAGACTTTGTAGCATTTCCATTGCACTGGACGAGTCTACTGGTGTAACAGACACCGCATACTGTGCCGTATTCATTCGTGGGGTCGACGAAAACTTGAACATTGTTGAAGAGCAATTGGACTTACTCCCCATGAAAGGAACGACGAATGGACGCGACGTGTTTCAAGAACTGGAAGCTTGTATTGACAGGTGTGGGCTACCGTGGGAAAAACTTATTTCAGTGGCTACGGACGGTACACCAGCAATGTGTTCAGAGAAGGTTGGTGTTGTTGGATTAATTGTAGAGAAACGGTACCAGCTCAACTTGGCGGGACCTTTTGCAGCCATACACTGCATTCTGCACCAAGAAGCACTTTGTGGCAAAAGTCTACGAATGAAGAACGTGATGTATGTTGTCGTGAAGACAGTGAACTTCATATGTGCACGGGGTCTTAACACAGACAGTTTGTGTCATTTCTAGCTGATTTAGAAACGGAATACGGAGAGTTGCTTTATCATACGGAAGTAAGATGATTGAGTCGTGGAAAAGTGCGGCAGATATTTTTTGAACTGAGACGGGAGCATTGTTCATGGCAATGAAAGACAAAGACATACCTCAGCTCAGTGACCCAATGTTTTGTCGGATCTTGCTTTTCTTACTGACATCACGCAACATCTCAATGCAATCAATTCACAACTACAGGGCACAAAGCAGCTGATTATCGTGATGTTTCACCGCATCAAATCATTCAGATGCAAGCTGACTTTGTGGGCCACTCAGCTGACAGATGGAAACCTTGCTCATTTGTATTTTCTACAGTGCATTACGGTTGAACCACAGCGCCTGAAAGACTACGTAGACATCCTCTCCAGACTACTGGAAGATTTTGAACACCGCTTTCAGCAATTCACTGCTCTCGAACCACAGTTTTTCCTTGTTGCCACTCCGTTCGCAGTTGAAGTGAAAAACGTTCCTGAGGAAGTCCAGATGGAACTACTTGACCTGCAGTGTGACACTGTTCTGAAGCAAAAATACGCTGATGTTGGTGTTCCTGATCTCTACCAGTTTCTTCCCAGAGAGAAGTTTCCAAACTTATTCTGCGCAGCTGCTAGAATTCTAGCGATGTTTAGGAGTACGTACGTTTGCGAACAGTTTTTTTCCAGAATGATCAACAAAACAGCATTACTTTCAAGACTGACTGATAAGCATCTGAGAGCAACCTTGCGGCTTGCCACTACACGCGACTTCAGGCCTAACTTCGATGGCCTGGTCTCTGCCAAACGCTCTCAGCTGAGTGGACAGAAACATGAGTGACGAGCCATCTGCAGTAGGCCTAGAAATTATAGTTGTTGTTTTTTGGTGAACTACAGTTTCTGCTTTTTTAATAAGTGACAGAGACAACTTAATTTAGTAAACTAAACTGCCTGTGTATGTAATTAACTACACTAAATGTACTTAATAATTATAAAAACTTTATTTTAGCATTTAACTGCAGTGACAGTAGTGTTCGTAAAATGTAATGAAAAAACATTCTCTTTTTGTGGTGCGGCCCGCTGAATGGTTGTTACTTTCCACTGTGGCCCACATGCTGAAATGAGTTTGAGACCCCTACTGTATATTTACAAAGCTTATATCAATTCACTGGCCAAAGGTCTCTACACGTTATTTCTCCCACACCCAATCTCTGATCAAGCTGAAATTTCGTACAAATTATTTCTTTTATCTGACAACACAAGAATCAATTAAAACAAAATTAACCAATCAGTTAATTAACTATTGGTAATAAATTACTTTGTTGGGTATCTTTTAAAAAAGGGAAAGAAATAGTACTGAAGTGGTGGTATAATCTGAATTAATGCCCTTTATAGATTGTCGGAGGCTTATTACAAATTTAGTAACATGACTGGTCCAAACTAATTGATACACTTAATATAAATTAGTATGTTTAAACTATTCTTTTTCTATTTTGCGTGTTTTTATCCGCCCTGCAATTCCCCAATAGGTCATTTAGATAGTGCCAACTCACTTTGAGAGATTTCCACAAAAAAAAACTAAAGAACGCCAACGACGCTAAATTTAACTTCGCTGCTGCGAAATAAATAAAAATGAACCGAGCTATATTCTTTAACGGTACCTCAATGCGTGGCAGTACATCTACGTATCACATCTCCACTATTACCATTATGACTAAGACTAAGACTGCTTTATTGATCCTTACGGAAATTTGTTGTGATTACAAGGACTCTTTTCTCATATAAAGATAACACAACAGAAAAATACACATAAATACAACAGACACAACATAAAGAGTTCATAGTTGCCCATTGGATTCTAAATACGTTTTTAATGAAAAAAAAAGTATGCCTCCTCCATGTTCAGATTATTTGGTGTGATAAACAAAAGAAATAAAGTTTTCTTCTGCAGTGCCGAAAAGTGCACACAAAAGTACCAAAATCCCTTAAAAATAACCTAGTTTATCGACACGACCTTTCTTTTGTACACCGGATACACCAAAAAGATATTTGTAGTTTTGACCGCGATGTATGAAAATCTTCACTACGCGATGTAGGCCTACATTTAGTGTTGTTTAAAACAATCACGTTATAAACATAGATCTATATTTACATTGTTTTTGGCCTACTGTAGGCCTGGCATTACTGTGGAGTCTAAGAGTGTTGAGCCGAATCTCTTGTAGCTAAAGAAAAGCAAATACTCTCTTCCACTAGCCTGACTGAACGATTGTTCTGTTTGGGAGCGGTTCAAGCAGATGTCTTTGTTCAGATCTCTCTAGTTCTAATGGCTCGTTACTCTGTATGCTCGGGCTAGAGGTAAGGCCGAAGGCCGAGTTCACCGGAAACTCTTAACAATCATCCTTCCAACCATACTACCCGTCCGGGCTCGCCATTTATGAAACTATCGCTTCAGGATGCAATTAAACAATGTTCTTATGCGCTCCAAGGGGAGTTTTAATTTGCAACCATATAGTCGTAATCGGTTCCTCTTACGACTGCTTTCCTCTTGTACACCCAGATGAGGTGGGTGGAGGTCCGGGACTGCGTGTAGAAGGAGGAAGTGCTGTGCTGGGGACTTCCGACCCTGGCTAATACCCAAGCTCTCGCCCAATACAAAGCCCTGCCTTTAATCTGGAGTGGCCACTCCTGCTTATATGGTTCTACACAAAAAGGAAGTAATCTACAAGATTAGCGCATGACTCTTTAGTCGGTCTACGTCTCTGAAGGTGGTCAACAACGTTATGAACTTTGCTATTGATTTGTATGTCTAGAGAGTCTATATTTATAAGTATCGATTTACCGAGGGTCCCGGGTTCGAATCTTCGTGAAGACTGGGATTTTTTAAATTTCGGGATCTTTATGGCGCCTCTGAGTCCACCCAGCTCTAATGGGTACACGACATTAGTCGGGGAAAAGTAAAGGCGGTTGGTCGTTGTGCTGGCCACTTGACACCCTCGTTAACCATGGGCCAAAGAAACAGATGACCTTTACATCATATTCCCCATAGATCACAAAGGTCTGAAAGAGGAACTTGAATTTACTAATATATCATGCCACGTTTAGCGATATTCTAGGAGACATTTAAACGTGAAATATGTAGACGCCTCTGCAACGTCCTTAATTATAGTGTGAGCACTGCATTTGATGCCACTCACTTAATACGAAAACTTGTTGGCACACCCCTTTTATTTCCACCCCTTTTACCCTAGCGACCCCTCTCCTTGCGTTGACAGAGCAAACCATAACATGTACCTTCAGGCCTGTGCCTGAGATTAAACACTTCACGTTTCAAAGTAGATAGAGCGTGTAAACATTGTAAGACTACGCAGATCTGACTTAAAGAGAAGTAATTCTGACCTGGTCTGTGAGTTAGTTGATACTGATACCCCTTCCTCCCCGCTACCCCTCAAGGTTACGACCTACACCCTGGTAGTGACAACGCAGACTCCAATAATCAGTTTGACCTTACGTTCACTGTGGCTAACGGTTAACTAGGGGGACAAGTAACCAGCACAACGACCTATTGACCTTGACAATCGATTCCGACTTTAATAGCAAACTTAATATTGCAAACATACATCTAAAAACTTATTTCTTTTTCAATAGGAATCGGTCATGCATTTCTTAAATGAATTGGAAATTTACTTAAAAAGTTGACTTAATTAAAAGTGTAAAAAATATACAGTAGAGTCCAGCTAGTCCTAAATGATTTCGGATAACTAATAGTTCGGATTAAGCGAAGGTATTACTAAAACGAACATAATTAGGAAACATAACTACATTAACTGATACAGGATATAATGATATGCAGAGTTCATTTTATTCATCTAGCTGAAACCAATTCTGTGTATAAAGCGCGCGACGAAAGAGCCATATGTTTCTTATACAGTAGCCTAGTGTCTCCCGAGCCGTGTTCCGCGAGGCTTGAATAGGTGTTCCACGAATTACTGGAATAATTGAAACGTAGGTGTTACGGCGAGTGTGTGTATGTTTCTATGGTGATGGTAGGAAGAGGTCAGCGATTGGTTGTGAATGATGCAACATGTCGTCACTTAGTCTTAGTTAGGGCAGACGACTCCAGAACGTGAGACTGAACAGTTGTGCTATTGTAGAGAGATTTTGTTATGAAATATTGTTACTAAAGTCTAGTAAATTTATTGTATATATCAACTTAATTTTTGTCTATATTATAAATAAAGCTATATTTAGTATTGCTCACTAGGAAGTTATTCAAACTATTTGAAGTTAGTTAAGATATATTACGCCTACAACGGTTTAGTTGTCTTCCAGCAGTTTGGTACTTTAAAGAAACGACCGGGGTAACACCACATGAATTAGTCTTTCTAAACATAATAAGGAAAGTGTTCCGCTAAATACTCAGAAAGTTCGGAGTGTTCCGTTAAGGGAAAAGTGTGGGAAGCGTGGTCGAGAGGCTAAGTGCGCTTGAACTTGGCTTGGCTTGACTACCTAGAAGGGGGCTCGAGGTTCGACACCCGACTCGGGCAGAGTTGTGTTTACTGAGCGCCTAAAGGCAGCACGGAAGACCAACTCCTAGATACATCCTAGCTATAAGCATGAAAGTAGCGCTATATAAAAGCTATAAATAACTCTGCAGTAGTCCAAATAGTTTTCTAGATTACTGTATCAGATATTAAAGCCTTAAGACACCAGTGCCTGACATACTGATACCCCTTCCTCCCCGCTACCCCTCAAGGTTACGACCTACACCCTGGTAGTGACAACGCAGACTTAAACTTATGACAGCGTAAAGCAACAGTCCACCTCGACTCCAGCGGATGCGCCTGTACCTGTGGCATTGGCGTCATTTTGCTTAAATAAGGTCTTCTCTTCGACAAACCAATGTAGCAGAGTTTTACAAACCAATATAGTTTAGATTGTTTAGAACCACATAGAACATTGTTCTGTTCTGCTTATTGAGCTGTCTCTGGTACGTTCTGTGCATTTTAGTACATAATACAGTGTTCTTCCTTCTTTTGTAGTCCTAAAAATATGCTAATTTCGGTTTCAGATTAAGCGGACTTTCGGATTAAGAGGACTTTCGGATTACCGAAGTTTGGGTTATCGGAACTGCATTGTACTAAATAATAATAATAATAATTTTATATATAAAGCGCTGTTAACAAACAAAATGTAGCCGCTCCAGGCGCTGTGAGAACATTACAAACACAACCACGACAGCTAAAATGACAAACTAATCTAAAAAAAGGTTTTAAACAGTTAGGTCTTAATGTTCTTGAAAGTTATCATTCACCTGTTCTTTTCTGTTTCTCCCTTGGATCGTTGTGGCACCGTCTCTCTTCTTTCTGTCTGTCTTTTTCCAATGTTAAGGCTCTCTTTCATTGACAGACCAGTCCATTAAACTTTATCTAAGTCATAAAATTATCTTATCTTATCTTATATTTTACTCTTTACATATAACTAAACATTTGATTCCGTTAAATAAGATTTTTTTTCTATTATGTCTTTTTTTTTTTTTTATTTATTAAATCCAAGATTTGAATTAATTGTATACTATCTGATTAGAGCTAATTCATTTTCCATTATATTTTATTATCTATAAAGAAGGGAGAGAACTAGACAAAAGCCCATAGCCCAAAAGGCAACAGTGGAGCTGGATAGGACACACCCTGTGAAAACTAACTACCCATGTTGCAAGGCAGGCACTTGATAGGAGTCCGCAAGGAAACAGGAAAGTGGGAAGACCCAAGCAAACTTGGAAGAGGTCAGTCATCATAGTAGCTGAGGAACCATGGGAGCAGATGGAGACAGCTGGTCAGAACCTAGCTCGGTGGAGAGGTGTGGTTGCGGCCCTATTGTTGGTCTCGGGCTAAGCACTAAACAAAAAATAAATGAAATCTGGTTATTTAAAAATTTAGAGAGGTCTAATCCAGTACACTGTGGCCGCGGCCGTCACGCTACTGCACGAAAGTCGCTGCAGAAAAAAAGGCATTTAAAAAATGTGAGTGACATTTACATACAAAGTGCAGTCTGAGCTTTATAAACAAACATAAATGTTTTGTTTCAACTTTGGTAACTAGAAAAAGCACATTTCATTATTATTTATATTCTTGTAAACATTTTTTTGCAGATTTTATAGATAAGTATGAAAAAGTGATATTGAAAATACACAAAAATTATATTTTCTGATTGACATAAACTTCCTTACATTTATGTATTGTTTTAGAAGTGATGTATTTTTAAGAAAAATCGCTTTGCTTTAACGAAACAAAAAGAAGCCGTTGCACCTAAACTTTGCAAGCCACAGCGCAAGGTGAAATATGTTTCTTTTATTTCTACTCTAGTTTTTTTTTTTTAGATCTGAGTGTGGTAGATGGACAGACGTACATTTTACACAAACCTAATAGCGGCTTTTTTTCCCCTTACAGGAGCCGATAAAAAAAAAACCCCACCAGTTTATCCAAAATAACTATTATTCACAGCTTTCATTAAAATAAAATGGTGAAAGAAGTAACATGAGTCGCTATTGTTTTACAGCTAGATCTTTCAGTCTAAGTGTTAGAGAGTATATCCGATTACAATCATAAAATGAATTTGACCGCATAACGTAATAAACGAGTCCTTGCAAACAGAGCGTTTTGTGTCAAAAGTAGAGATTATCTGGGGACTACGTCACTCCGTGTCAAGCTCAAGTGTAGGCGGTGCGATGGTTTATTAGACCGCCATGAAACATGTGGACAGAATATTGAAGAGCTATTGAAATGCATGTCTATTTTTTGTAATTGTTATGATAAAGCTTATCGTTGCCCACACAATGCTAGGCTACAAAGAGATAGACTTTATATTGTGCTTGTCTCAGAACACTCAAGTACATAAGGCCATATCTTATTTTTCAGCACGGGGGGAATGCGTGCAAAATATGTCAGTGAGTTCATGAAACTTTTAAATTGTGGTGCTTACATTTCTTTCTTCTGTGTGAGTTAGCCAGGCATTGCTTGTTATGCAGACTCCAAACCACATGGATGGCTGTCTGGTCATGTGATATACGCTCCAAACTATCATCACGGTGGTCTCGGGTTCAAACCCTGCTAGGCGCCTTTTGCCTGCCGTCCTGCAGAACATTCGGGATAGGACATTATCATCTTCATTTCTTCTTCTTCCTCCTCGTTCTCATTTTTATTTTGGAGTGTTTAGATGACTAAACCAATAGATGAGATGAACTGCTCAGTGGTTTCCAAATCAGGGAGCTCTCCATATAGTTTTCTTGCTATTGGGCTGTTTTGGGGCCAGTGTCTTGTACGGGCCTCATGGTAAAGAGAGCAGTTTTGGAGGACGTGGTCGGCATTCTATGGTGATACTCCACATGGGCAGATTTCACTGGTTCCAATTTTGAGCTTCCGGTACATATGTTGTCTCATTCTGTTGTGTCCGGTCCTGAGTCGAAAGATTAGACGTTGGTCTTGTCGGGATAGCTTATAATAGGATTATAATCTTCAATTCTGAAAGAGACGTCCAAACATTAATATGTCAAGTTATATGTGCAAGAGTTCCTTAGAAACTGTTATATATTGTTTACTCGTTAGGATTTATTTTCTTAGCAAAACAACAGACATCCACGACATATGTTAATATAGGTCATGACCACAGCCATTGTGCAACCTGCCCTGAAATGACGTCCATGTATCGAGGTGTTTTTTCCTTCAACAATGGGCTGACTGTCAGACAGAAGTTTGAGTCACCATAAGTAGCAGGATAATATCTTCGAAGGGAAAGAAAATAGACAGTAATGAATCATGAGTTAACGAAATAGACACGACAGGAGCTGTGGCAGGCAAATACCTCCCTCGTCTGCAGGTCACACGCAAGAATACAATGGAAAGTGTCCCACTAAGGAATTTAAGGACGAGAAAATAGAAAAAAAAAATACTTAAAAAAACAAACAAAGCTTATATTCTGCGTTCTTGTATCAATTAGTTTAAATCAGTCATGTAATTAAATTTGTAATAGATCTAAAAAAACAAGTTAAAATATAAAACGACCTGAATTTAAAGTTTCAAACTCATAGCTCTTGCCTCAGGCTTCTCAAGCCAACAAGGTAACCACTTTGCTAGTGGAGAGCCTCTAACATGGAATATTTTAGAGTTATCTATTGTTCCTATAGTCTCTTCCTAAGTTTTCATGTTGTGTTCACTAAGACTCAGACGACGACCTATAAAGGGGATTAATTCAGCTTATACCACCACTACAAATTCTTTCCCTTGAGATACTAAACAAAATAATTAATTATCAATAGTTAGTCAACTTGGTTAAAAAAATATTTTTTTTATTGATTCTTGTTTTGTCAGGTAAAAGAAATAATTGTGCAAAATTTCAGCTTGATCCGCGATTGGGTGTGGGAGAAATAACGTGTACAAACTTTTGACCAGACAGACAAACAGAGTGAGTTGAATTAAGCTTGGTAAAAAGTGAAAATAAAAAGGATATAAAGAATAAAACAAATGTTAGAATTCGTTTAAAATTAAAGTCTTATATTAAGCCAACGGCTTATATTCAAATGAATGATAATAATAAGGCTTGTCTTTGAGTCCGAAGATAAATGAGGAATGCAGTATTTCCCGTGGATAAGCAGCCCCAGCAGTGACCTACTTATTTTGTCACATCCAGGGCAAGCATAACCATTGCCCGTTGGTGGTCGATTAAGATTTTCTTTTCGCTGTCTGCGTCTGCTCTCAACGGCAGATTTTATTTTGGTCTCAAATGTGTATTCTGCGGTCTTTGTGAGTGACCTCCAGCTGTCTCGTTCTGAGGCCGCATATGCAACCTATGTCAGCTAAGGCAAAAACAATTTGATAGTTCAACCTCTTTTTATCATTGGGTATAGTTTGAGGCTGTGGTCAAGGAACGGCCAATCTGTGAGTGAGTGAGGTGAATGATGCCCATTTGTGGACAGGAAGTGGATTCGGGTGCTGGTCAATGTCCTCGATTCTGAAGACTAAGAATGAGTGCAGTGTTTCACTTGACCATGCAAACTCAGTTGCGGACTAACGGGTAGATTTGACATATTAATTTGCGTAGGTTTTGTGAACATTGATTATGTTTAAACACGTCAATGAAGTAAAACATTGGTGCTAACTATTCTCTGCCTGGTAGGTTTTATGAAGTTCAAACATATGCGTCCAATGGAAGGATTCTTTGCGCATTAGTCAGCACTGTGGGCGGAAGTTTCAATGGGTCGGATGTTGCCAGCGGACCGTAGTGTTTGTATCATTGATATGAGACAAAAAGGTTGAAGTGAAACAACAACTATTTCGGCTACGTGAAACAATAAAATTACTGTAATCTTTGATTGTATGGCTTATATTCCTTATAACAATAGGCACACACACACACACAAGTCTGATACTCTATTGACAACACATTTTTAAGCGGGCCATCATTAACACACACAATTTTTCCAGACTCATGACGTGTCTTTAAACCTTTTATCAAAGTAAAGTAAAAGTTCCCTTTTAGACCTTGCGATCTGTAGGACAGATGTGGTAAAGGTCATCTCTTTCTGTGACCCACGGTTAACGAGGGTGTCATGTGGCCAGAACAACGACCAACCGCCTTAATTTTCCCCAACTAATGTTAGGTACCCATTAGAGCTGGATGGACTAAGAGGCATACTCAAGATCCCGAAATAAAAAATCCTAGTCTTCAACAGGATTCGAACCCTGGACCCCTCAACTCAAGAAAACATTAAGAAACTGGAACAGATACGAAATAGTGCAGTGTGATTTATAACAAACGAATATTAAAATTTGACTAGACTAACACCTTTGGTAAAAGCAGTAAATTTAGAAAGCCTTCAGGATAGAAGACTTAAAAGTAAAGTAGCAATTATACATAAAACACTGACCCATAATCTTCAAATACAAAAACAAAATTTAATAAAATACTCTGAAAGACACAAAGATAAAGGCACATTTCCCATATGCTAGGACAAATTTGTACAAATGCTTCTTCTCTAGTGCTATTAGAGCATGGAATGGGTTGCCTGAGCTAGCCAGGAAAACCAGTGACTTGACAGAATTTAGGTCATTGGTTAATATGCATGACGCCTAGGACATAATCATCTTCTTTATTGAAGTAACGTCTGCATTACATAAGGTAAGATAGCGCTAGCGCTTTAACTTTCGGCCACGACGTCTCATAAACCTTTAATTAACATAAAACTATCACTTTGGTTACTTTGAGAATTGTTCCATTTGAAAATCCCGATTCCAAAGAAAAAAAAAAGTGATCTTTAAGATAAATAGATAGCTGTTGTAGCATCATTTGTCAATACAGTGGCACTCCACGGCTGTGTCAATAGTAGTGCGAACGACTTGAGTGGATGGGATACGCGTAACGTTATAATGTGAGAACCCTATTGCATGTGTTAAGGTGACATGTGTGTTCTAGGGAGTCATGTGTTTTTACGTAAGAAGCCTACCCAATATTGACATAGCGGCAAGTTGGACTTTTAATTGATCATGTTCTGCCACACAAGAGTGCAGGGCCAAACTGATTCAAGACTAGTCCATTTTATTTGTCATAATTTCTAGGTTTTATCTCTCATTCTCTCTCTCTCTTGCTTTCTCTCTCCCTCTTTCTCTCTCTCTTTCTCTGTAAAGTAAAGTAAAGTTTTACTCTCAGGCCTTGTGATCTATAGAGCAGATGATGGACAAATAATTAGTTTCTGTGGACTTCGGCTAACGAGGGGTGTCATATGGTGAGCACAACGACCAACCTCCTTTACTTTCCCCAACTAAAGTCAGATACCCATTAGAGTTGGGTGGACTCAGGGGCGCCATAAAAATCCCGAAAACTCAAAAATCCAAGTCTTAACCAAGATTCGAACCCAGGACCCCATGTTTGGAAACCAAGCGCTTAACTACTCAGTCACCGCGCCGCCCTCTCTGTCTGTACATATATAATACATTACGATCTCTCTTTATCCCCCCCCCCCCCATCTGTCTCTTACTATCTATCTCTTTCTGATTACCTCCCAGGATCTCCACTCCTCTCTCTCTGTTACTTCCATTCCCCCCCCCCCCCTTTACGTCTCCAAGTACTTCAATAGATCCGAAACACAAAAATTGCTTAGGATGAAAATTGAATGTGACCATGAATGCGCTTCCATCTCTTGTTCAAGACTACCTTCAACCTGCCGGAAATGACGTCATGAAGACTACTTTTCATAGAGAAACTCCAATCTTGAAGAGTGCGCTTAGCGTAACTGGATATTAGAGAGGCTTTAGATTGACAGTTAGTTGTATACAGGTAGAATAGGCAACCAAAACTAAATAAATAATGCCTGTTCATTATGATTCAATCTAATGAAATCGGCGAATTCCTCTTACGTTACATTAAGCAATAAGCACCTTCAAATTATTCTGATTATAATGTTGTTGTTTTTGTCCCATCATGCAACTTGGATTTTGTTTTCCTCTGTCACGTGGTTGTGTATGTCACGTGCTGCAAGGTCGGCGTTGACATTAAAACACGCTTTTTAAACACGCACTTGTTGAACGCAATGACGCAGTCTTCAGTGTAGACTCAAAATTTGGTTCAAAATGGACACCCACCCCCTTTTCCAAAAAAAAAATGCGAGTAAGACTAAAGGACAAATTGAAAAATCTCTAACGTGTCGAATATTTTCTGAATGTCTAAAGTCTAAGTCCTTCTCACGATGCTACGAGACTGTCTGTTTGGTTCTCTGTTTTTTGTTCTGTCCATTTTGTTCTTTGTTCTGTACCCTTTGTTCTTTTTATTCTGTCCACTTTGTTTGTTCTTTGTTCTGTCAATTTTGTTCTGTCCACTTTGTTTTTTGTTCTGTCCACTATGTTCTTTGCTCTGTCCACTCTGTTTGGTGTTTTTTTCTGTTCACTCTTGTTCTTTGTTCTGTCCTTGTTTTTCCCCCCAACCAACCAAACTGTTTGATGCAAATTTGAGTCATTAGTGAAGCCAAACAGAAATCCCCTTAAAACCTAGTCAGTTGTACTGGTAGGGATGGGAGAGAGCCCCAACAAACATGTAACTTATCCGCACACTGCTCCTAAAGGAGCCGATTTATATGACTGACACCATGTACGACAGAGTATTAATATGGGGGAGTTTTCCATGTGTGCTCAGCCTTAGGCCTCTCTTCTAGCCCGATCGTTTTTTATACTAGCCATCCTTTATGGGATTTAAAATGTAGCTTACATCTGCTTGGATCTTTCCCACACAGATGTTTGTTCAGCAAGGAAGATGGATGCAAGCTTCCATATGCAGTGGCGTAGCAAGGGACCAGTGGGCCCGAGTTCAAGAAAATGTTGGAGCCCCCCCCCCCCCCCTCGACAAATTTGATGTGTGGCAAAAAAAAAAAATCAGTAGTCTGAATATTTACCAAAAGACATTCAAATGCAAATAGTTTTAATTCGGTTCATGTGGGCTCAATCGGTCGAGAGCCATGAGCCCAAACGCAATAAAACCCAAACTTGCCATGGTTGGTAAGTCACAGACTTTGGGCCCCTAATGGTCGTGAGCTCGGGTTCATTGACCCCTTTCGCGCCATGGATGCTACGCCACTGTCCATAGGTCTAGAGTCACAAAAGTCTTAAAACTTAGCCAAAGACGCTTGACGTTTTGACGGGTCGACCCAAGTACCACCTGGAAAAATAAGTAAATTTCACCCTTCATTTGTTTCTTTTGAATCGGACGTCTGATTTTTAGGTATACGTCATAGCCCCGAAGACGTCCTGCAAAATGACAAAATAAGATTCAAACTCCATTCAGGTTTAAATATTTAAAAAAAGACAATTAAATCATCTGTTTACACATATTTCTCGAGCTGACTATAGATATTTTGGGTCTGCATGTTTGATTTTGTCTCTCGTATTAAAAAAAAATAAAATTAAAGTCCACCCATGGAATGGTCCACCTTTTTAAAACCATAACTTTAATTTTTATTGTTTATGTTTAATATAGAGTAATATATAACAAAAGCCCTGTGGCCTAATGGATCAGAAAATTGCGAGTTCGAATCTCGTCGGGGTCGAAATTTTTTAAATTTGATTATGCTATATCAGAAATAGATAAATTTGAAAACAGTCTTTAAATATTTAAGTGTAAATATGTGTAGAAGAAAAATGCGAAACTTTCTGTAGAGACTTTTACAATACGAGTAAGTAGCACGAACTTCTTTAAAAAATTTGTTTCAAAAATGGTTTATAAGTGTATGCATACAATATTATTACGTTTTAAGCCTTGGAAAGAAACACAAATTAATCTTAAAACGTGAAGTTAAGAATATTTTGGTTGTTGGTGTTCTCTGATAGAGATTTGCGATCTGACACTTGCGAATGCGCGGGCCCGGCATCGTTTCACGGCCCACCGTTTGGGAAACAATGCCACTAGAGGGCGCACGTGGAAATAAACGCACTTAGTGAGAGAATATGATTAGATCACTATAAAGAAACAGCCACCCTTGCTTATCTAGACAACCACATGCTTCTGACCGGAAGTCCGACTCACAGCAACATCCGTTTTTTTTATATTTTTCATCGCTTTCATTTTATTAATTTTTTTTAAATTGAAGACAGAATTATGGAATACAGCATCTGCTTCCCCCCCCCCCCCCTCATTCTTCTTGTCGCAATCGTTCATGGTGTCTACGATTTGTAAGTTAACACTCTGCGCGTGACAATCTGTTGGTTTGATGGCTTGTTAAACTTTGCGATTCATGCAGTCTACATGCAGGATGTAGGTCAGAACCTTGACATTGCTATGTGAGGATATGTTAACAACAAAAAAGATAAGATTGATTTAAATTGATAATATTGATATATTTTTTTTTTTCTATAGTAAAGTTCCCATTACAGACATTGCGATCTATAGGGCAGATAATGTTTGGCTGACTGTTAACGAGCAGGGTGTCATGTGGCCAGCACAACGACCAACCGCCTTTACTTTCTCCAACCATTAGAGTTGGGTGGACTCAGGGGCGCTCTAAAAAAATCTTCACCAGGATTCGAACCGAGGATCCCAGGTTCAGAATCCAAGCGCTTAACCACTCAGCCTCCGCGGCTCATAATATCGATATTGATTAATAGTATTGATATGGATTGAAAATATTGATATGCATGGAGCACATCTGGGGCCGACATCTGGGGTCGTGGTTCTCAGCACTAGAGTTGGTCGTATATACACCAAAGCGCCTATACTAAAAATCAAAATGTTATCCATGTTGAGGATTCAAACAGAATTGTTAAATGTTAAAGACAATATGGAGGTATAGAATAAAAGAGAGAGAGAGAGAGAGAGAAAAGGAATTTAAAAAATAACACATTCAAGTTTATGCAGCCTAGGGAGTCACAGTGATTTCAGAGATCAATTTTTTTTTTTTAATGTTCACTGACTCGCGTCCACTCAGGTTCCTGCAGTCACCGACCCACCTACTGTTCACTGATTTGCGTCCACTCAGGTTCCTGCAGTCACCAACCCACCTACTGTTCACTGATTCGCGTCCACTCAGGTTCCTGCAGTCACCGACCCACCTACTGTTCACTGATTAGCGTTCACTCAGGTTCCTGCAGTCACCGACCCACCTACTGTTCACTGATTAGCGTTCACTCAGGTTCCTGCAGTCACCGACCCACCTACTGTTCACTGATTCGCGTCCACTCAGGTTCCTGCAGTCACCGACCCATATATCTGCTAGACCTCGTTGAGGTTCGCGAGACGTCACGTGTTTAGAAAAAGTTGCATAACTCTTTCCTGTCTCGTGATTTCCATTGTTGATTCCGGCGCATTACCTCCCATGTGATTCCTCTAATGTAATGTTGTTGTTTTTTTCTTTTCATCAAGGTATGTTTAGTATTTTAAAGTAGACCTCGTTAAGTTACCCTCGTAAAACATAAACTATGGCGGTATAAGGAGGCATATGTTACATTTTTATGGCGCTATAATGAAATTGTAGATGTTAACAATATTTCAGCATTTATACAAGATACTAACTTTGCTGAAAGTAGATTAATGTATATTAGAATTTCCATCTATATGAGTTAAAGTTATCTTCTTTAATCATGAAATAAGTAGGCTTTTATAGCGTGTATAGAATAAGTTCCCAATGATGTTCCCAAGCTCAATCCCTATCGCCCCCCCCCCCCTTCCCGTCATGCAGGACGTACATCTAATAATATTCATTTCTGAAGAAGCTTTCAATAAACATATTATGTATGACCAAGAAAACAACTCTTAAATTTGAAATAACACGAAATGAGTACAAGCAAAAATATAGCGCGCGCACCCGAGAAAAGACAAAGCTTATATAAGTGGAAGAACTCCGCGCTTACAACTAAATCTCTCAATAATGTAGAAGTTGTTTCCCTTATTGAGCAACAAACAAATTAATTAATTAAGTAATTGTTAATTTATTCATTGATTCATGTTTTTGTTTTGTACAATAAACAACTTGTTCAACGTTTCAACACGATTCGAGAAAGGTTGTCGGAGAAATAACGTGTACAAACTTTTTTACCAGATAGTCAGGAAGTGAGTTGATAGAAGTTTGTAAAAAAAATCTTCTATTTTATGTTCCACACTATGTTTACCTAACTGTCCTAGCCGTTTGAATATCAAGATATTTACTTCACATTCAGTGTCTTTCGATCTCTGGTCAACCTATAACAAGTATATGGCCCCTGTCTTGAAAGACACAAATGCACCTAGATGAACGCTCTCCTTAGATTAAGGGGCCATTTAAGACGCACACGTCAGGGTCCTCTTTCTCGACCTTGCTGCTGTGATCCAAAGGAACTCTTCGCATTACATTTGGCACCAATTCAGTTTTCAGAAGCTGCCGGAAGGAATATCATATTTAATACTCCCAATGTGTTAAGGGGTTTCACTCCTGATTTTTCTTTGAGGTTGTCTCTTGAAGCCTTAGTACTCCGAGGTAATGGGGGTTTGAAGTCAGAGCACCCTTCTCCTACATTAACTGTCTTATTATTCTGATAAACCCCATCGCCTCGAATCTTCCGGTTTTGAGGCGCCAGGAATCCGCCTTCGCCCTTTCACCTGTTAGTAATCTAAGAGTAATTTCGCCGGGCTTAGTATATACGTCACACGAGCAGACCAGGCGGCGGACTTAGTTGTCAGAGGCTATTTGAGACGCACGCCAATTGGGAGTATTTTATAAACAATGGAAGCTTGTCCACATTGATACCCTTTGGAGTATAATAAGAAGCCCGTCATTAAGTGGCGTGTAAGAATTTCTTTGTTTATTCTTGCGCTTGAACAGAGGTAAATAATAGTATTTTCAATACACGTTTCACGGACCGCCTATCCGAGCCCTATGGAACCGAGCATCTTCGGCTTCGTTAGGTATTGTGGGCGGAAGTTGCCAGAGGCCAGATTGCGTCGTGTCTCGAGCCGGCTATCGCCCGCGGGCCGTGTGATGAGCATCACTGCTCTAGGACGTAGAAGCCGTTACAGAAGGCCTAAAAACTGATCTGCGACTTCGCACCATGTGGGCAGTTTAGACCAATAGCTCGTTGCCACGTCACAGATCTGACGTCACGGTTTGTGACGTGGCAACGAGCTATTGGTTTAAACTGTTCACAGGTTTTGGCGTCGCAGGCCAGTTTTCTTAAAACGCACATGTCTTATTTAGGTTTTTTTATTTAAGAGAAGCATGTTTAAATATGCGTGCCTTGTCAATGAATCCAATCCTTGCTGGGATTGTTGTACACGTCATCAAACGAGCGTGCCGTTTCTAGAGTGCGAGAAGTACGGCGTTTACCCTAGTTTAATTGTCACATTTATTAGAAAGCACACATTATATTTAGTAGCGTGGGAATTGTTGTAGTCGCGGTGAACAATGGGCTAGTCATCATTCAAGTATCGCTTTTTTTTTGGTTTGCGTCTGCATTGTAAGGTCTAGTCACCACAGACTGGCCCAGCTCTGTAAGGTCTAGTCACCACAGACTGTCCCAGCTCTGTAAGGTCCAGTCACCACAGACTGTCCCAGCTCTGTAAGGTCTAGTCACCACAGACTGTCCCAGCTCTGTAAGGTCCAGTCACCACAGACTGTCCCAGCTCTGTAAGGTCTAGTCACCACAGACTGTTCCAGCTCTGTAAGGTCCAGTCACCACAGACTGTCCCAGCTCTGTAAGGTTTAGTCACCACAGACTGTCTCAGCTCTGTAAGGTCCAGTCACCACAGACTGTCCCAGCTCTGTAAGGTCCAGTCACCACAGACTGTCCCAGCTCTGTAAGGTCTAGTCACCACAGACTGTCCCAGCTCTGTAAGGTCCAGTCACCACAGACTGTCCCAGCTCTGTAAGGTCCAGTCACCACAGACTGTCCCAGCTCTGTAAGATCTAAGCTGTAATGAGGAGAATGGGAGAGAGGGTAACAAAGAGAAAAACAGACTTTCGTTCAAACAAATGACTTCTCTTCTATCTATCTATCTATCTATCTATCTATCTATCTATCTATCTATCTATCTATCTATCTATCTATCTATCTATCTATCTATCTATCTATCTATCTATCTATCTATCTATCTATCTATCTATCTATCTATCAATCTATCTATCTATCTATCTATCTATCTATCTATCTATCTATCTATCTATCAATCTATCAATCTATCTATCTATCTATCTATCTATCTATCCAATTTTCGATCAAGTTGATGTCATTTCAATCTATCTATCTATCTATCAATCCAATTTTTTGATCAAGTTGAAACTTTGTACAATATATTCATTGTTCCTAAAAACATGCATCAATTAAAAAAAGTATTATTAGCTAATAAAAAGTGTTAATTCATAAATTTTGTTTGATATCGAAAAAGGTGAAATAAATCTTACACTATTGAGAGTTCGTACGTGTAGATAAGATTTGCTTTTAAACAAGTATTTTTATAATTCGCATGATTCTTTAGCTATAACCTCACAAATAGCTTTAAGAAAACAAGACATTCTTAATGTATGCTCATAATGCTGGTTAGCATTCCAGAGTTTATATTCTGTGGCATTTTACGTCTCGAGAGACGATCTTTTCCCTTTGCAACTTCTTGTGTGACTAAAAAGGCCAATCCTTGATACCTAGCTGCGATCGCAGATTGGGCATATATAATCACCAGGCGCCGTAAGTCAAGTTTGAACCCACATTATTTTTCAAGTATTATACCCAGTTTAACTTAAAACAGTATCACTCATTGCATTTATCTTTGATATGTTTTCAGTTTTAAGTTTTAGCTATTGCTATGACTGTGCCGGGGATTTGTGCTATAGTTAGATGTCTATCTAGTAGAAAGATGAATTGTATAACAGGACTCTTGCTTTGACCTTGCTTGATTATGTTCTTGGAAGATATGATAATGTGTTTTTTTTTACGGATGAACTTAAATAGCAGTGTAATACTTTTGTTGGGTAATAGAACGGCATAAAGATCTTGCCCCTCCCCCCCCCCCTCCCCTATTCTCTTTAAGATTGCCTATTGACATTGGACGTCGTCTGGTTTTATGTTTGTATATATTATACCAGCACAATCCCACCCCATGCAGTGTCGCTTGATCGTAAACTTAGTGCCACTTGAGTGGACCGAGACTCTTAAGACCAGGTCGGCGCAGCACTGAACATATACACTCGTGCGCATTGGCGTAGCTGGCTGAGGTGGGAGAGATCAGGGATCAGAATTCCAACTAAAGCCTCGGCAGTTCGAGACCCATCGACATAGAAGGCCTTAACACTGACCTGCAACGTCGCAACCTGTGGGCAGTGGAGACCAATAGCTTGTTGTGGTCTCCAATGCCCCATAGTCGGCCTTAAGTGATTGGAGGCCTCAAATAAAAAAAAAAACCGAAAAATACGTAAGCTAAGGACCTTCTTGTATCTATATCTAAATTTTTTAAAAAGTTAAATTCATATAACGTGGTCGAGAGGCTAAGTGCGCTTGAACTTGGCTTATCTTGGCTACCTAGAAGGGGGCTCGAGATTCGACACCCGACTCGGGCAGAGTTGCGTTTACTGAGCGCCTATAGGCAGCACGGAAAACTAACTCCTAGATACCCCCTCCCCCCCCCCCCCCACACTGGTCCACAAATGAGATCGGACCAAAGCGCTCTGAGCATGCTATAAGCATGAAAGTAGCGCTATATAAAAGCTATAATAATAATAATATAGCGCCGATAGCATGAAGGTGCTTCTTTGTTGATATATGATCACCAGTTTAGAAAGTTCGTTTCGACATTTCACCAATAGGGAGAAGCAATGGTCTTCACGCATATGTCGTGCATCTAAGCATAGAAGAGACTTAGGGCTAGATTAGTAGACATAGAATCAAATAGTTCTGCTAGGTTTGAGATTTGATCCATGCTTCGCAATGTTTTCTCTAAAAAAAAAATTCTTTGAGCCCCGTGTGAGGCCTCAACCAATCGGTAGCCCTAGGCGGCTGCCTCGTTTGTCTTTTCCTAAGACCGGCCCTGTCTGCACACAGGTTACGACGTTTCAGGTCAGTGTTGAGGCCTAGTATAACGACCAATCTCAGTTTATATCTCAATGAACCCGAAACGCGAGAGTTCTGATGAGGACTGTAGAAATAAAAGGTTTTATTACATTTTGGTTTTCCTCCCCTGACACAATAGGACCACTACCCATCCAGTAGCTAGCTACGCCTCTGGGAGACGCGCATTCAAGCATGCATACTTAAGCACATATGCATACAAACACGGCCCTTTGACTTGCTAATGTAAAGTCTTACCCCTGGCTCAAGTGTACCGGTGTCACTGTAAAGTCTTACCCCTGGCTCAAGTGTACCGGTGTCACTGTAAAGTTTTAACAAGCAAATAGTTCAAAGGCAAGATTTTTTTTGTGTGTTACGTTATATAAGGTCTAAACCATTCACCAGGTGTCACTGGAAGCGAAGTTATGACTTTTAAGGCTTTCTGCTGATATGAAATATGTTTACCTATGCATCTATATCTGAGCTAATTTCTAAGTATCGTTTAATCGACACATCGTGATAACTTTTAGACAAGAGAGAGAAGCATTGACATAGATTGACAGATGCTTAGACATAGCTTGATACATCCAGCACTACAAATGACAAAAACAATGACGTAGGACGTAATCATCTTCTTTTTTGAAGTAACGTCTGTATTATATAAGATAAGATAAGACAAGTCAGTAGTGTCTGGACGTCGCTGATTGGTTGATTAGAAATGTCAATCAGCATCGTTGTCTCCACGCCCACTCGCGCACGAGGCATCAACAAGTGAAGATCGGTTCTTTCTTTGTGATCTATAATCTGGCTTTGACAGCCCTGCGCAGTGCCTAAGTTACCTAGAGGCAGCACAGACTATAGCTCAAGGCCTCTAAGAAAAATTTATCACTGGCATATACTAACTGGACTTGTACAGGGACGCCAAAACAGGGTCATATCTTAAATAGGGTAGTTTCAAGTTTAACTGCAGCACTGTGTCTACGTTAGGTCATACTTCTTCAACTCATTCTCCATTGATCAAATCCATGTATTTCGTAGGTCTTCCTCTTTCTCTCCAACTTAGCCTTGTTAGAGCCTACAAATGTATTATTGGAATACTCATGAATCTATTTTTATGATTTCTCTTTTCAACTTGCAAACTCTTTGTGTAGGCATAGGGGTTCATTCAATTGCATTTAAAGCTCCACTCATGTTTGGAATCATTTTTAGAAGTATCATTTAACTAAAATATGATGGTCAGAGATCCAGATGACATGATTGCACGACTTGGGTAGAAGGTTCGAATCCCCACTTAAACGCTTAATTAAAATCTCGAACAAGTGATCGATCTGGATTCTGTAGGTAGCCAAGAAAAGCTAGATAAATACTTAAGCAAATATTTGTAAAATGTTTGACATCTTTCAGGTTTTCCTTCAGATTCTGACCAACCGCCCGCAAGAACACGGGGGATGGCAGTGGCCAGGATTTGAACAAGGGACCTTCGAGACAGCCGAGCGACAGTCCAGAGTGCATACCACACGACCAAGCAATATTTAGTCTTACACTCTATTATGACAAAAATACATTAGAATTTAAATTTAAAAAATTCTATGCCAACAAAATTGCAAACCCTCTATCTTAATTACTAAATGACATTCGGGTTAAATAAAAAAATGTAGTTTTTTTTTCGCCTGCACTTTGCTGGCGCTAGACTTTTGACCTATTCGGGAATCCCCACCAAATAATGACAGATCTTTTTTGTTTAAGTCATAAAGTGCCCGGCTAACCTTTCAACTCTACCAGACATGGAACCACAAAATGTCATGTCGCAGGTTGCTTTCATGGGAACCAGGGATTGGACGTTTTTACAGTGACGCAAGTACGATCAGTTAAATAAATAAAAAAAAAATGTAACTGCAGTTTATTGAACTTGACAGGACTGCTTGGACCAACTCTATACATCCGTTGTATGCTACCTCACATTGCTCACAAACATATATAGATTCTTATACACTGAATCAGCTTCCTTATCTGTATATATCGGTGTGTGGTGCTATATATGTGCATGATGGGAGTGGAATACATATCGGGAGATGGGATATACTAGTCCAGGTTTCCATTGATACCCTTATAAGATTGATGAATATCAAAAAAGTTCTCACCCTTGTCTTTATAACCTCCCCTTAAGTTTTTCATAGGCGCAGCTGAATTTTTAAAAATATATTTAAAAAAAAAGAGTGGGGGGAGGGGTAGATTTAAACAGTATAATATGTCGTCTCAAATCACCAAATCTCACTAACAGGAGAAGGGGCAAAGGCGAGTAACTAGCGCCTTAACCAGTAAGATTCGGGCAGGAGGGGCTCGTTAGCCTTGGTTGGCTACCCATCTAGGAGATGGAAAACTCTGAATTCAAACCTATGTTGCCTTGCAGCTATACCCAATCATGGGAAAGGCTTCGGGAGTCGAGCTTGAGGGAAAATCAGGAGCTGGCGACCTTTCAGTGCTACACTCTAGAAGAAACTGCGACGCCGCTGACCCCAAACTGTATCGGCACTGCCGTTCCTTTGGATACATCAGTTGCGTGGAGTCGGGGGGAACTGAGGTGAGGGCGACATCGTTCCGACCACAGCTAATGCCTAGGTATTCATGTCTTTTCCATGAGATGATCCATAGTCGCTTCGCGACTGAAGGAAGCCATATAATATGTTAATTTCAGACTATCTTTTGAATTACCTCCCTTTAAAGCATATTCCACTTTAGGTAACTGATTTAAGGTTTTTGCTATCCATCTCGTAATGTTCCAGAGTGTCAGAGTTGTCTGAGAGAGAGAGAGAGAGAGAGAGAGAGAGAGAGAGAGAGAGAGAGAGAGAGAGTCTGACGGATTTTTTTTTCTAATTCTTTTCTTTTTATCTTTTATCTATTTATCTCTCCACGTGTTGTACTATAGCGCTGTTAGCCAGAGGCGGAGTTATGGGGGCGAGTGGGGCAACTGCTCTGGACCCCGCGCCTTGTGGTAGCACCACCATAAAGAGAATCCTTTGTCACCGTCAGCCCACCGTACACATAGTAGTGGCCCCTAATATGTCACTAGCCCTGGGCCCCGCGCACTGCTAAGTCCTCCTCTGCTGTTTACCCATCATCCTGCTCAATTGATTTGGGGAGGGGGGGGGGTTGTCTTGTAAACACGCGCTTCCTTACTTGAAAGAAATATGTGATTTATAAGATAAGATTGTTGACACAATAGCATCTCCTTTGTAACTCCATACCTTGAACAGATTCAATCAAAGTCACAGTCTATAATCTATAAGGGACAGTATATATTATTAAGCGGACTTCTATGATTTGTCTGTGTTCTGGAGAACCCCCTGAACAGAAACAAATTGGATCCAGATATAAGTTTTTTAGACCAAGGTTCAAGTTTCTTTTTTTGAACTAAACAGACACGTTTCTTTTAACGACTGCTTGCAATAGGTTCAAATGACCTGACAGTGACAGTCTCAGTTGACATCTTTATCTAACTGGTGTCGACGACATGATCAGTGTGGCACTTGTATACGTGTGTAGGAGAGTGGGAGAGTGTGTGTGTGAATGTGTGGGAGAGAGGTTGTGTGTGTTTGAGAGTGTGTGTGTGAATGTGTGGGAGAGAGGTTGTGTGTGTTTGAGAGTGTGTAAGAGTGTTTGAGAGTGTGTATGAGTCTAAGAGTGTTTGTGAGAGTGAATATGTGAGTTTGTGTGTGTGTGTGTCTGTGGTTGCGATGTGTACACGTCAGAGTCAGTAGGTCTATCTAGATATCTTGAGAGTGTGTGAGAGTGCCTGTTTCCCAAGCTGTGTTTCGCGGAACCCTAGCGTTCCTAAAGCCTTGATTAGGTGTTCCTTAAACTGCTAGAATATTAACTAGTAGGTCACCACATGAAATTAATCTCTCTAAAACAAATAAGCAAAGTGTTCCGCTAAATACTCCAGAATGTGTGAAGTGCTTCGTTAATGATAAAGGTCTGGGAAACACTGGCCTAGACGATCACCTCGTAACATAAAAATTATCTTTAAAATAATAAAGAATCTTGTTATACTATCTAACGTAATGTTACAAAAACATCCAATCCTAATTATTCAGAGGGTGAAATTAAAATACAATCCAATCCTAATTATTCAGAGGGTGAAATTAAAATACAATTTAATCCTAATTATTCAGAGGGTGAAATTAAAATACAATTTAATCCTAATTATTCAGAGGGTGAAATTAAAATACAATCCAATCCTATTTATTCAGAGAGTGAAATTAAAATACTATCCAATCCTATTTCTGTGCTAGTCCTTAAAGATAATAACTACCATTCGTCATCTATTATGTTGGTATCAGTTATTAGAGGAAATTGTATTTCTTATCTGTCCCATTGAATCACTTGAAGGAAAAAAATGTTAATAAAAAAATCGGATTTTCGGATATCAGAATCACGTGTTAAGATATTCTTCATAAGCATTGATAGTTTCGATTTAGCAAAAATATGTTTGATTGGTTGTTTTGAAAGAAAACCTTGCCTTTGTCTGTCTTGCACAATTTTCGTAAATGCTACCTGTAGCCTACATAAATTTTCGGATAAACGTGAAACTCTACAGTGACTCAGTGATACAGGTGTATTTTTATGAAAAAAACAAAACTGCTTGCATAGTTGATTTCAAAAATTAAAATTTTCGCTTTGAGAAAAAAAAATGTAGCCGTTGCATCAGAATTTCAAAATATCACGATGTCTGATTTTCAATATCTTTTCTATTTTACGAGATCTAAACGGGACAGACGGATGGACGGACGGACAGACAGACCACACAAAACTAAAAGCGTCCATTCCCCTTTCGAGGCCGCTTAAAAGTCATATTCCTATTTAAAAAAAAGACATAGCTTATTAACACTGCATTTATTCTGTACATGGGATACACACAAAAATTAAATAAATAAAGCTTGCTAATTGTACCTTTCTTTTCCGTCATAGAGAAACATCTCAAAAATTGAAAAATAAAGTTGGTAACTAAAATTTAAAAAAAAATTACTTTGTTCTTTCATTGAGAAGACACCAGTGCTGAAAATTGCACAAATATTATCTTACACCCATAGACATAAATAAATATAGACTGGCCGATTTAAGAGTTTTATGAAACGAAAATTTGTGACTTGCAATTTTGTGTACTTTTATTATATAGCATTTATGAGCAGTATAAAAGTTAAGTATTCATATCTATTTTAGCCACACACCTATATATATATTGCAAATAAGGAGGCAGTGTAGTTTTGTTTAATCTCTAAGAATAAAGATCATGCTATTTTTCATAATTCGGAAATACAATAGATATACATGTTTTCAAGTTACATGAAGTTACTTCCTCGGCCTGTCTATATTTATTTATGTCTGTGCATACACCATAAAAAAAAAATTAGCTGATCCCGAAAGCTTGTCTGTCCGTTCGTCCGTCCCGTTTAGATCTCAAAAACTAGAAAAGATATTGAAAATTCGATATTATGAATTTATAGATTTTTTAAAGTTCTGATACATTGTTTACTTTTATTTCTTTTCTGAAAGTGAAAAGTTAAATTTTTAAAATTAACTATGCAAGCAGTTTTGTTTTTCCATAAAATACACCATTTTTACAACTCTTTAATATTAACAGTTAACAAAGCGAAACAGGGGAGACTATATTAGTAAGGGAGGTGAAATTTTAGTATATTTTAAACACATTTATGCAAACGTTTTATTTCTAAAATAATGCTTTAAAAGAATGTGTATTAATAAATTAAGTATTTTCAGTAATATAATGAACACGTATCTCAAACAAAATGTTCACTTTTGTTTTTAAAGAGAAAGAATATATTTATTATGTGTATAAGTCGAATGTAATTTAAGGCAACAAAAAAAAAAGCACTGTTATATACCCTTCAAAGGAATAACTCTGTGCCATATTAAAAGTGTCGACCTTGAGGCCTTGAATGAGAGCTTGGCCCTTTACAGAGCCATTAAATCAAGTAGATTCAACAACAGCATTTAGGCCAGGTTCACATTGGACGATTTATAACTATCAGTTCATTGAATGCATACGAATATTATAATTTTAAAAAAAATAACATTAATAAATCCCGTATCGTGTCAGTCGGACTAACATGCAATAGTATCGGCACCACTTTTAAAACTTACCCTTTACCTCCTTAGTGTTGGCAGAGATGAGAAGGTGGCTAGAGATCACTATAGACTCACAACTTCTGATAGTCATGCTGAGAATATTAAACATTTTTACCTGCTTGAGTCAAACACTTCGGGGTTACGATTTTGAGTTTTGCGTTTCCATACTGTTTGGTTGGGCACTTTAAACACAGTCCTTGTTAATTACTTGTTATATTTGCTCTGTTGAAAAAATGGCTCTGTCTGGATGAAGTTATTTATAAATAAGTTTTAAGTAATGTTAAGCGCATATCGTTATGTGATTCCCCATTTGAGATGATTGTAGAGAGACTCGAGATTTCACATCCTCTACATCACCAGTACATCTAGAGTATTTGAGCAGGAGCGGCTCGTGGGCCTTGACATCAGCCTACCCACATACAAGAAGGAAAACTATGAATCGAAAAGTTCGCTGCTTTGCAACTATACTCAAACATAGGAAAGGCTTCGAACAGGGCCGGATCTAGATATATGGAGGCCCGTACACTTTTATAAATTTCCACTTATTAATTAAAAAAAAACAACTAATATTTAAAAGCCATATTATAAAAGAAAGAACCTTTAAAATAAATTCAATTTTCCTTCGTCTAAAAATATATAATTAATTAATACGCATATTTTAGTAAATAAAAAAAAGGGTTTACACAATTGTATTTAGCTTATCCAAAATACATTATATATAGCACAATGTAAGCCGGGCAAACTTTGAAACTATGACAGTGTTACCAACTGTAAGGCTTAAAGTAGTGTTGGTAAAAATGCGAAGATATCTATAATTAGCAAATATACCCTACAGACTTAAAGTTTCTGTCCCGTCAAAATATTTTTTTCTTCTTTTGTGGAAGCCCCTTTCTAGTGAAGTCCCTTAAGCTGTAGCCCAGCCTGCCCTCCCTTGAATCCGGCCCTGGCTTCGAAAGTCAACCATGAGGACATATCAGGAACCGGTTACCCTTAGGCAGCCTGCAGCTCAAAGTGCTACGTCTGGGTGGAACCTGCGACGCCTCTGCACAAAAACTGTATCCTCATCTGCCTTTCCTTTAGACACAAGACTTGTGTGAGAGGTGGGAATTGTGTGGGCGACATACTCCGGACCAGGACCAGGACCAGGCTTTCATCTCCCACCAATAAGACGATCCATAGTCGCTTGTCGACGGAAGGAGGCCATAGATAGACATCTAGTGGTTTAAGGATTGTTTGATACTTGATGGTAGGGTTGCTACTAAGAACAAAGAATGATACACTTGATAGATAAAAATACCTGGGAAGGAATCACTTAGATGATATCTGACTCTTACAGCACAAGGCGTACACGAAGAACACGCTGCTTGTATTAATCCTTTCAAGCTTTGTCTGGAGACACGGGTTAGTGTTTTATGGATGACTAACTGGTTCTCTTTAAATAAACATCTTGTTTAGTTGTTTTGAGGTGTCTCGGAATAAAACAGGATTACAAAAAGAGTTTGTGTTATCACACAAACTCAGAGGTGGCCCCCATCGAATTCACCAATGGAACAGGAATATTTAAGCCATAGTCTTCTTTTGATCGTTTAAAGTAATAAACTTTTAAAAATCATCGGGCACTAAAATATTAATAATAATTAGCAGAATATTGTCTGCGGGCCGGGTTTACCCGACTTGTCTAAACGTTTCATTCTTTAATAAAGTTAATTTTTGGGTATTTTCTTTTATTTTTAGGGTCCCCCCCCCCCCCGGTTTTTGGAGGACATTAAAGTTACACTACGGTCTCTGCCTAAGGAACATTTATGCCAAGTTTTATCAAGATCGGTCAAACGGTTTTGATTTCTATGCGGGACATACATACATACATACATAAATACATTCATACATACATACTCCTTACTTTGTGCTGTGCTTTATATATTATATAAAATATTTTTTTCTTGTAATGAATAAATCTTTCCTAATGAATTTTTATCAAACATACGTACTTTTTCAATTACAAGTTGGTTTTATATATGTATATATAAAGTATAAAATAAAAATATATATTCATTAGGTAAAGTTCTCCTTTCAGACCTAGAGATCTATGGGGCACATGATGTAAAGGTCATCTGTTTCTATGGCCCACAGTTAACGAGGGTGTCATGTGGCCAGCACAACGACCAACCACATTTTCCCCAATGTCAGGTACCCATTAGAGCTGGGTTGACTCAGATGCGTCCTGAAGATCGCGAAATTAAAAATCCCAGTCATCACTAGAATTCGAACCCAGGATCCCCGATCCCAGCCCTCACCAAGATTTGAACCCGGGATCCCCGGTTCGGAAACCAAGCGATGTGCTGTAAGACCACCGCGCCTCCTTTAGGATATTCATTTTGTGTTCCATTGTATTTGACTGAATATGGGTTATTGACCTTATGCATAAATTCAAAATTAAAAAAATGTTACATGCTACTTGTATAACTTTACACCTTTAATCTTCAAATTGCATGAAACAACACTATATTATGATTAAGGTTGCTAGGCCTTCTGGTACCGGGTAATGGTGTACCATGCTGTTCGCATCCGATTCACTTGTTAATGTGATACTACTGTTTACATAATAAATAAATCTGCACCCCTAAGCTGTCAGAAGATATGCTATTACATTAATAGTTCAAATTTTGTTATTATATATATATATATATATCATGGGCCTAGCCAGGATTTTTTTCTTGGGGGGGGTGAGACAAATATATTTATATGTATGTGTTTGTGTGTGTGTGTGTGTGTGTGTGTGTACATAATCTGTATTACATTCTGACCCTTCATTCTTTCGAAAGACGTTTATTGTGCCCTAGAATTTTCTTCTTGGAGTTAGTGGAAAAATTGTTGACCCCCCGCCATTGCCAGCAAAGGGGTCTGGGGAGCACTATTTCTGGTATTGAAAGCCAACAAAATCTCAGTAACTTTGTCGTCTTGGCATTAGTGTTACTTATGACGTTGATCCTGTTCATTCGTAAATGCTGTCATCATACAGCTGGAGAATATCTTGTACTTGCGAGAAAACATTCATAAGTTTAATACATTTTTTTTGCACAGGATTCCAACACTATCTGCATTTTATCTGACTTATTTTCTCCTTCTTCTTTTTAGATTCTTTTGCATTTTGATTCCAATCAACACATTTCAACGCTGTTCAAGATAAAAATTGTGATTTGTGAAGGACTTCGTAGCGGGACCAACTCGAGGTCATGCGACAATTCTACCAAACCAATAAGAATTCGTATGTGACTGGACAGGTCATCTATAGGACTTGGAAAGTTGTTGTTGGTCCTTTTATAGATTCATCCGAATATATTCACACTAACGTCGATCTCTTTGAGAATTACATGCCTTAGGCTTACTGGAAGCACTATATACGGATAAAGGATATTTACGACAATGCTTTAGATTAGTATTAGACTTAAAAAGTGTAAAAGATAATGTGATAATTATGACGCTTAAAGTGTTCTCTTTAAAGCAGTGATTCCCAAAGTGGTCTATATAGACCCCCAGGGGTCTACGAAGACTTCCAGGGGGTCTATGAAAGCGAAAAAGTAAATTGGGGGTCTATGAGATGTCCATGGGGGTCTACCTTAGTGGATTTTATTTAAGCAAGTCATGACTTTAATTTTCACACCCGTTAATTTCAAACACATATAAAGATTTGTACCTTAGTTATAAATATGTATCCCGCTATTCAAATGTAAACTTGTATTTCATTTCAATATTTATTTAAATAGTTCATTGTGTCTACATCTTTAACAAAAAGATATCTAGATTTTACAGCGTCGATTAGGTATTTATTTCTTTGTTAAATAAGCGGTTGTCTAAAAGCCTTTTTATGACTATATGAAACCAATTACACTGGAGGATAAAGTTCAGAATAGACCCACAAAAACTTTCTTCAACATCCTATAGAAAAGATGGCGGTTTGTGAGCGTCTTACAAGATCTCTTTACCTATAGCCAAATATGGAAAACACTGTAGATAATACGTTGATTTTACCAGCCCTTGAAGTAGTTTTAAAAACTGTTTTACACAAACCTACATCTGAAATTATGAAACGAATTTCTTTATGCAAAACTACAGTTCAAGGGCACATGGATGGGATGAGTTAAGCATTAAACTGCAAACTGCCTAATGGTCTTCTGCTCCATATTTTCCGCAGGGCTGACCCACGAAACCTTTCCCATGTTTGGGTATAGCTGCAAAGCAGCAAAGGTTTGAATTGTGTTTTCCTTCGGCTAAGGCTGTAAGCGAAGGCGAGTCCCTCCTGTCCGAAGCTTACTGATTTAGGCGACATTTACTCGTCTTTGACTCTTCTCCTGTTAGTGAAAAGCAGTTCCGCGGGCCCAATATTGAAGCTAGACATGAAAGATCAAGAAATGCACGAGAAACTCTTTGCGAACACTTTGACAATGTAATACTGAAGGCAAATTAATGAATTCATGTTTCATGTTTGAAGGACTACTTCATAGAACAACACATTTCTATATGAAACATAATATCCGTAGTAGCGGAGGATTAACATGCAAAAAAACTTTTCTAGTGTGTTTGGTTATTCCAGTAATACTTATTAATTGTTATTTTAATTGGTTCAAATTTTAATTTTATCAGTAAAAAATGATAGATCTCTCAGATGTAGCTTTAAATTACTTTTTCACTCTTCGACTCACCACACTACAGTTAGAAATTAGTTTAAAAAATTAGTTTATGAATCTGCAAAAATGCAATTTAAGTTAACCAGGGGATCTACCGAAAACCAGAAAACATGAGAAGGGGTCTACGAGACAAAAAAGTTTGGGAACCACTGCTTTGAAGAGTATAATATAAATCTTGAAACCCAATATGGTACCGGAAGCTTGAATTATTGACAAAGACTGTGACATTTTTAAAAAACTTAATACCCTGAAGTCTTTTTTATTTAAAAGTGGTGTATTTTTTAAAAAATCTGCTTGCATAGATAATTTTAAAAATTAAATGATTCACTTTCGGAAAAGTGCATCATGGTGTCCGATTTTCATTTTTCCTTGTAGTTTCTGAGATCTAAAGTGGACGGACGGACAGACAGACCACACAAAACTAATATCGTCTATCTTTCGGGACCGCTAAAAATGTTTTCTACACATTAGATACTTTAAGCAGTTTTCTGTTGAAGCAAGGTCCTATTTACTTGACAACAACACAATAACAGTGTTATTATTCTTTAGGTATATTCAACATCATGTCGGGATATATGACTTGATTTTGGGATATATGACTTATTTAGGGATATATGACTTATTTTTAGAGATATATAACTCAATTTAGGGATATAGGCCTATTACTTTAATTTACAGATATATGGCTTGATTTAGGGATGGATAACTTAATTAAGGGATATTTGAACATAAAGTGTGCATACTTTGTTGCCCCCATCTCCCCGTGTTTCTCGAAAGAAAATGGATGCGCTCAGATGAATTGTGTAGGTTTCTTGTCCTTGAATTGGGAAAGAATCTGATATGACTAAACAAGCCGATTGTGAAGTGGCAACCTTTGCTACAGTGTTTTTAGGATCATCAGAGCTCTTCCCAGAAAAAGGATGAAAATAAAAGAGTGTAGAATAAATGAGAATTGGACAAGCTCACATACGTTTACAAGAAATAGGACGCCTATTATAAGCTATCTCGACATGAGCAATGCATAATTTTCGACTCAAACCCGGACGCAACAGAATGAGACAACGTATGCTCTGGAAGCTTAAAGTCGAGACGAGCGAAACCTCTCCTTGTCAAGCATCACCAGAGAATGCTGACAATGTCTTTCAAAGTTGCATATTTTACCATGAGACCCGAACAAGACTCTGGCTCCAAAACCCTCCTATAGAAGAACATCTATACGGAGAACTGCCTGATCTGGTCACCACTTCCGGTTATCATAAACCACTTAGACAAACATAATATCCTCACCCCATACCAACATGGCTTTAGGAAATATAGATCATGTGAAACACAACTAATAGGACTAATTGATGATTTTTCAAAAGGTTTAGATAATAGTGAACAAATAGATGCTATCTTACTATATTTTTCCAAGGCTTTTGACAAAGTTCACCACCATAGTTTGCTTAAAAAATTAAAATATTTCGGCATTAATGGTCCACTGCATCAGTGGATTAAAAATTTTCTGATAGGTAGAGAACAAACTGTAATAATAAATGGCTCTAAATCAACACCAATAACAGTAAACTCAGGTGTACCTCAAGGAACAGTATTGGGTCCACTACTATTTTTAATTTACATAAATGATGAAACTATAAAAAAATCCAACAAAGCATTAGGGTTTATTAAAAGAAATTTCTATAAATCAAATAAGAGCATAAAACTAAAATGTTATTTAACCTTGGTTAGGCCAATAATAGAATATGCATCCACCGTGTGGGAGCCCTCAACTCAAGAAAACATTAAGAAACTGGAACAAACACAAAATAGAGCAGTGAGATTCATAACAAACGAATATTCACATTTGACTAGAGTAACACCTATAGTAAAATCACTATATTTAGAAAGCCTTCAGGACAGAAGACTCAAAAGTAAAGTAGCAATTATACATAAAACACTGAACCATAATCTTCAAATACAAAAACAAAATTTAATAAAATACTCTGAAAGACACAAAGATAAAGGCACATTCCTCGTCCCCTATGCTAGGACAAATTT
Source organism: Biomphalaria pfeifferi (assembly GCA_030265305.1). Lineage (NCBI taxonomy): Eukaryota > Metazoa > Mollusca > Gastropoda > Planorbidae > Biomphalaria > Biomphalaria pfeifferi. The sequence continues at coordinate 781,997 of JASAOG010000124.1, read as the reverse complement.
GTACAAATACTCCTTCTTCCCTAGTGCTATTAGAGCATTGAATGGGTTGCCTGAGCTAGCCAGAAAAACCATTGACTTGGCAGAATTTAAGTCATTGGTTAATATGCATGACTAAATGCATGACGCGTAGGACGTAATCATCTTCTTTTTTGAAGTAACGTCTGTATTATATAAGATCAGATAAGAAGATCTAAACCCTTACACCTGATAATGAGAACGAAGAATAAAAAGAGTCCACCCCAATGTCCAGGTCTTTAATAGCAGAGCACACTTAGGAACATCAAAATGATCTAGTAATCTATCCTTTCAAGAGATGGCCCTTAGTCTTGGACATTAAAGTTTGTTTTTATTGAGCTATATTAATCTAGGAACTCAAAGCTGCTCCCCATTCCTCGTTGGAACATTCCATACTTGTTTGAAGTAATTCTTCATTCATTTCATTCAATAGTTCACTATCAAATCTGGTAAGTGTGTCGTCTGCTATGACGTACATCGAGAACTACAGTCTACTGATATCATCGCATCAGGACAATATAGTTGACATTAGGGTATTTTATATTTAAATTTTTAATTTTCGATGCTCTATGGAGACTCAGGAATTTTATCTCTGGCGATTTTTTTTCTTTTCTTTTGAAGTGAAGGTTTTGATATAATGGAATTAAATCAAAATAGTGAATAAGTTAATCCTCTGCCATAAGTGAGAGTGAGTGAAGAGAAAGAGAGAAAAATGAGGTCGCTTTGTCCTAGTTGGGACGGGGGGGGGGACTTAAGTGAGGAATGCGAGTGCACCTATCGTTTTAAACCCGTTCCCAACCCCCCCCCCCCCAACCATCCTTACGCTGAATTCGCCAGTTACGCGAAGCCTTAATACTCAATGCATTTTGGTGGACTTTGTAGTCCACTTGGCCACTTAATCAGTTTATCTAAAAGATGGGACTGTTCAAGACAAGACGGCAACCAACATCACAAGTCGACACGAATGCATTGGCAACATATCAGCACATCATCGCGCAGATAACGCAAAAACACACTGTGTTCAGATCAACAGGACCAATTGCAGACCATTAACTGGCTTGATAAGATTGTATCATCTCGTTCTGTGCTGTGCCTTTAGCCTGTATACGGACTTCGTGTTTTCTCCTTCAATTTTTCTGTATGAAACTAGCTTGGAAATAAGCAGGAAATAAGTAGACCGGGTGTTGTTTTCCCCTTACTCTGAGGTCAGTATGCTTTCTATGATGGGTTTGATCATTAAGCACGTGGTTAGGGCATGACCAGGAAACGGGGCACCACACAGGGACGAAAGATATGAGATGTAAGCGTGTACACTTGTTGTTGACTTACACATAGAAATATATGAACTGGCCAAAGAGTCTATTTTTGCTCATTTTAATCTTCACCGTCTCCTTCACCTATCCCTCAGTCTGTTGGCCCTAAGCGCTACCTAGTTTGGCTATGCCGGCTCTGCTCAACCGAAAGTCTGTAATTACAAGTCTGAAGAGATCGGGTAAAAGCTTCCGTAATATGCTGACTTGAGGGTCATGGTAGGCTACGGAAAATTGGATGGTGGCGCGAGTAAAATATACTATGAGTTTTAGAGTGAAATAAGACTCTCGAGCAGTAGCGGCCTTAGGTGTCGGCAAGAGGGGTAACTGTCCGAGGCCCCGCGCCTGAGGAGGGGGGGGGGGACGAACGGAGATTCCCTTTCATATTCAGTTTCAAAAACCAGACCAGTTAAAAAAAAAACTTGTTACTCCATATTTTGGAAGTCTTTTCCTGCATCTGTAATTTTAATTATTACCATATAACCAAGTACCATTCAAGCTCTTAACACTGGCTGAGTGGTTAAGCGCTCGGCTTCCGAACCTGGGGTCCTGGATTCGAATGTCGGTGAAGACTGTGGTTTTGAATTTCGGGATTTTTAGGGCGCCCCTGAGTCCACCAATTTCTAATGGGTACCTGACTTGAGTTGGGGAAAGCAAAGGTGGTTGGTCGTTGTGCTAGCCACATGACACCCTGCTTGTTAACCGTTGGCCATAGAAACATCATCTGCCCAATAGATCAAAAGGTCTGAAAGGGAAACTGTACTTTACTTACTTTAATGTAGTCAAGTGGCTAATAGTATGGTACATATTCTGGGAAAACAAAAGACATGCAGCATTAGAGCCGGACGAGCCCGTTAGCTTTAAGTGGTACGGTATTTATAATCTTCCCTTACGGCTCAGGGCCCCGAATATGACACTCGCCCAGGGCCCCGCGCTCTGCTAAGGCCGCCTCTTCTCTCGAGAAATGAATTTATTAGGCAAGAATGAGCCACACCATCTTCAAGTCTTTTAGTGCTGTTAAGGTTAAATTTTAATTAAAAACTGCATATATTGTTACGTTTTGTTAACTAGTATAAGGTTATTCAGTCCATAAGGAAGGGATCTTGCTGTACAGCCAGTAGATCATTGCGTTCAAAGTTTTACCATGCAAGATAGGTAGATGAAGGATGACAAAGGTGAATATCATCTTTTATTACCAACTTGTTAAATGTATAATGTCAGAAAGAAAATAGAAGCCATCATTAGCTAGCAGGTGACCTTACGTCGGAACTAACACGATATTTATCAATGCGGACATATACGATTAATTTACTAATTTGGCACGCACGGCGCAATTTACATAAATATTAGTGAAACAGCTAAACAATATTTCCGAGTCAGTGTTGGCTAGAGAACAACGGATCTCAGATTATGGTCTACGTGAGGTCTAGAAAAGTTTCTGCACGCGCCTTGAAAGCTGTTTTACGAGATTTGAGTCTAGTTGTTTTACGAGATTTGAGTCTAGTTGTCAGTCTAGTTGTCAGTCTAGTTGTCAGTCTAGTTGTCAGTCTAGTTGCCAGAGTGTTTCTCTCCTCCTAATTGTGTTACCAGTTCGTACCATGCTTTGATGAAGATCTAGAGGTTATCAATCAGCCATAAACAAACAACTACCATTTGTGTCACGGCGGAAACCATACTTTATTATCTTGAACGAGTGCACCTTTGCGCACAGTATCAACATTTCCTTTTCATTAAAAAAAAATGTAAAAACAAAAAGCACAACAAACATAAACAACTAACCCTAACCTACATATATACGCTTCAGTGAATATGAAACATGTCACATTTAAAAATCAACATTCAATAGTTCATTAAGACACATAGTCATTGAATCATGTCGGTTTCTTCAACTGATCCCTTGGTCGCAGGGAATGGTGAGTAGTTCTTTGATTGCCGTTTTCTAAGTTTGTTGCTAATGACCTATGGGCGAGTGTGTTGATCATGAGTTCTATTGTCCTGTAAGTTGTATACAGTATCGGGGAATATATCTCTTTGTTCTGTTTCTCTGTTCGGCGGAAACCATACTTTATTGTCTTGAACGAGTACACCGTTGCGCACCATATCAAGAAAAGTTTCAGCAGGCGCCTTGGAAGCTGTTTACGAGATTTTAGCGTTGTTGTCAGTCTTTTTCTCCCTCACAATTTTGTTGATGGCTCGTGACATGCTTTCTGAAGCCCCGGAGTGTGGGGCGAAATGTCAGGAAACAAAGTCGACGACAAGACCAGAGGTGGCCTTAGAGGGTGGAGAGTGGGGCAAGGCCCCGGGGTTTTGAGAGATGGGGGGGGGGTGAGGCAATGTTTGTAATGACTCAATACTAAGACGCGTAGAAGTTGGGTTTAATTGGGGATTTCCTTAGTGACGTGACAGTACATTAAAAACTTAGAAGGAAGTAGGTTAGAGACAGAACAAACGAACAAACAAACGAAAGAGAGACCTCTTATCGCAACGCTTAGAACAGCGGTTCTCAACCTTATTGAGCTCGGCGACCCCTTTTTACAATCCCCCACTCTGCCGCTACCCCCCCCCCCCCCCCCATACACAAATACAGAATTGTAGGGTAGACAATAAAAATCCATATTTCCGATGGTCTTAGGCGACCCCTAGCAAATGGTCAATCGACCCCCCAAACGTGTCGCGATCCCCAGGCTGAGAACCCCTGGCTTAGAATAAAAGTGTTTTCTTGAGCAGACGACTTGGTGAGTTCCCTTCTTTCTCTAATCAAGTTTTGTGTTCTCAAAGGCCGGATTAAATTTTTCTCGATTTCAATTTGTTCCGTTGATGGTGTGTCAAGAACGCGTGACTACAAGTCATATCATTTCAAGTGAACAGACTCACAGCGTGATCAACAACAACACATCCACTACCAACCAGCATCATTAAGACGAATGGGAGCTTTTGTTGTCTTGACGTGACCCTGATTTGACACTCGCCCAGAGCCCCACTGCAAAGGCCGCCTCTGAAACCAGTCACTTGCTTCGATCAGCTACTGGCATAACAAGAATTAACAAAGTAAAATTTGAATACCTCTGAGAATACTCTACTGACGGGAGACGCGGTGGCTAAGTGGTAAAGCCCTTGGCTTCCGAATAGGGTTCCCGGGTTCGAATCTTGGTGAAGCCTGGGATTTTGACTTTCGTGATCTTTTGGACGCCTCAGCTCTAATGGGCTGCTGACATTAGTTGTGGAAAAGTAAGGAGAATAGTCGTTGTGCTGGCCACATGACACCCTCGTTAACCGTGGGCCACATAAACAGACCTTTACATCATTTGCCCCTTAGCTCGCAAGGTCTGAAAGGGGGAGCTTTATTTACTTTTAGACTATTGACGATACACAATAGACTGACCAGGGTCTAAATGTTAGACAATAAACTAACAATAGACTGTGAATAGAATACCCAGAATACCTTTCTCAAACTTAAATGTTTCAGGGGCTACTGCCAGTGACCCCGCGCCAGATGGGCCTCAAGCTTTTCACGAAATAAAATGCTTAAATTCTTTTAGTAGAAATCATGAAAAGATTAAACACACTATATATCAAGCAATGATACACATTGTAATCCAAAATTAATAATAACTCAGTAATAGACTTAACAGGAAGCTTACAATGTATAGGCTCAACAGACTGATTTATTGGATCATGAGATCATGACATGAGGTCGTTTCCTTAATCAGTCTGTTCTCAAAACGAAAGTTCAAGAATGCACCACTACGTGACGCGAGTGATTTCCCTTTCATTAATCAAACACGTCTGTATAGAAACTAGAAGCTTCGAGAAGCCAATGTATCAAACAAAATAATTCATTGCCAATAATTATTTGACTAATTGTTTAATTTTTAAATTGATTCTTGTTTTGTTTGGTACTTTAAATAATTGTTTAAATTTCTAACTTGATCCGAGATTGGGCGTTGAAAAAATAACGTGTTCAAACTTTTAACCAGACAGACAGACTGAGTTGATAATAAGCTTAAAAAACAAACGAAACTACAATTTCAACATGCATATATGTCGTTAATGAAACTCAGCTCTGCCAAATCTTTAGGACAGTTTAGACTTGATGAATGTCATTGTACTAAGTCTTCAACAAAAGTGATTTGATCGTTATATGGTCTACATTTATTGTACAATGACCTAACTCTGTGTTCCCCCCCCCCCCCCACAAATCAATGTTATAACAGACTTGTTACAACACCGAGGGATGGGGGTGGGGGGGGGTGGACAGCTGTTCAATCAAATGGGAGAGATTTCTCTGTTTGTTGTCATTGATACAGCATGCTGACTTGAACTCTTGTCGGGTCGCAATACTGATGTATTGATAAATATCGTCTTGATTGACGTGAACACACTTTTTGTTTAAAGATACAAAGTGATCAATATCGATGAATCACTCATTTAGTGAGTCATTAGATTTAATAAGGCTACATTTAGGCCCTGCACATTGCTGTCTCATAATGTTTGAAATACCATCTCTGTTAATACTCCCAAACAGTTTTTGTTCTCAAGTTATATGTATCTTATATTGTTTCCTAAATCATCTCATCTTTAATCATCCCAAATAAATCATTTGCATTTTATGTTGTTCACAAATAATTAATTCTTACAGTTTTAATCACATCACATAAGAAGAAAAGAAATCACATAGACAGTCAAAAAAAAGCTCCCCCCCCCCGCGCCGAGCTTTTTTTTTCCAAATATCTTCCCTTAAGTATCTTTCCGTTGAACTTCTTTTATTTATTAATTAATTTTTTTTTTGTGTGTGTGTTCGCTTTACATGTTTCAAATGTTCCTTTTTGAATCGAAGATTATTACGTCGAATCTAAGCCAAAAACTCACGCGCAGGACGGGGGAGTGGGGGGGGGGGTGGCCATGGTTCGAACCGGTATAATTGAGACGACAGTCCAGAGTGCATCCCAGACGACCTTGAAGCCATACATTTGTTGCAATAGGAAAACATAGACAATACGAACTTAAGATTCAATCCAAAATCCATAACTTATTTATCACGAGCAACTAACTACTGACCATTCCGGTTAATTTGCTATGTAATCAATTAGTTCAAACTAACGGCAATCACTAGCCATGGTAATCGTTGATCTAGAAACCACTTTGCGGTAATCGCTATGAACCATGCACACTGGTCATGCTAAAGCCAGCACGAGGTTCGGCCAATCGGTGGTTAGTGTGTTATCAGTATGATCAAACTCTAGTAGGTCAACAATGTGCTGTTGGGGGTCTAAGTTTTATTTTGAAGCGTGTTTACATGTGTCGAGATAAGAGTTGCAATGGTCTTGTTTTGAAACAACATACTCAATGGAAGATAGAACTCGAGTCTCTGCCTATTTGTCCATCAGAAGTTGAATCTAATCATTAAAAACCTTTCTTTCAAATATTGATATCTTTCAAACATTGATATAGTTCATTAGCTAAACTGAAGGTTACCTACGAAGGCCGCGGGATACACATTTGAGAACACGAGAAAATCCGCTGCCTAGTACAGACATAGACAGCGAAAAAAAATCGACCATCGGCAGACAATGGTTATGCCTTCGTGATGTGGCAAAATATGTAGGTCACAGTTGGGGCTGCGAAGCCATGGGAAATACTGCATTCCTCATTGATCTGCGGACTCGAAGACAAGCCTTATTATCATTATTACTGGGTCCGAAGATGACCTGCTATGTCTGCTAACCACTATCAAAAAACACAAACTTAAACTTTCTGGCCACATCACAAAGTCCCTCGCAAAGACCTTCCTTTGGGTAAAAGAACCAGGAGAAAAAAAAATGGGCAGACCGAAAAATTAAGGAAGATATTAATGGGCTGGCCATGCCATTGAAAGAGATTCTAGTCAAAAGGCAAAAGGAAAGATGTTCGACAGATCAAGTGTGGTGCTTCAACGGCAATAGACTAAAGGGTTGGTGCAGTTGAAGGTACGGCTATGGAACACTGTATCTAAACCCCCACTTCCTTGCGGCTAAACCAAAAGATAAGGCTTTAAGAGTCAACCCTGATGAAAAATCAGGAGCCGATTATCCTTAGGCGACTAGGAACACAGTGCTTCTTGTATGGAGACGCTGCAGATCTAACTGTATCGACTATGTGTCGTTCTTTTAAACGGACAGCTGCATGAAGATTTAGGAACTGCTGCTTTGGCGGCGACATTTTTCTGTCGATAGCCAATTGCCCAGGCCATCGATGAAATGATTCATAGTAGTCCTACAAACATACTACACAGTGTTATGATAGCTGTTTGGGAGAGACGCCGATGTCGGAGTGAATCCTTCCCTTATTATCTCGTTTTCAATGAGCTTATAGATTACTCTGTGTTCATCTGCGGTAATGGTGTTAAGAATAGCCTGCTCCTGGTAGCATTCTAGCGTTCATTTGTAGAACCCAATAAACGGTAAATCCCAATAAACGGTAGGACCTAATAAACAGTAGAACCTAATAAACGACACTAATAACATTTCTGGCACCTTTATCTTCTGTTTATGACGATTTTTTCTGCTTTCTTTAGCCTCTAAAATTTTACTCTCTTTATCTCTTCTGTGTTCATTTATTCTGAATATGAACTAATCAATAAATGTGGCAAGATTAAAACTACTCCGATAAAGCTGATTTTGCAAGGTTCCCATGGAAACGAAACCTTTTTGAATATGTGTAAGGAATGCACACACACACACACACACGCAAACCGAAAAACAATCCCCTTTCAGACCTAGCGATCTATAGAGTAGATGATTTAAAAGTCATCTGGCAAGATAGTTTGAGAGCCTCTGGCAAGATAGTTTGAGAGCCTCTGACAAGATAGTTTGAGAGCCTCTGACAAGATAGTTTGAGAGCCTCTGACAAGATAGTTTGATAGCGTCTGACAAGATAGTTTGAGAGCCTCTGTCAAGATAGTTTGAGAGCCTCTGACAAGATAGTTTGAGAGCCTCTGACAAGATAGTTTGAGAGCCTCTGACAAGATAGTTTGAGAGCCTCTGACAAGATAGTTTGATAGCGTCTGACAAGATAGTTTGAGAGCCTCTGACAAGATAGTTTGATAGCGTCTGGCAAGATAGTTTGAGAGCCTCTGAAAAGATAGTTTGACAGCCTCAGGCAAGATAGTTTGAGAGCCTCTGACCAGATAGTTTGAGAGCCTCTGACCAGATAGTTTGAGAGCCTCTGACCAGATAGTTTGAGAGCCTCTGACAAAACAGGTTAACAGTTAACGAAGCGCTATGTGATCAGCACAACGACTAACTGCCTTCACAGAACAAATGTCAATTACCCATTAGAGAGGCTTGAAATCTTCACCGAAATTGGAACCCGAAACTGCTTGGTTCGAAAGTCGAGCGCTTTGCCTCTCAGCCAGCATCCGCCTGCGCTCCCAACCAGGGGCGGACTGAGTATCAAAATCGGCCCAAGCATTACCATATAAACCGGCCCATAAATGGCATGTCATATATTTTCGATGTTTGGGGGGGGGGGATTTTTACCCCACTCCGCAATTTATATATATATATATATATATATATATATATATATGTATTAGTGTGTGTGTATGTAATTAATCTTCATTACATTCTGATCTTTCATTCTTTCAAACGTTTTTTCTACCCTAGAATACTCTCTTCCTATATTTAGTGGAAAGACAGTACACACCGCCAAAGGGCAACTAGGGAGTCCGGGGGAGCGCTGTGAGCTCCCCCCAGTGGCCCCGGAACCAAGCATAATTTCCGTTATTTTAAGCTTTAAAAACGCATATTCGGAAGTATCTACAGTGCAATTAGCTTGCTACTCTTCCGCTAAAAAAAATTCAAAAACCAAATCTGCTATTCAATGGAGTCAAGCGGCTGGTAAAATGCTTTAGTTTTTGTATTGGAGGGGGAAGGGAAACCACAAAAACCCTTTTGGCTACGCTCATGAAATTTGGTGACTGTAGTTTGCTTAAGTTGGCTGCACTGGGGCAGTAAGTAAAGTTTCCCTTTCAGACAATGAGATAGTTTGAGAGCCTCTGGCAAGATAGTTTGAGAGCCTCTGATCTACTTCCGCCTCTTGAAACCAGATTGATGTCCAGCTCGTCTACTACAATCCAGTCACCTCGTTTCATGGACATTTCTTTGTTTTTTCATAGGTCAGTGATGATAGAACCAATTGTACTATTTAAGTAGATTTTAAGCTATACAATTTATTTTCTCAGTTGGTTAGAAAGCCGTCTAGATTAAAACATTCTTGCTAATCATACATCCTTGACTTTGTCCAGAGTTAAAGATTGGTCCCTCTGAAGTCTCAACAAATGCATTTTACACTCACTCCACATTTCTAGCCACACGTGCAGCCACACGCAATAACCACGCATACAGCACGTCTTTCATGTCTCTTGTTTGTGTTCCGTTCTGTGTGGTAGAGTCAGACTATTCACTGCAGACGTCTTTCATGTCTCTTGTTTGTGTTCCGTTCTGTGTGGTAGAGTCAGACTATTCACTGCCGACATCTTTCATGTCTCTTGTTTGTGTTCCGTTCTGTGTGGTAGAGTCAGACTATTCACTGCAGACATCTTTCATGTCTCTTGTTTGTGTTCCGTTCTGTGTGGTAGAGTCAGACTATTCACTGCAGACATCTTTCATGTCTCTTGTTTGTGTTCCGTTCTGTGTGGTAGAGTCAGACTATTCACTGCAGACGTCTTTCATGTCTCTTGTTTGTGTTCCGTTCTGTGTGGTAGAGTCAGACTATTCACTGCCGACGTCTTTCATGTCTCTTGTTTGTGTTCCGTTCTGTGTGGTAGAGTCAGACTATTCACTGCAGACGTCTTTCATGTCTCTTGTTTGTGTTCCGTTCTGTGTGGTAGAGTCAGACTATTCACTGCAGACGTCTTTCATGTCTCTTGTTTGTGTTCCGTTCTGTGTGGTAGAGTCAGACTATTCACTGCAGACGTCTTTCATGTCTCTTGTTTGTGTTCCGTTCTGTGTGGTAGAGTCAGACTATTCACTGCCGACGTCTTTCATGTCTCTTGTTTGTGTTCCGTTCTGTGTGGTAGAGTCAGACTATTCACTGCCGACGTCTTTCATGTCTCTTGTTTGTGTTCCGTTCTGTGTGGTAGAGTCAGACTATTCACTGCAGACGTCTTTCATGTCTCTTGTTTGTGTTCCGTTCTGTGTGGTAGAGTCAGACTATTCACTGCAGACGTCTTTCATGTCTCTTGTTTGTGTTCCGTTCTGTGTGGTAGAGTCAGACTATTCACTGCAGACGTCGGCATTCGTTATATGACTTTGCGTTTATGTTATTTTTACTCGGCACCTGGCATTTTGGTATTTCACTTTGTATTTGGCATTTTGGTATTTCACTTTGTATTTGGCATTTTGGTATTTCACTTTGTATTTGGCATTTTGGTATTTCACTTTGTATTTGGCATTTTGGTATTTCACTTTGTATTTGGCATTTTGGTATTTCACTTTGTATTTGGCATTTTGGTATTTCACTTTGTATTTGGCATTTTGGTATTTCACTTTGTATTTGGCATTTTGGTATTTCACTTTGTATTTGGCATTTTGGTATTTCACTTTGTATTTGGCATTTTGGTATTTCACTTTGTATTTGGCATTTTGGTATTTCACTTTGTATTTGGCATTTTGGTATTTCACTTTGTATTTGGCATTTTGGTATTTCACTTTGTATTTGGCATTTTGGTATTTCACTTTGTATCTGGCATTTTGGTATTTCACTTTGTATTTGGCATTTTGGTATTTCACTTTGTATTTGGCATTTTGGTATTTCACTTTGTATTTGGCATTTTGGTATTTCACTTTGTATTTGGCATTTTGGTATTTCACTTTGTATTTGGCATTTTGGTATTTCACTTTGTATTTGGCATTTTGGTATTTCACTTTGTATTTGGCATTTTGGTATTTCACTTTGTATTTGGCATTTTGGTATTTCACTTTGTATTTGGCATTTTGGTATTTCACTTTGTATTTGGCATTTTGGTATTTCACTTTGTATTTGGCATTTTGGTATTTCACTTTGTATTTGGCATTTTGGTATTTCACTTTGTATTTGGCATTTTGGTATTTCACTTTGTATTTGGCATTTTGGTATTTCACTTTGTATTTGGCATTTTGGTATTTCACTTTGTATTTGGCATTTTGGTATTTCACTTTGTATTTGGCATTTTGGTATTTCACTTTGTATTTGACATTTTGGTATTTCACTTGGTAATTAGCATTTTGTTATTTCACTCGGTATTTGGCATTTTGGTATTTCACTTGGTAATTAGCATTATGGTATTTCACTTGGTATTTAGCATTTCACTTGGTATTTAGCATTTTGGTATTTCACTTGGTATTTGGCATTTTGGTATTTCACTTGGTAATTAGCATTTTGGTATTTCACTTGGTATTTAGCATTTCACTTAATATTTATCATTTTGGTATTTCACTTGGTATTTAGCATTTTGGCATTTCACTTGGTATTTAGCATTTAGGTATTTCAATCGGTATTTGGCATTTTAGTTTTTCAATTTGTATTTGGCATTTTTGGTATTTCACTTGGTAATTAGCATTTGGTATTTCGCTATAGACATAAATATTGAATGGTTTGTAAAGATCTAAAGCCTAACATTATGTACTCATTATTATCATTCGAAGGAAATTGGGTGACTCAAACTTTCTACATCTAGTCGTCAGGAAATAATAAACTCGTCATAAGCTGAATAATCTCTGTTTTAACCGTTTTCTGTGTGGTTGTGTTTCTATGTGTATGTGTTTGTATCTGTGTCTTTGCGTGGGTGGGTGATCTAAACATCATGGTTATAAATAGAAGCAAAACCTAGTTTAAATTTAAACACTGATATAACCTAATATTATATCTTAAGGCCGTGTTGATGTAAAATTAAAAATTCGGTATCTTGTATTAAGTGGGTTTCAATGAGTCAAAGTAACTGGGTTAAAAGTACATGAGTCATAACACTAGGGTTATTAAAACAATGAATAGTGTCAAAACATATTCATTTAACCCCACAATTGTCATTAACATAGTTCCGTGTGATTTCATTTCCATAAATAAACATGAAACATATTCTTTGTCGGAATGATTTCCGTTCCTTGTTTCTATTTTTGAAGCGAAATAAACATTTGTAATAGGACTATACAACTGGAATAATCCAAAACAGTGCGTGGTTTTCTTCTATAAATTACGGACTTTCTACACAAGATAATTACGTTCTACGCGGAAAGGCGTAGCCATGTGTTAATCTAGTCGTACAAGTTAATGAGAGACTTTATCTCTGCAAGTCATTGGTCATTGCTACTTCACTTTTTATTATAGTCTCTGTCCTGAAGTGTTTTTTTTTTTTTTTGGTCATTTCTATAAACCTCACGGCTCTATTCTGCGTCTGTTAAAGTTTCTTTATGACCCTTGAATGGAGGGGCCCCAAATCTTTCAATACTATGACTTATCTCTAGCCTGTTAGCGGAGTGGTCAGCCTTGTCGCATTTTGACCGTGTCTAAAAAATAAAAACGCGTTATGTTAGAACGTAAGCCAAAACAAAATTAACACATAACAAGTTACAACTACAGATATGAATAGATGTTATGGTATCAGCCATCACTTGTAACTTAAGTACTAATAGTGGAAATATTTCCCTATTAAACTGCCCACAAGATGATCATAATACCTTGGGATCCCTAACCTTTAAACAAGGGGAGGGGCCTCCCCCAGAGGTTATTAACGAGACCTATATACTGACAATTTGTATTCCGTCAAACTTATGTAGTCTACACATTCTGACAGTGATAAAATGCAATGGTCTTGAAAAACTCTGTCCTCATTAAAGACACTAAATAAAGAAAAGTGTTTCCTGCGATTGTGACTACCCGTGCGCTTGCGTCTCTTTGGTATAAACTTACATAGGACTTTTAATCTTGTTATAAAAATGGTTTATACGTGCGTGAATACAAAATAAAAAAAAATCAGTTTGCTATTTAATTGTTAGCTGTTACAACGTGTAGCATTGCACCAAATATTACTACGATGCGAATGATAGTGTAATCATATTTTCAATAACGCTTTCAGTTTTTTTGTTTTTTTTTAAATTTAAACAGGCATTATAGGCATTAATCCCTAACTTAGACAATAACTACATAAAAATGTGTAGTTATAAAATGACAATGAAATGATCCCTAAGCTCGACCTGAAAGTCAAATGACACACATTTCTATATAAACACACATTGAACTAAACGACCAATGTATGTCCTTCTTATTAATATTTATACTTACTGCCAAGTAGGGCAGTTCCTTCAAGGGACATTATGAACATGTTATATAGGCACTCGAAATAGTGCAGTCCCTTCTTCAGCTGTCTTATGGCCATTTTATGTTTTCTTATTGGCTGGCTAACTGACTTTCTTTGCCTTTGTTTTCTCTTCTTGTTTCTTTATCTCTTTATGTTTTTGTGGAGTTTTTTTTTTATATTCAGCTATTAAATTGTGTTTTATTTCTGATGTGATAAAGAGCAGCCAACCGCATTTCCTGCCTTCTTCGAAACGCCACACACATAAATACATACAAAATTATTCATATATACATACATACATACATTCATACATACATACATAAAAGTTCCCCCTTTAGAACTTTCGGTCTATAGAGCAGATGATGTAGTCATCTGATTCTGGGGCCTACGGTTAACGAGGGTGTCCTGTGGTCAGCACAACGACCAACCGCCATTACTTTTCCCCAACTAATGTCAGGTACCCATACATACATACATACATACATACATACATACATACATACATACATACATACATACAATACATACATACATACATACACACATACATACACATATGCATGCATGCATACATACATACATACATACATACATACATACATACATACAATACCTACATACATACATACATACATACATACACACATACATACACATATGCATGCATGCATGCATGCATGCATACATACATAAATACATACATACATACATACAATACATACATACATACATACATACATACATACATACATACATATATACATACATACTGTGGTTGACGGTCGTTGACTTGTAGCACCTAACTGCTGGTAGACAACTAAACCACTGAAGGCGTAATATATCAACTTGTAAAACTTGAACACTTGTAGAGAGGCCCCTACAAAAGAGAGATTTTATTTTAATTTTTCCGGGGCTTCCACTTACTTAAATCCGGCCCTGCGTACATATCAACATACGTGCATAAACACATACAAATACACACATATAACCACACATATGCACATACATGTACACACTTATAATACATACATACATACATACAATACTTACATACATACATACATACATACATACATACATACATATATACATACATACTGTGGTTGACGGTCGTTGACTTGTAGCACCTAACTGCTGGTAGACAACTAAACCACTGAAGGCGTAATATATCAACTTGTAAAACTTGAACACTTGTAGAGAGGCCCCTACAAAAGAGAGATTTTATTTTAATATTCCCGGGGCTTCCACTTACTTAAATCCGGCCCTGCGTACATATCAACATACGTGCATAAACACATACAAATACACACATATAACCACACATATGCACATACATGTACACACTTATAACCACACAAATGCACATACATGTACACACTTATAACTACATATATGTACTATACATGTACACTGTACACACATATAACCACACACATGCACATACATGTACACACACATTTATTAACCGGACATCCAGCACGTGCACCTCAAGGGACATCTTCAGGTGTAGTCATCGTGTATGTCTAACGTCCAGAGTACTACACAGATCAATACATAACAAGTCTCATCTAAACACAACATGTTAGCTATATGGAGTTAAATTACTCTTTCCCAACTTCCTGTTGGTAGGTGGGCCTCGTTTTCACAATGAGAGTCGGATAATAATAATAATAATAATAATAATAACCAAGTTGCAAAGTTAATACACCAACACTTGGCTTTGACGCACAATTTGATCGGTATGGACACTCCTCCTTATTATAAATACTCCTCACAAGAGGTTCTCGAGTCTACTAAACATCTGCTGTACTGGGATAGGCCTATTCTGACCGACAAAACGGTAGATTTCAATCGCCCGGATCTTTTGTTCGTTGATAAAAAAGAAAAACCGCTACCATTATCAACATCGCTGTACCACTGTCTCATAATTTAAGAAACACTAAGATAGAAAAACAAAGAAAATATGGGAACCTAGGATTGGAGATCAAGCGTCTATGGAAATTGTCCAAAATAACAATATACCCCATTGTTATATCAACCGAGGGGATAATAACTGATCTCACAGACACCTTCAATACCCTTAACATTCCTGGGAACATCATCGTTGCCTTTCAGAGGTCGGTACTGCTGCAGACCTGCCACATCACCAGAAAATTCCTCAGTGGAAACTGTTAAAGGGATTACGATGAATTTTGTTTCTCTTTAGCGAAACTCGACCCAGGCAATGCCAGAGAATGACTACTCGTTCATTTCTAACATAATAATAATAATTATAGGACCTGCTGTAGACCAGCCTTGAAATACGAGGCCCTTTTGGGGACCTTTTAGAAGTCCATATATTTTATGGTAGTGCTAAGTTGTAGCTTGTTTTACCTATAATTTTTGTTTGTAAAATATTTTACATGTTTCGGATGTTCCTTCAGAATTGAAGATAGTTTACTTCCTAGTCCAAACCCTCCCCCCCCCCCGAAGTACGACGGGGGATGGCAGCGGGCAGGGTATGAAGCTGGGACCATCGACAAATCCGGAGGACATTCCAGCGCACATAACGCACGACTAGGCAACCACCCTGTTAAGTCTGGCCCTGCTGCTAAACCATATGCAGATATGTAAAAAAAAAAAAAAGTGTGTGTGTGTGTGGGGGGGGGGGAAATTAGAAATACACAATGAGTATAAATAAATAGTTAATAATGTTACGAATATTTGCTTCATTGTTGCTATTTTTAAAAGCATTCCTACATTGTATCTCCACGCACTGTGATCTACACATTTAATCAGTCGTGAATATGAAAAGGAGCCTATCCCCCCGACCGTCCCTACCTTTTCCTTGCCTGAACTATAGGACTTAGGAGATGTTGACTCTGACGGATCCGGTTGGGGGGGGGGGGGGGGGGTGGCGGGTGGTTTGATTGATGCAATCGCTTTAAAGGGGGGGGGGGGGAGTTTTTTAAAAATATTTTATTTTGTTTGTGTGTGTGTGGAGAAATTGCACAATTTTTTAAAATAATTAGCTAATAATTGAATTACTACCTAGGGAGAGCGGTATGGACGCGGTGGCTGAGTGGTTAAGCGCTTGGCTTCCGACCGTTCGAATCTCGGTAAAGAAGACTTGGATTTTGAATTTCGGTATTCTCTAGTCTAGAGGGTAAATGACTTAAGTCGAGGAAAGTAAAGGCGGTTGGTTGTTGTGCTGGCCACATGACACCCTGCTCGTTAACCGTTGGCCAAAGAAAAAGATGACCTTAGCATCATCAGCCATATAGATCACAAGGTCTGAAAAAGGAACTTTAGTTTACTGATTACTACCTATGTTTATATTGTGTCAGGAGGCGCGGTGGCTGAGTGGTAAGGCGCTTGGATTTCGAACCGAGGGGTCCCGGATTCGAATCATGATGTAGATTAAGATTTGTAATCTTTAGGGTCCACCCAGGTCTAACTGACATGAGTTGGGGGAAAAGTAAATACAGTTGGTCGTTGTGCTGGCCACATGACACCTTCGTTAACAGATTACCTTTTCATCATCTGCCCTATGAATCATAAGGTCTGAAAGGGGGACTTACTTTTTTTGTATAGTACCGCTCCCCCTTTCTCCTTCCCTTTACCTTGCATGTATATAAATACACCACAAAGTTGTTCCTTAATCATACTTCGTTAGAGAACAATCTTGTTATGTAACAATGTCCCCTTGTATTTTGTTCTTATTTGATTATTTATTCTATCTAGCAATGAGTCACGGTTTGACTTTACTCCTGTAGGCTGGTTATCTATTGCACTAGCTGCCACTTTGTCAGGATCTTTACCTCAGAGGTTCTCACACACAAAAAAAAAAAAAAAAAAAAAAAAAAAAAAATTCTTATTCCCTTGCCAACATTATTTCCCTTCCCTTCGGCCCACGTCTTTTTGAAGGAGACAATCACAGAGGCATTGTTCTGTTTGATTCGGCTACAATCTTGACATGAGTCAGATCACTGTGGACAATGGCCATTGTGATTGTGACAATAAGCTTTGACAACACATTGTTGTGGTCAGTGGTCCAGTCTTGTTGCAGTCTTAGTGATTTAACGTCTGCACGCATACACGCACGCACTGTCTTGACTGAAAACATTTTAACTTTTCTCTAGCTTTTTTGTCAGATTGTGTAAGATTGCCTTCCCTTTTTGCTTATAAGCATTAAAACATTCTGAGAAGCAATAAAAATTAAGTCACTATTGGGTTGGGCCGCAGAAGAGGCGGCGCGTAATGTAGCTACTATAACAAACTGAAGCAATAGCAGATGAACTTTACATCAAGTGCCTTGTAGATCGCGAAGCCTGAAATGTGCACTTTTATAGTACTTTTTTAAAAAACTAAGTCAGCTGACTAAATCCACTTTTCGTCAGCAGACGATTTAAGTCTCACCTACTATTTAACTTAACAGGTGCTTAGTATTCCTACACTTTTCCTTTCTAGTGATCTAAATCGACAATGACCTGGTCAAATACCAACACACATACACACACCTCCGTAGATACACGTTCAGTTATGCAGGTTCTGTGCTGGACTTTTCAAAAGTGCCATTTGTTATCTCATTATTAGCTGAGTGAGACCATAAAAGTCTTTTATTTCCAATGTTATCTTCAGCACTGACACTTAAAACATTATGTAGACCAGTGTTTCCCAAACTGTGTTCCGCGTAACCCTGCTTGCCGCGAGACCTGAATATGTGTACCACAAACTGCTGGAATTATTACCTAGACTCTAGTAGGCCACCACGTGAATTAATCTCTCTAAAAAGTCAGCAAAGTGTTCCGCTGAATACTCAGAATGGGCGAAGTGTTCCGTTAAGGAAACAGTTTGGGAACCACTGCTGTAGACCAATAGTTTGGGAAGCCCCGATAAAGCCGAAATGGTAATGTCGCTGATCTTGATTTTTTTTTTTATCAAGAGGGTGACGAATTTTAAAAGAGGGACGAACTCGAGACGTCTCCAGAGTTTTTATTTATTGCTTGCCACACGTGTTATTTGTGAAGCCACAATGGCTGGGAGGGGGGGACTGTAGGGCCGAAGATTCTATTTGGGATACTTTTGTTTACCCTTATATATATATATATATATATATATATATAGTTCATCGTGGTTCGATGATGACCACTTTTGTCATCCATGGTGCTGAGGACTTTGCACTGGTGTTTTGTGCCTCATGTTGCTGGTGAGACCTATGTAAACCCTTAGTTCAAGGATGAAACCATAAAAGTTTAATCAATTTTTTTTTTCAACCTTTAAGTAAAGTGTAGTTACCAATTCGGATCCAATGCCATTCAGAGCCAATGATCTACAGTGAAGATGATGTCAAGGTGATCTATTTCTTCGGCCAACGGTTAACAAGAACTACGAACAACGGCCTTCAATGTCCCCAGCTAATGTGAGGTAGCCATTTGGGAATGCTGGACTCGGGGACGCCATAAAAATCCCGAAATTCAAAATCCCAGCCTTCACTGAGATTCGGACCCGAGACCCCATCCCGTCCCCTTTAAGCTTATACTTTACCATTAATTTAACCAGTACTCTAATCAATTCTTTAACCATTTTTTCAACCTATACTTTACAAATAATATTAACCAGTACTCTAACAAATTTTACTACAGGTTGTATTACTAATTATTCAACCCATACTTTACCAATAATGTAACTTACATTCAATTCTTCAACCGATACTTCAAGTTGATTACAACAGATTACACATATACACAAAATATTTACCCTAATCAATTTTAACCAATTCTTAAACCAATACTTAAGTTACGTATATTGATATTATAAGGTTTATTTATCTGTACATTGAAAACATATCAGAACTACAACTGCTAACCGTTGTTAGTAAAAAAAAAAGGTCTCTAAGTCTTTGTAAAAAAATAACTTTATTTTCTTTATAAAGCAAAAAAACAGTTAATTACCATTAATTGATTAAATTATAGGTCAACCTTTTACATTGATTCGTGTAGTGTCATCAACTATAAATAATTGTTTAAAATTTCAACTTGATCCCAGAATGGGAAGTGGGAGGAAAAAAGCAGTAACAAATTTGTGACAGACAGACAAGAGTGAGTTCCCATGCAGTAGAAGCATACAAAATAAAAAATTATGTCGTTCCTCAGCCGTTATTAATTTGGAATCTATATGATCAATAATTTATAGAGGAGATCTGTATTGGGACTTACAAAAAAAAACAACAACTCTGAAGCATTAAATTGCAAAATTGTTAAAAACCGCTTCTTTTGTACTTTAATATTCCAAAAGTAATTTCATAGGGCCAACATTTCCTTTTTCTTCACGTCTGCAAGGAAGCAATGCTTCACGTCTGCTGCACTTCAGCGCCCCTTACATCATCACTTTTTTCATTCAAAACACGTTTCGTTCTATACGGAAATAATACAAATTAAAATGACAAATAGTTGTAGTCTTACGACCTCGCTCCCTCCGACCTTTGACCTCGCCCCCGCCAAGCCCCTCTTCACACTGCATGCATCATTGACGCAATTTTCACATCTTTACTATCACCCGGAGTGGGATGGGGGGCCACACTGAAATTGAAACAGACATTATAATGAAGTTTCTCGCGTCCTCGGCAAGACGTCTCGGTTTCCGTTTCTCAGTCATACCTGCCGTAAGGGGGGAAAACCCTTGTCATTTCCTTCTTCATATTTTTTTTATTTACAATTTTTTTTTTTAAACTTTTAAAAATGTTACATCTTGAAACTGTACACGCATGTCGTAACTAAATTTCTACCAACGTCCACAGCTCTATTTTTAGCATTGGAGTTTTCTCTGCACCCCGCTCTCAGAGCTAAAATCGTTGGCTGAACAGTAAGGGGACACTACTACCGTCTCAAGTGAGGCGTTCAGCAGACGTGGGGGCTGACATTAAGCGAAACGCTCTGACGGGGAAGATTCACAGTTTTTTCCCAAATCACAATCGAACTTTATTAATAGTGGTGGGATTTCTGTTCAAAGGATTCAACTTTTTAACAAATCGCAAGTTATTAGAACTTATTTTTAGTAGAACACAACATTATATTAACAGAAATTTTTTTAAAAATATTTATAGTACTGTGCTTCGTATCAGTCGATTACATACATAAATTACATATATTTAATAAGATCTAGATTTATCTATATGTAATATTTAAGAGGATCTACCAAGGAGTTTGTGTGTTTTTTTTTATGGTGTATATTACGCAGAAGTAGAGATTATTTATTAAAAAGTGACTTTTAGTAGGCGCCTGGGATTCCTGTTTTGATTTGGAAACTAATACGAATTGGATTTAATTCAAGGGACAGCACTGACCTTCGTTTTGTTCTGATTTTTAAAAAAAATATATTTGTGGTGATAAAACTGTGAAACCAAATGGGGCGGACACTGGTGGTCAGTGGACTTGTGATAGCAGTATATATAGTGGTAAGTCTTTTTTTTTCCCTTTATAAAATTTTTTTTTACTTAAATTGCCATTATATAATTGTAAAAAGGTGCAACTCTAAAAATGTGTATCAGTTCACTGTAATCATTGTGTGTGTGTGTGTGTTAATTAAAGACAGTGTTTGTTTTTAGAGGGGTGGGAGTGTGACTTGATTTCTGACCGACCACGTGACACAATTAAATCAGGGGAAAGGCCGTCGATTTATAAGAAGACATTCAAAAGAAGCCTTCAATCATGATTGTATAGTTCATTGAGCTGATTTCAACTCTTTAACTCACATAATAGTTTTTCAGTTAAGACGAAAGGAGAGTTCCCTATTCAGTGAGAATAGTGACATATATTCAATTTGACTACAAAATATAGTGTACAATTGGTGGAGTGACAAATCTATTATAAATTATGATGAATACAAAACAATTTCATAAAACTTTTAACTTTTTTTTTTTTTTTTACAAATAATAATTTTGCTTTTTTTTTAAATCTAAATTTTGAACATTTTTATTTATTATTTTATTTTTCTTGAACTTTAAGCTATAAACAAATTAAGTCTAAACAAGCATGAAGTGAATTATTAACTTTTGGGTAAATCTTTTATTTGGGATTTTACATTACTGCTCATGAAACTATAACTTGTCTCCCCTTGTTGTTCTCATCAACCTGTTCTTCGATGATACAAAGTTGATTAACACGATTATCAAATTAAATTTGATTATGCGTCGCATGGTGTATACACAAAGTAGATACCTAATATTATCTCGTTCTAATACGCAGTGCTTGTGAACCATAAAGTAATTTGAATTAAAGATCGAAATCTCACATAAGAGAGCGTCGTTTCAGTCGAAATTCAAACTCTCAACTGGTAGAATTTCAGCCAAGCATTTTATATCATCCGGCCACTCCAGCAGCAGTTCCCTCTACTGAAAGTCAGTTGCTAGAACTGAGTCGCTCGTGTAATGTACGTTTTTATATGTCCTTCAAGGTGGAGTAGCGAAGTATTGGGTTCAAGAATAAGATATTGCCCCCCTCCCCGAAGGTTAATTGAGAGAAGACAAAGAAGTCATCCTGTAAGTGTGAGTACAATGACACCATTTTATGTGTGTAAGCAGAAGTGTCTTTTCAGTCAATTCAGTTACAATTTCATACAATCGATAGTATCATGACATCCCAATGCTTGTACATTTATCATTTATAAACGACTATCTTTCAATGAATCATGTGGGCCCCTATTAGTCTTTCTTGGGCCCGGGCGATATAAACCCCGTCGCGTTAAGTTGCTACGCCACTGCAACGAGAGTAGAGTTGTTGTTTTTTTTCTGCGTTTCTAATGTAAAAGTGGATGTTTAATATTCGTTTAAAATAAATGTCATTTTGTTTTGTTTTTTATTGAAGATAATAACAATTGAGATTTTGGTTTATTGTTTCGTTTTGCCCCAAAGCTTAATACAACTTTTG
Source organism: Biomphalaria pfeifferi (assembly GCA_030265305.1). NCBI lineage: Eukaryota > Metazoa > Mollusca > Gastropoda > Planorbidae > Biomphalaria > Biomphalaria pfeifferi. Next base: position 759,453 of record JASAOG010000124.1, on the reverse strand, counting down.
CATTTACCTTTTTCTTTAGTTCCCCTCTGTCCTTCTGTTTATTTATTGCTATTTTTTCCCCAAAAGAGTGAAGTCTAGACTTAGACCTACACACACACACACACGCACACATATATATATATATATATATATATATATATATATATATATATACATACACACACATACACATGTACACACACATACATACATAAATACATTCATACATACATACACACATACACTCACATACATACATACATGCATACATACATACATACATACAATGTCATACATACATACATACATACATACAAACACACATACATACAGACAGAGAGATAGATAGATAGATTGTTATTGATATTGATATAGATATTCATATAGATACACACTAATGCCATATAGATATTGATATATATATATATATATATATATATATATATATATATATATATATATATATATGTATATATATGTGTGTGTGTCTGTGGATTTAGATTTACGTTAGGTGCATTCATCAATGTAAGGATCTAGTTCACATGCCTATATATATATATATATATATATATATATATATATATAATTCTGTCATCTAGACCTATTGTTTGAGGGATTTACAAAAAGTTTAGTGTTGAATATCTACAATCCTGTATGTGAAAGTAGCTGATGGATATGCTACAGATGCACTTACCTATATCTTAACATACAAACAAGCATGTATGATAAGTGTATGCGTGTGCTTGTTAAGTTTGGTTGTGTGTGAGTGTGTTGACCTACAGTGCCTGTAATTCTGTTACATTGAGACCAATCTACAGCTATCAGCACACACACACACGCATATATAAATCCTACACGGCCCAAGGGCAGATAACTGGCGGCAATGATTTCATAGCAAGATAACCCGTACATTTGACCTTTCATTTTAAAAAAAGTAAAGTAATTTTTTTTCAAGTTTCCGTATGTGTGTCGGTGTTACCGTAATAAGTGTAATAAATCAAATCATTATCGAAGGAAATAGAACAATAAACGTGTCTCCACCGTGTCACCGTTTTGCATGTTAATTTTCCTACTACCCACTAGGCCCAACCAGTTCAATGGTCACAGCAAGGGTTCTCATCTTATAGATCAAGCAATAGATTCAGCTCGGTGTCTTGCTTCTGGTTCTCATTGTTTGATCTCTCTTTCCCCCCGTATCAAGTTAAGAAGCTTTCGCAGATTGAGTCATCATCTTCACCAAACTCCATGCGGGTCGGGGCATGAGAGGCTCGACAAGCGTTGGACATATCATGACTTCCGTGACGCCAATGTCAAAGTTGCCGGATAAATGCCCTGCAGTGATTTTGGCGGTAAAATACATGATCTTATGAGCTGATGATTCTCTTTTGTAACCAGTAATACATAAACACAAAAAAATGGATGGCTGGTCGTGTAGTTTTAGAATTATTATCACATAAGGAAGCAAAAAATGTGTCGAGTACTTGGCGGAGTAATCGTTTATTAAAATGGTGGGTCACTGTGGAGGAAAAAAAAGAGGGTGGGGTTGTCCCGAGGTGAGGTCAAGGCAGTTGGGGTCTAGTAAGCAATGAAAAGAACTATCCTAGTAAAGCCTGAAAAAAAAAGGGGGGGGCCACTGCTAGAGCTTCCCCCATTGTTCTTTTTTTACCGGCAGGTTGGATACCTTATGTGGACCTGTCTTGTGGATTCAATTAATACATTAAACTAAGTCATGTAGCTCTAGTGGGTTAAACGAAACTAGAGAGAGGCAATGGAATGGGGGGGGGGGGGGTTGACGGAAAAGGGTGGGGAGGGGGTCAACGTACGTCATGGGTCGATACCACCGCCAAGACATTGTCATGTCAGAAGGACAACAGCACACATGTCACTGCCCTTCATATTTTTAACTGGGCTCTGGAGGTGGTGACAACTTCCGGGATACATTTGTCTTGATCGTCTGCTGAAGATTTTGCAGCGAGAGTTCTCATCCTTTTTTTTAAAGACTGACATGTTGTAGATTTAAAAATTTAAAAATCTAGTGCCGTACATCTGACAATGTACAGCCTTATAATGCGCACAAATATTTTATCCTTTCATGTATTTTAAGCTTACTATAACTATAAGGTAAATAAAAAGTTGTTGAAAATAAAGGAGGCGCCAAAAGTCAAAAGGATATAAGTTTTGCGAAACAAATTAAAAATAATTAAAAATTGTACGGACCTGTGACTTTAAGGGGAAAAAATGTTTCTTCAAACGGATGGGGTGGGGGTGTTTAGGATAAATATTTAACAGATTTGAGAAAGTACTTTGAGTACTTTTATGTCTAAACCAAAAGAGTAGATAGAATAAGACAGGAGATACAAGCTTGATGCAAGAAAAAGTGACCATTGGCAGGCTCAAGGGAGAAGACTTCCAGAAATAAATAAAATACTTGTACATCTTATCTCATTCCACTTATTATATTTAATATGTATATTTTGTTAACAAGTATAAATTTTTGAAAAATGGATGGTCATCTGATGGTCCTATTCTGCTAGTTTTCAGACTGTTTTAGTCGGTTGTTGAATGGTAGCACCAAATTCCTAGTACAACTAAACCGATGTCGGCGTATTATATTTTTAATTGTATTACGTGAAATAACTTGAACAAACGTTTTGCTAAAAACAAAACTAAATATAAACTTTTATTACAATGTAGACAACTCGAAATGAAAAAGTAAACGATTATTTTAACTTAAGCCAGCTCACTATTTAAAAAAAAAAACACGTCTTTACTGTTTCCAATTTCTGTGTCCTCTGCCGTTTCACATTCGTATTACTTTAGACCCTTTAGTAATTTCATCATATTCACTGCATAGCCTCCAACCATCGTAATCTTGGACCCACACACATACAGAGACTTATCCCACTTTGACCTCATTATTCAGTGACGTAAAGTTAAGATTTCTTAGATTTCTTGTAATTCCATTTAGTCCTGGATCTTTAACAGGAATTAAAAGAATTTAGTTCAGAATTAAGAGATACAAAAAAATAAATTTAGGTTTTAATTACTTAGGTCATCAACTTGCCACTGCCCAGATGTCACTCGTCAATATAATAATAGTTATAATTATAATATTGTAGTACCATGATTAAAATAATATCGATAGAAATAATGATCCACAATCCTTCCCTTCCACATTCCCTTCCGCTACATTTCAAAATGCTGCATCCGTACTCAGATAAGCGTTTTCCCGCCAATATTTCAATAAATAAATAAATAATGTCTGTCGTCAAAAGTCCTGAAGAATTTCTTACTTCAGTTTCCAGGACTGTTTTTTTTTTGTTTTTTTTTAATTTTTTTAATATATTTTTATCTTATTTTACTTTTTTACTGCTTTGACAAAACTAAAAAAAGTTTATAGCTTCAGTTAAAAGAAGTCTTATGTCACAAAAAATAAGATCGTTATAAAGACACCGAAGTGTTTATACTTTATTTATATTGCATTTTTTTTCCTCTCTTGTATGCTTAACCGTTATCGGTAACATTAAAGAGGTCTGTAAGGCAGTTCAACAAAATCGGAGATTCCCGAAATAGCGAAGATTCAAAGCGGCAGACGACTATGTATTCAAAACGAGGCTCTATTACGCTGTCCAAATTGTGCACCATTCACAGACTTTTAAAAGGTCTAAGGGTATGGGGGAACAACATGTGAATAGGTTCGTTGACACGGCGGGGTGTTGGGTGAAAAAAAACATCGCATCAAAAAGTAATTTGTAGTACTTTCTACAAGGCCATTCTATTACCAGCCATTCACTAGCGCAGAAATTCGTTGTGCCAGTGAAGCGTAATGAATCAATTCGAAAAGATGCATGTATGGCTTTTTAAATTTAACGGAACAAATTCATGTCCAAGTGTCAGTACAACAATGCACTGTTATTGTAACTGATAGACAAAGAGTGCAGAGTAAGCGAATCCTCAAAATAAAAATAAAAATTGACCTTTGGCCTCCTACTGTTTGTTTAGTTTGAAATTTTGGTTTGAGAGTACACTGTGTGCCGCCCCCCCCCCCCCCGACCCCATACTGCTGATTTAATTCGAAATTTTGTTTGAGAGTACATTGCACTGAACTATATAGTATACAGATCTGCGAGGTAATATTTTACATTTGATAGATCAGTGATGCCCAACCTTCTATGATCTTGTCGTGGGTCGAATTGCCGCTGAAATTGACGAACTCAATGCAACCCGACCTCTGCTGCTTCACTTCAGACAGTGGTCAGAAGTTTCAAGACAGGGGCGGACTGGCTATATGGGCAAACGGGCAAATGCACAGTGGGCCGGCACCAGAAGGGCCGGACTGTTCGCGACCAAAGAATTTTTTTTGTCAATGGACACACTCACATAGAAAAAAAAAATCCCCCACCCCCATCCCTTACCGAAAAAACCTGGCTAAGCCCAAGGCCCAAGATATGACATACCATTTGAGGGCCGCTTTATACGGTAATGCCCGGGCCGATTTTTGATACCCAGTCTGCCACTGTTTCAAGACGCTGGCTAACACCGCTTTTCGGGGCCAGATTTGGCCTGCGGGCCTTAGTTTGGCCGTCACTGACATAGATTTACGTGAGGCTATGCTATTCGAATGATTACTTTTATCAATACTACTATGTTACCGCCGTGCGATGATAATTCAAAGATTAAAAGATTTAAACTATTTAAAAAATGTGAACTTTTATAAGATATGAACTTTTATAAGATATCAACTTTTATAAGATATCAACTTTTATAAGATATGAACTTTTATAAGATATGGATGTTGATGAGAGGCAAAAACCGCTTGGCTACGGCTAGTTCACCTAACAAAAGGGCTTCAGTTCGAATCCTGACTCGAGCAGAGTTGTATTTGCTGAGAGCTTAAATGTAGCACGAAAACCTTCTTCCAGAGACACCCCCCCCCCCCACACACACACTGGTCCGCGCTGAGCATGCTATAAGCGTGAAAGCTGCGATATATAAAAGAAATGTAAAAAAAGATAAATCTCCACTATTATAAGATTTCACTGTAAAATATGTGCTTTTACAAGAAATGCGCTAATAAAAGATATGCAGTCATATGCACTCTAAAAATACATGCAAGGTTAAACTGGACTATATTATTCCATGTCCAACTCTACCGCACAATACTTTTTATTCAATAGACCGTACACTTGACCTTGCGTTGACTTTCGACATGGTATAATGTCACCGTAGTCCGCATGTCGTGACATTTATAGCCCGCGGGGAGGACTTATGACATGTCGGCCTGCGACTGTTTCCCGCATTTCGTGACGTCTAATGACACGAGTGTGACAGCAGCCTTTTAGTCCAGTTATCACCTAAGTCAAGAGACTTACCGCAGGTCGCCTAATGCCGTTAGTCGAATCAGGCGTCTCAGCAGGCTCGCACCCTGCTGTCAAAAGTAACGCTACAGTCATATCAGCGTTTCTCAACCTGGGGGTTCATTGACCTCTCTTGAAATCTTATCTTATCTTATCTTATTATTCTAGTTGCGACAACAAATCGTTATTTGGGACATGGTGGCATGGTCGGGACATGGTGGCTGAGTGGTAAAGCGCTTGGCTTCCAAACGGAAGGGTATCTAGTTTAATTCACAGTGAAGACTGGGACTCTGAACTATGGGATTTTAAAAAGTCCTTTGAGTCCACCCAACCCTACTGACAACTTTGGAAATGTAAAGGCGAATGGTCGTAATGATGACCACGTGGCACACTCTAATTAAACGTCGGCCATCTTAACGCAAATGCTTTATATCATCTGCACGATCTGAATTTCCATTTGTTTGGCCAATATAATTATCTTATTTTTTTCTTATTTAAGCTTATCTTATCTCTCTTACTTTGCCCTTACAAGTTGTTATGTTTTTTTTGAAAATTGAACATTGATATTGACTTCCTTTGTGAATGTAGATATTAATTGAAACCTTCTTGTTAATTTGAAGAGTTTATTGCTAATTGTCATTTCTATTCAATTTGAGTCAACCTTTTCCATTTCCTAATCAATGGTAATAAGTAGAAGTGCAGTGTTTCACATGAATATGTGTATAAATCTGATCTACATATTTTTCCGAAACTCATGCAGACAAAGTCGTTGTCCGCCGGCGGTCTATTTAAGTTTTCTTTCCGTCTTATGCACCTGTCTTAAATAAGGGCATTTCTTTGGGTCTAAAATGTGTGTCCCGCGGCCTTTGAGGAGAAAAAAAAATAGGTTCGTATTTGTTTAGGTTGTTGAACGCATTCAAATCATGTGTTTAAAACTCAATATGACGTGATGTCATGACGTTTCAAGTATCGTGACGTAATATGACGTAATGTATAGCATCATGACGTAATGTATAGCATCATGTCGTAATGTATAGCATCATGACGTAATGTATAGCATCAAGACGTAATGTATAGCATCATGACGTAATGTATAGCATCATGACGTAATGTATAGTAGTATGACGTTAGAGGATGCGATATAAAGCAATAAGCGTAAAGTTTATGAGGCTGTGTACGCTAGGAACTGTAAATGGAACACTGTCACCGTAGACGCCCCTGACATCTCTTCCCATTTTTTTCTTCGTTTGTATCTTTTCGTACGTACCACCATACCACACACAACACACATACACACAGAGACACACACAAATATATAGATACACACACACACACACACTGGCTTTTTTTAACCACCCGCCAAACTAAATTTAGAAGTACCGTTTAAGCTTCGCCCTCCTCCCCCTCTCCGTCGGGGGGGATTGGGTTAATGACTTTGATTCTGAAGGTGAACCAAGGCGAATGGGTTTGACCTGAAATATGAACATAATATTTCATCAGGTTGTAAGACCTGGTTTTTATGTCCCCACTGGTGAACGGAAAGAAACGGGGCGGGGTTGGTGGAAAAAAACAACTGCCAGTTAAGGTTCAGTGTGTCTTTACCCCGCCCCCCCCCCCCATCCACACTTCAAAAAAAAAAAAGATAACTTAATTCTTCTCACTTAATTCTTCTCACTTTACAACTGGCTTCCAATTTCTCTTTCTCATTCTTTCTGTTTCTTACATTTCTCTTAGTTTTTTCTCTTTCTTTGCTTTTCTCTTTGTCTTTCTCTCTTTCCCGTTCTCCCCTAGTCTGACAAAGCTTCTATCAACTTCTATCAGACCCACCAGGAGTCTGTCTGGTCACAATCTTGTGCACGTTCTTTCTTCCCACTTCCCAGGTCTCGGATCAAGTGGAAACTTGGCACCAAATTGTCAGTGTCGGAGACAACAATACATGAATCAATTAGTCAATGAACTCATTTGCTTTTATGTGGAGAAAGGGAGATAAATGTTGCAAATTGAGAGTCATCTTGGTAATTGCTTAGTTCTTTCCCAAATATAAGAGTTGTGTTTTTTTAAAAAAAGGGGGATTTTAAGTTTGCTTGTCTCTTTTGCCTATCTCTCTTTTTCTCATTCTCTCTTTTTCTGTGTTCCTTTTTTTTTTTTACACTCTATTTCCTCCACCTCTTTCTCTTTGTGTTTCTCTCTTTCTCCGCCCCCCCCCCTCTCTCTCTGGTGTCTGTAGAAGTCAGATTTCTTTATTCAATTTTTCTTTTCTGAGAGTCTATGTGCGTGTTTTTTGTGGTGTGATTGTGTGTCTATGTGTGCCTGTGTGTGTGTGTGTGTGTGTGTTTGCTAGTTCTTTAGAACAATAGTTCATATAAAAATGACAATTTTTACCCCCCCCCTCTCTCTTCCCTCTTTCTTTTTCACTCAGCTGTATTGTTCTTTAAAACAGGATGTGCTGTTAAATTTGTCTCATTTTATATAGGCTAGAGTTCAACAGATATCCACATGGCGCTTCCGGTGAGTCTTAAAAACACGTGATGTCGCGGAAAGGCATTGAGGAAAGGTGCAGGGGCGGACTGGCTATATGGGCAATGGGGCAAATGCCCGATGGGCCGGTACCCAAGCAGGTCTGTAGAACCACCGAGAGGGGCGCATGGATGTTTAAGGTTTAATAATATTCTCTTATAAAAGTGACCTTCTGATAAAAAAAAAACCCCAACAATCTTTTACAAACACTACAGTGCAATACTACTTTAATAAATTTTCCGAAATAATGTAATAGCCTACATCTGTAGACATTGCTACAAGCAGGCTCCATCCTTTAAAAGCACATAAGGCCTATATTTCGTATTTGGATTCTATATACACTGTATGCACATCGACAGTAATCGATACATTATCAAACTTAATGTAATGATTCTGGGGTTAGGTAGACATAGAATTGAAAGTCCACCACATGATATAGGCCTACATGATATGGGCCGGATGGTATAGAAATGGCCGGGCCAGATTTGACACCCAGTCCGCCCCTGGAAAGGTGTAAGAATGGTACCACTGTTTTTATTTGTTCAATTCTTTGCTGCTCATCAAGCCAATAGCTTTTTTTTTTGGTTTTATCATAATTTTTTTTTAACTTTTAATATTGCTTATTCCCCTTGTTATTTTTTTCCCACATCGTAGGGATGCCTCTGACAACTATATATTTACATCATAGACTCTACAATCATCAGATGTAGGTCAACTGATTTACATAATGCTGTCTGATGCTTCAGCCTTCTGATTCTCCATAGCATCATTGATGATCGTAAAATATTTTTTTTATAATCATAATCCATTCTAGCTTTTTTTTCCTTTATTTGACATTTCACTGTATTCGGATTCATCCCAAATGAATTGCTTTTAAATGCTTGCTGGTTTTTTTTTTTCTTGTTTCCTATGTTCTTTTGAAGAGTTGAAGATAGAGCTAACCTACATCCTAGCCGACCTAACCTAAACCTCCCGCAGAACGTGAGTGGCCGGCAGCGGGCAGGGTATGAAAGAGATTGCAGTCTGTTCTTTGGTTACAATTTGAATTTTAATTTGATTCTATAGCGTTTAAAATGTGCGCAAAATTAAAAATCTATATCATTTTAAAAATCTATATTTTATCAAGCGTATTCTGTAGACCGAATATGTAAAATTACTCTTAGAGTTGGGTTTGCAACCATTTTACGGAATGTACTTCTCAATAGCGCTCAAACTTAAAAAAAGAATTTGATTTTAAGAAAAAAAACAATAAAACAGATACGCAATGTTAAGGGCCCCGTGGCCTAATGGATAAGGCGTCTGACTTCGGATCAGAAGATTGCGAGTTCGAATCTCGTCGGGGTCGTAATTTTTTTCAAACTTTATATTGTTTTATTTACATGTTAGTGTTGCTAAGTTGTTAATTTCTCTATCAAACTTCCTTTATAAATACTGGTCCATTTTATACAACGACACGCGCACAAGCACACACACACACACACAGAGAAAGAGAACCTTTTGCGTGTAGATCAATTCTGCTTGCAGGCCAAACAATGTTCTGATTTTTTAAAAAAAAAGTCCGCAATAAACATAGGCCTATTTAAGAACCTAAGGAAAACTGTCATCGATGATATGCGGAAACTAAATTTAAATTGATCCTCCCGACTGACACTATTTCACTTCAGATTTGTGACAAAATGTATCAAGTTTGAGAACCTCTTCTCTTTTTTATCTCTGTGTCCTCTTTTTTTCTTCCTCTTTTTCTTTCTTTTTTTTCGCTCTCTATCTCTCTTTTTCGTTCTTTCTCTTCCCTCCACCTCTTTTATCTTTATCATTCTCCTCTCAGTCTATTTCTCCTCTCAATTTCTCTCCCTCTTCTCTCCCATCCCTCTCGTTTTATCTCTTTCTTCCCTCCGTTTCTCTCTTTATTCACTCTCTCGCTTCTGTTTCTTATTCTATTTCTTTATCTCAGTCTCTCTTTTTCAGAATTAATAAACCTTGAATCAAATGTATCATTTTTTTTTTTTAATAATGTAGGGCGATTCTGCCATGACATTTCTATGAAGCCACGGTGTGTAGAGCTGGCTTGACTATTTAAAGGGGCACGTACTCTAACGAACTTGGGTCATACATAATTGTAGACATTCTTATTAGACGTGTCAAGCATACAGATAAGGTCAATACACACCAACAAAAACATATAGATATCTACACCTGTACTTAACATGTAGCCTCCCCCCCCCCCCCAAAAAAAAAATCGATAGGACAGCTGGGTAAAAAGAGACATTACATTTTTATTTTAACGACTTGTACAGCTCGATAGCCTGACTAATGTCCGATATAAAAGATACGACTTTGTGCACGCCCTAAGTCTCATTCCCTCCAGCAAAATAACAGGGTGGATGAGGGAATGAAGGATTCGAACTCAGGGGCGACAGTCCTAGGCGGATACTAATCGGCCAGCCAACTTATTTCTTATGATTATATGTGCATTAAGTCGAGTTATCTTTAAGAGATTAGACAAAAAATTAGTTCTCTGGTAACTGACGCAGACTCGAGTAGTTCAATAAAAAAAGAAAAAGAAAATGTATTTGACTTAAAACATTACTTGGCGACATAAGAAACCATTACGTAACCCTAGTAAAGGTGAACTCCCCCCGACCTGTCAATCTTCTCACGGTCACACCGTCATGCCTTTGTCTTTGTTGTAGTTAGTATTTTAAGAACTTACCCTCTTCGCATACACACACACACACACAAACACACGGTAAGACACACACAGAGCCACCTGTGAACACACATCCCACACACTTCAATCACACCCAGAAACACATATTTAATAACGCACAGCACATAACACACTAGCACATACGTATTAACATACACACACACTAGCACATAAACAACTACTAGTACATACACTAGCACATACACACACTAGCACATACACACGTTAGCACGCACACACACACCATAACACACATCCCCGCACAAAGACATATAGTCACACCCACTAACACACATACCACCACAAAGACACACAGGACAATCCATGATTTGAAGATAAACTGACTAACGAGTGGTGTCCCAGAATCTATTAATAACACTTTGGCACTAGATCTATTAATAACAATTTGGTACTAGCTTTGTCAGATGCCAGTTTTTGAAAATAACAAGCTTGAACTTCATGGCGACCAGATTGATTGTGCTACACCTGCATCTTTTTTTTATAAAAAGTTTACATCTGTAATCTGGAACATTAGGTTTCTGAGACCCCGATAAAAGATCGAATGGTTAGGACTAGAAACTTTGAAAAGCACAGCCTTAAACAGACACCAGTCGTCATAGAAGGCCTGAACACTGACCAGCAACGTCACAACCTGTGGGCAGTTTAGACCAATAGCTCGTTGCCACGTCACAGGTTTGTACGACGCGGAAAAAAATCTGCCCAGAGGTTGTGACGTTGCAGGTCAGTGTTCAGGCCTTTTATAACGGAATGGTCTCGCTTAAACTCCATGTCAAAGTCGATAGTGTGCAAGATTGAGGACAATGCTCACATACCCGGATGCGATTTCTTGTCGTTTTGACGGCTGCATCTATAACACCTCCTTTTCTTTTCTGATACTGCAAATACTATGTCATAAATAATAAGCTCTCAGCAGTTTTTGACTACGCTCATTGGGAAAGAGCAGATAACTCTGCAGCTGGCTATAAATCGAGAAACAGATTTAAAATGACTTTCCGAATTAGGCTAGTTTCTGGAGATTGAATCACGTTTTTAAATGAGATATTTTTTTAGGTAGTAATTTGTAACCGATTATGAAAAGCAACATTTCAAAACACCAAAACAAAAGGTGTAAATATGTGTTATTTGTTGTTGTTTTTTTTTTTGGGGGGGGGAGGGAAATTTCACGATTATTTTTTAACACAGCTGCTCATTGTTTACCTTCTGATAATTAAGATCCGGTGTACATTCTTTTAGTAACAAAATAAGGGAACATCGAATAAGAAGACAAGGCGATACGGAGAAATGTGGGAACCTGAAGAAAAATGTATAGCTTTAACAATAGTAAGATTGAATGGATGTCTATGTGCGTGTTTTTGTGCGTTTGATTGTGTGTCTATGTGCTTGTGTGGCCGTGTGTGTGTGTATGTGCTAGTTCTTTAAAATAATAGTTCATATGAAAGTTACAAAATGCAGTTACATAGAAAAAAAAAGATAAAGCGATACGGAGAAATGTGGTGCAATATTAGGGAACCTGAAGAAAAATGTATACAATTCAAAAGAGTAAGATTGAAAGAGATTTTTTAAAAAAAGTTAACATAAGCACTTTGAAAGAGATTCTATCAAAGGCAAAAGGCAGAGAGGAATGGAGAAAGACCGTCAACAGATCTTGTGTGCTGCCCCAACGGTCCAACAGACCAAAAGATAGGTGAAATAAAGAAGGAGAATGGTTTTATCGCTAATTGTTGAAATTGCGATTCAGGTTTAAACATTTTTTTGTCAATTCTTACACACTCATTACACACAGATTTGAGTCGGCCCAGGCCGTCTTGACGTCTTGTTGATACATATCTGTGTGTGTGTTTGTGTAAGTAGTGGAGTCTGTATATGTACTCATGTGTCCTGTATATGTGTGCGTTGTCTGAGTGCGTCACAAGGAAAAGGGACTAGGGGCATTCCATATCCGGTTGAACCGTTAAGATAAAAGGTTCATTTACAGGTAAAATCAGGTCATGGTTTGTCAGCTTGATTTGTGTCACTCATTGTCGCAGTTCGGGTCAAAGTGACATACACTAATCGACACGAGTGTTACAAGACCTTTAAGTTTAAGAAGTCGTAATTCAGACAAATAAGGACAAATAAAGAAGAATGAAGGTCTTGAGTTCAAATCCTTGTGGAGTTGTGGGCTTATCTAGATTGTCTTATTATTACACAACTGGACCAGATTTTCTGACATCTGAAGTCGGTCGTTGTGCTGGATACACAATTGACTTTTCCATTAGTCCACTAGTGTTGGTCTTGATGGTCATTTTAAAAAATAAAAATTACGTTCCCCTTTTAGACCTTGTGGTCTGTAGGTCAGATGGTGTCAAGGTCATCTGTTTCTGTGGCCTACGGTTACCGAGGGAGTCATGTGGCCAGCACTACGACCAAACGCCTTTACTTTTCCCCAACTAATGTCAGGTACCCAATAGAGCTGGGTGGACTCAGAGGCGCCCGAAGATCTCCGAAATAAAAAATCTCAGTCTTCACCAGGATTTGAACCCCGGTCTACGGGTACCGCCCAGTCACCAAGCCTCCGGTATTATTAGTATTTGAGTAGACGTCTACACGTGTTAAAATGATCAGCTTGTGTTATTTTTTATTGCAGAGCTTATATCAACTCTGTCTGTCTGTCTGTCTGTCTGGTACAAATATTGTACAGATTATTTCTCCCGCTTTCAAGAAAATACATAAATCAATAAAAATTAATCAATTACTTAATTCATTATTGGTTATTAATTAAGTGTTGTATTAGAAAAAAAAAGGATTTACATGAAATATTTCTATCGTTTTCTACTTTCTCTCTCTCTTACTCTCTGTCTCTCTCCATGTCTCTATCCTTTTCTTTCTCTCTGTCTCTATGTGTCTCTATCTGTCTTTCTCCATGTCTCTATCTCGCTTTGTTACTCTCTCTGTTCTGTCTTTCACCATGTCTCTATCTCTCTGTTCTGTCTCTCTCTGTCTTTGTTTTTTTTCTCTCACTCCGTGTTGCTCCATCTGTCTCTTAACGCCTCCCCTTCTCTTTCTCCCTCTGTCTCTCTGTCTTTATATGTCTAGCTCTCTACCTGTGTGTCTCTCTCGATCTCTCTGTCTCTCCCTGTCTAGCTCTCTCCCTGTGTGTCTCTCTCGATCTCTCTGTCTCTCCCTGTCTAGCTCTCTACCTGTGTGTCTCTCTCGATCTCTCTGTCTCTCCCTGTCTAGCTCTCTCCCTGTGTGTCTCTCTCGATCTCTCTGTCTCTCCCTGTCTAGCTCTCTCCCTGTGTGTCTCTCTCGATCTCTCTGTCTCTCCCTGTCTAACTCTCTACCTGTGTCTCTCGATTTCTTTGTCTCTCCCTGTCTAGCACTCTACCTGTGTGTCTCTCTCGATCTCTCTGTCTCTCCCTGTCTAGCTCTCTACCTGTGTGTCTCTCCGATCTCTGTGTCTCTCCCTGTCTAACTCTCTACCTGTGTGTCTCTCTCGATTTCTCTGTCTCCCCCTGTCTAACACTCTACCTTATTGTCTCTCTCGATTTCTCTGTCTCTCCCTGTCTAGCACTCTACCTGTCTCTCCCGTCTAGCTCTCTACCTGTGTGTCTCTCTCGATCTCTGTGTCTCTCCCTGTCTAGAACTCTACCTGTGTCTCTCTCGAGCTCTCTGTCTCTCCCGTCTAGCTCTCTACCTGTGTGTCTCTCTCGATCTCTGTGTCTCTCCCTGTCTAGCTCTCTACCTGTGTGTCTCTCTCGATCTCTGTGTCTCTCCCTGTCTAGCTCTCTACCTGTGTGTCTCTCTCGATCTCTCTGTCTCTCTCTATTTCTCTTCTTTCTCTCTGGCAAAATATTAATACACTTCAAAGCTCAATCTGTCACCGAAAAATATGCCATTGACCTTTTGTTTTCAAACATAAAAAACGGACACTAGCTAGCCATTGGTCAGCAGACCCCAATCAGAATCTCTCTCCTTCGTCGGTATTTTTATATGCATATGTATCTTTTTTTTTAATTCGTTGACGTAATACGTTTTTTAAAATTACTTTTACATTACATTATATTATCTGTTATGCTATCTTAAAATACGAACTTAGGGAGTCACTCCTGAATCATTTGCAAAGGCGTCATAGGTGTTGGAGGATATACACCCTGCAACATTAAATCTTGTCTTTGTCTTAACCGACAGGGCGTGCCAAGGGTCATCTCTGACCTGCAGTTGGAAGGGGGTACTAAAAACACAAAGTGACAATGACGTATATTTATAATTGGCTTTAAACGACATGACGTCAATGGCCATGGCAATTAAAGCTCCAGTGTGACACGTTCTTGAGTTGGACAAAAATATCAACTCATTGAAAATAAGGAAAAGTCGGTACATGGTTAATTAAGGCACATTTATAACTGTTGAGATTTGAATCTATAAGTAAGTCAGTCTTTTTTGTGTAATATATTTGTGTAAATTATAATCGTGTGTTGTATAATATAATAATAATTAATACTTTTTTTTTAAAGACAATTCCTTCTTTATAAACTTTTTGCAAGAGCGATCACTTTGCTCTTAATAATGAATGAATGTTAGATTTTAAAAAAATGGAACATCTTTTTTTACCCTGCCTCAATCCCCCATCCCCCTTCCTCTTTTCAAAAAAAAAAAAAAAAAAAATCGGGTGAAGCGCATGTAAAAATTTACTCAGGGTATACACAATTCTAGTTTGAGGATACAGATCCAGACATGACAGCATGAAAGGCAGTAGTCTAGACTACAATACTGGATCTAGATCTATGGTATAGAATACTATAGAAGACTCTAGTTTAGGGATAAGTTAGACTTCCAAGACGGTGTTCCTGAACGTCTGGTTATTTGGTTAACTATGTAATAAATACATGCGGGAATACCCGCTGACGTAAGCGTGTTCAAGACATTGTCCAAACCTCCAGACCAAATTTAAATCTAGAAAATAATATTTGAAAAAATTATAACGGTCAAACTAAAGTTTTACCATAGACGACCATAGTCACCAATGGACCTCATTCACCAATCGTAATCAAACAACATGGAGCCACGTGATTCTCTATCTCTTCTATACAAATTACAATCTAATTTTAATCAACAATGGTTATCACGTGACAGTATTTTTTTCCCTTTGTTTCATCAATGTTATCACGTGACCGTTCGTTTTTGGTGAATGAAGTCCATTAGCTAGTAATTTCTTTTTCCTAAAGATATACATAAACTGTCAAAGATCCGTGTGTTTTTTTTGTTGTTTTTTTTGACCCGATGAAAAATGTGCAAGTTGATTAGAGGAATAGTAAAAACAAGGGAGAAAAGAGAATGAAAGAGACAGTGAGAGAGAGAGAGAGAGAGAGGAGAAAAACTTGCCGTTAGACAGAACGAGACAATGAGAGAGACAGAAAGAAAGACCAAGATAGAACCAGAGAAAGAGAAAAACAGAAAAAACGATAGAAAGAGATTAAAAGCAAAGAGAATTAGAGAGAAAGAGAGAGAGATAGAGACGAATAAAGAAAGAGAGAGAAAGAGAGACACAGAAAGATAGAAAGGGTGAGAGAAGAAGAGAGAATGAGAAGGAGAGAGAGAGAGAAAGAGAGAGAGAGAGAGAGAGATTGAAGAAGGGAAACAGAAAAGAGAATAGAGATAGGAACAAGTTATTTTTTATTCCACGTGTCTCTTATTTTAAATGGATGTTTTTACTTTAACAGAAGAATGCCGACATAGTTTACTTGCTTAAGGAGCTACATTATAAATATTCATTTTTTTTTTTGGAACCGGAAAAAACAAAAGTTCACACGACGAGCTGTGACAAGCGATACGGCTAAAACCTATAGCTTCAGACAAATACTTCCGGTTCATTTTTCATTTCAAAATCTTGGGGGTTTTGACTATTTTAAGGACTTCCTGTCAGATTAAACATGAAAAATTAAATACATTTTTTCAAAAAATAGTAACAGTCGAACAGTGTGCGTGTATGAGAGAGAGATTGTGTGTAAGTATGTGTGTTTGTGAGAGATACATGTGAGCGTGTGTATGTGTGTGTGTGTAATGTTGAAGGTAACGAGTGTGTGTTAGTAAGCCATCCCTTTTATTGTAAGGAAATGACTTCTGAGATTTATTTTCCCTTAAGTTCAGTTTTGAAGTCACGTGTCAGAAGAAGGACCTTACTAGGCGCATGTGATCTGGTCAAGTAGTCAAGCTGTCTTTTAGAAGATGGCTGTTTATGAATACATTGGAAGTAGCAGGACAGTGACGCCAGCACAATCAATAAGTCTCATTATCGTCTGCTACTGAGATAAAGTGTGTATCGTAGTACTTGTTTTTTTTTTTTTTTTTCGCCACTATTGGCGCATGCAATGAATTAGTTGGGGGGGGGGGGGGGCGCAATGTTCGTCTCCCAATTCTACATCCTACTATTTTTCACTGGTTGATGTATTTTTTAACGCACTAGATACTAGACCGATGTTCTGGGGTTTGATTCCGGGCCAGTTTTGTAAGAAGTCTTTTCACCATTATGATAAGTGTGACACATGTCTTGAGATTTCAGTGAACTATAGACGGGATAGCTGTCTGGTCGTGTGCTTTGCGCTCCGAACTGCCCGCCCACTATCCCCTGCCCTCCAGAGGATTTTGGATTAATTTCCGGTGGAACGTATACAAAAAATATACAATCAATTACTGATATTAATGATGATATTAATGACGATATTAAATAATATTAATGATGATATTAAATAATATTAATGATGATATTAAATAATATTAATGACGATATTAAATAATATTAATGATGATATTAAAATAATATTAATGATGATATTAAATAATATTAATGATGATATTAAATAATATTAATGATGATATTAAACAATATTAATGATGATGTTAAACAATATTAATGATGATATGAATGCCATGCTGGTAATACTGGCCGTTACTCTAGGTACTAATTGTAGTATCTTTTTATGCATGATTACTATTTGCTAATGTGATTATCTGATTCTTGAATAGTTACTTGAGTATGTCTGCGTACATTTGTGCGGGCGGATCTAATTGCTAGCCATTAAAAAATTAGCCTAATTTAAGATTTCATCAACGAAGTACCAATATACAGTTTTACTTTTAATACACAAGTGTCAATCAATCCAAGTCTATGTATCTCGGTGGTAACACTACGAAGGTTCTACGCTATTTCTTATGTTACTAATTATCTTGGTCAGTGTTTCACAAACTGTGTTCCGCAGAACCCTAGTGTTCCGCGAGGCCTGAATAGGTGTTCCTTGAACTGCTGGAATAATCAACTAGTAAGCCACTACGTGAAATGACTACTATAAAAAAAATAAGCCAAATATTCAGTATGTTCGATGTGTTCCATTAAGGAAAAAGTTTGGGAGACACTGATCTAGGTCCTACTCTAAAATTGACGTCACTTTTAATGTCGCGTTCACAGTCCATCCTTGTGGGTGCGCTAAACTAATACATTACATAATACTATTGGTGATAACTGTATCAGCGATTGAAACATAGACACAAAGTAGGTGCTTATGTTTTATGATAACTGTAACATTACAACCACAAAACATCAACACTAAATAGAATGTGTCGTAGACATTTCCAAAATCATTCCTCAGAAAATTTATCTGCTGACTTTTTTTAAGGTAAAAAAAAAAAAAAAAAAAAAGCTAGAGACCTAGGCGGAAGCTAAATTACGCAGACCTAGTGGGGAAAAAATATCTAGCTTCTGGTGAACTGTACTTTATCTGTCAGAGGCTCTCCTTAAATCACCCCCCCCCTTCTCCCTGTGCCTTCAAGTGGTGAACCTTTGCCTGAGTGAAGCACTAAAATGCCACAACCGTTTCTATTCACTTAGAAAATGTACGGCATATTCGAAGTCGGTAAATTATTCATTCTACTTTTCATGGTTCATTTTACACCCAAACCTTGGTCATTGTCTTGAATGTGTCTTTGTACACGTAAGGAATTTGAAGAGTCTCTCCGTTTGATTCCCCCCCCCCCCGCTCAAAGATGTGACTGTACTTAAATCAATCTTTTACAAACCATTTTGCTTTAGCATAGGTAATATAAAAATTAAAGGCAACAGAACAAAATATAAACTTTATTTGATGTCGACATCAGGGGAAGTTACGTGTTTAAAAATATCCGCCCACTGACAGAGTTAATCATCTTGATAGGCATTTACTATTTGAGAACATGGTATATATATGACACAAGGCAAAATCTTCCAGAACAGGCCAAGTCCCAAAAATCATTAAACATTTTACGAAGCTTATACCATCTCACTCCATCTGTCTGTCTGTCTGGAACAAATTTTGTACAAGCTATTTCTTCCACTTTCCATTTCGCTGAAACTCTGTACAACTATCCATTGACCCAAACAAAACTTAAATCAATAAAATAAAATTGACGAATCAATTAGTGGTATATATATGACTCTACCTCTCTCTATATATATGTATATATATATATATATTTATATATATATATACACACACACATATATTTATATATATATATATATATATATATACACACACACACACATATATTTATATATATATATATATATGACTGTAACTGTAAATGTGTAGTTCTTTCCCTTATATAAGCTTTGCTAAAATTGTGTACACTTCACTTGTTTTTTTGTGCTCCGTGTATATTTCAGTATATCACACAGACTTATAACAATTATTTCTAAACTTTGAATACTAAGGATCATTACTTTTCTAAGACAAAAAAACGATTTTCCAAGATTCAGGGCGACTTCCTTTACAGCATGAAAAAGAGTTACATACATAACGGTCGAATCAGCATTTGTTCCCGTTTTCCAGTCTAGGTACAATATAATGAATATATATATATAGGTCTGTGATATAGTCTTAAAAAACAACAACAACAACCAAAAAAACAAAGCTCAACAACACTTTCTTTGTACACCGAAAAAGCTTGGGTATAGTTTGTTTTTTTCGTCATAGATGAAAATCGCTACAGAACAAAATGAATGCATTATATTTCTCTATAAGCATACAATGATTTAGCCTAGAAGTGCGCGATATACTCATCTGATTGGGTAACCTTTCTACTACATGCAACTTCTGTTCGTGCTTATACCTTATGACCTAATGATTGCCTCGGGACTATTTGTCTCATATTTGTTTGTTTAAAGTGCCCCATCAGATGATTTGATTTTGATTTTGACTTTAGGCACATCGGCACAATTTAGGCCATGTCGTGCCTGCATTCCCTCAGGGACTACTCTCTCTCTACATAACAAGGGCTAAATTCTATACAGCCCCATCAGATGAAACTTCTTCGGGGATAAGAATTAACATAAACTTGCTTTTGTTATGACATGATTAGAATTTAGTATTTGTTTCGGGAATAAGGGGAAAGTTTTACTTAGCGACAAGTGACGTGACAGATCTTTAAAAAATAAGAACGCTCTATTCGACACTAGAAACACCACGTCTTTTGAAGATACAGACGGCTAATAATGAAGGACATTGGACGGAACTCCCTTTTTTCAGTATTAAAAGTGTTTATTTTGTTAACACTCGTGTCGACTACCTAATTGGATTGTTTTGGCCTTCCGCCCCGGTGTTTACTGAGTTGGTCAAAGTTACCTCCTTTTTACTTCATGGTTTGGATTTGACACGGCGGAAGAGCCATAACACTTTCTAAGAGCCGCGTGATTTGCTGTGTCGTCTAATTAGCGCTTTGACGAACTTGTACATTTTTGGGGCGTGGGTAGCCCCTTGGAGGACGCCTCCTTTGATTTATTTGCTTCTCTTAACTTTTTGCTTTTTTTTTTTTTTCCAAATAAACTATTGATATCAACTGTCGAGGTAGCTGAGTGGTTATACTCTTGGCTTGGCTTCCTGGGACGCTGGGTTCGAATCTCGGTGAAGACTTGGATTTAGAATTTTGGGATTTTCAGAAGGCCCCTGAGTCCACCCAACTTTAACGGGTACCTGGCTTAAGTTGGGGAGAGTAAAGGCTGTTGGACATTGTGCTGGCCACACGACACCCTGCTGGTTAACTTTCGGCCACAGAAACACGTGATCTCAACATCATCTGCCCTCTAGATCCTATAGTATGAAAGGGGAACTTTTCTTATTCTTTACTATCAACTGTATCACACCTGCTTATTCGGCACGACTCCTTTACATTCGCCGTCAATTCAGTTCTTCTATCAGAATTTCCCCATACGCCGCTTAATTAGGGTCTGCCATCTGGGCTCATATAGTCACACAGATCTTGCATTATTTTGTACATTAGTTTCAACTAAATTAAGACGACGATGGGGGGGGGGGGGGATGGGCGGAAGTTTCACCCACTTGAACATGTTTCATGTACAGAGACAAGTGTTTACAACGGTCAGGATGGGGGGGGGGGGGGGGGGGGCAGAAAAAAAAACGGAGATAGATGGGGCGCCGCACTCTACGGGGCGATGTTTATGCCACAGATGTCTCTTTGGAATGTGAGGGCGCTGACTTTAAATTTTGACATCTTGGGCAGTTCTAGAATAAATACCAGATGGCGTGCTTAAAGTAAATGGGTAATTAATGGTCTACTAAGAGGAGGGGACAGAGAGGGTGTGACGATCTAGCGAAACATCCAGTAGTTGCTAAATTGACTATGAAATTTTGTTTACTTTGAGACGAAGTTGGTTTGGGAGGGAAAAAGGGGGGGGGGGGTATAACATCATTAGGTCTTAGAGCAATTATAATAAAATGCCCCCCCCCCCCTTTTCACCCGCCGCCTACCTAAAGGGTACTCAATTAGCCTTAAGCAAATATTGTTTTCAATATTAGGCCAGCACTTTGGTTTATAAACTTATCAAGCGATCTTATGTCACATTTCTAAATCTAGACTTCGGTTATAATTAGCTGAATTGATAAAGTCACTCTTATAATAAGCTGAGTAAATAAAGTCACTCTTATAATAAGCTGAATAGATAAAGTCACTCTTATAATAAGCTGAATGGATTAAGTCACTCTTATAATAAGCTGAATAGATACGGTCGTTAGAGGAGATGATTCGGCCAATAGGGAGGTGCCTTAGGATCGAGTCCGTTGCACTGATGGGGATGGAACGAAACCCCAACAAACAATCATTATCCACACACCGTTTCTCAAAGGACCGTTGTATGACACACACTTGAACGGCTGATGTGGTACACAGGACGAAACTGGTGGAGTTTCCCTGATGTGTTCGGCAATCGGCCTCTCTTCTAATCCAAGCAGATATGAGCCATCGGTAATAGAGATGTAATAATTGACACACATTCTTGTATCTTGCCTAGACAGAAGTTTGTACAGACAGTCAGATGTTGGCAAGCTTCCGGGTTCCATAAGCCTAGAGTTTTAAAAGTCATAGACTCCATTCTTATGACAATTAGAAAGAATATTAATAATAAACTGAATTGATAATGACACCCGTATACTAGGGGACGTAATCGTATTTTTTTTTGAAGTAACGTCTGCATTTTATAATATATACTAAACTGGATTGATTATGACACTTTTATGCTGATATTGTGTAATGATTACAAACTTGAAATTCTAGACATTAATCTGGATAAAAGATATCTAAGCGTACCCTGGAAACTCATGAAGTTTTGTGTCCATTCAACACGAATCCACTCTTGAAAACTGAGCAATTACATTATCAAAAACGTGAATCGTAAAATAAACAGGCAAACCCGACACTTAATTTAAATAACAGATAATTTAGACACACAGAGACAGAAAGAGAGAGAGGGAGGGGGGGGGGGTTATTGAAGGATTAAGAGGAGACGAAGGTTAGAGATTTTAAGTTAAAAGTAATAAATTTTAAAACATATTCCAGAAGACAGGAGAGTTTAATCAAAGTGGGCGGTTACCAGCCTCATTATGATAAACGCACACCAGATAATTGAATAATTTCTATTGATGTGGCAGGGGTGTAGCGGTACCGTCTTCTGAGTGATGTCGAGAGTAATTGTACGCCCTAAGTAGTGTCATGAAGATTTCTGGAATGACAAATTGTTTTGAATTCTGAGAGAAGGCTTGTGTATAAGTGGTACAAGTGCTTTACTGCGAGATAAAGAGAGAGATGTTTAGGGAGGGTGAGACAGACAGACAGACAGAGCAAGAGTGAGAACATGGAAAGTTGAGGGAGGGAGAAAAAAAGAGAAAAATATAAGGAGAAAGTGAGGCATGAGGTTTAGGAAAAGAGTAAATTAGAGAGAGAGAAAGAGAGAGAGAGAGAGAGAGGGAAAGAGGAAGAAGCAGTAGCAGTAGAACGTAAACATATAAAGATCCATATATATTCTTTTTTTTTTGTAAGGCAACTTTTGGATACCCCTTCAAATCACGTGACTCTTGCAGCCAATGTGCTCCAGGAACGTACCGGAAACGAGCTTGCAGTGATGACGTCGACACTCTTTGTGCACCTTGTTTACATGGAACCTACACTGGTAGGTTTCTTTTTTGGCAAACAATCAATTCATGATTAAAACAGATTTTTTTGCATATAGTGGAACATTTAAAAAAAAATTAAATTAGAACATTTGATGCATGACATGATATTATTTTGGTATTAGTTTACGTGACTAGAAACGCTAAATCAGGTTTCTCTTTTATTTTAAGAATATGCAGAAAAAATGCAGATTACAAATATGTAATTGGATTTCCTCGGAGATAAATAGTTTTTAAAATATATATTTTTAAGTTTTATTTCTTATTACCATATATTGTCATTGGAAATACGACATTTTGGTTTTAAGGCTTAATACTAGACTATCTCCCTTGAATTACTTGCCAACATTTTTCTGTTGCTGTTTTGTCTTTCTTTCTAGCAGCTATTAGATCTAATATTAAAATTCATTTAAAATGAAAGCATAAGGACAAAAAACTCTTTTTAAAAAAAATTATTGAAAAAAAGAAAAAAACAACTTCATCAATTTATTATTAATATTTTTTTAGACCTTCATTTCAGTAAATACACTTAAAAATTCATAAGTTGACAGCATAAGAACAAAAAATCTCTTTAAAAAAAATTTAATATAGATAAGGGAGATAACTATGCTTAAAAACAACATGGTGGTCAGTATAGGTATCTGGACATCTAAACTATTACCGTTTTTTTTCTTTCTTGTGCCTCCAGATCTCTACAACTATCTCTCAGAGTGCAGGGTTTGCTCCAAATGCCAACCTCGTTATTACAAACACCAAGACTGCTCAACTAAAAGGGATACCGTTTGTTCCCCTTGCTCAGAACTCCCGGCTGAGAAGTTACAGTACTTCTCAGGATGTCAGCCGACAGCGAAGAAGACAGATGTATCTGGAGGACCCCTCAAGAATTCGAGCGATTTAATGTTCGGCGACGAACCGAACACAGAAAATGGCGGGGCTGATGAAAAAGAAATAGATGATTCACCAAAAGAGGATGATAACACTAAAGATGATTCACCAAAAGAGGAAGATGAAACTAAAGATGATTCACTAAAAGAAGATGATGAAACTAAAGATGATTCACCAAAAGTAGATGATGAAACTAAAGAAGATTCACCAAAAGAAGATGATGAAACTAAAGATGAATCACCTAAAGAGGATGATGAAACTAAAGATGATTCACCAAAAGAAGATGATGAAACCAAAGATGATTCACCAAAAGAGGATGATGAAACTAAGGATGATTTACCTAAAGAAGATGATGACACTAAAGATGATTCACCAAAAGAAGATGATGAAACTAAAGATGATTTGCCAAAAGAGGATGATGACACTAAAGATGATTCACCAAAAGAGGAAGATGAAACTAAGGATGATTCACCTAAAGAAGATGATGAAACTAAAGATGATTCACCAAAAGAAGATGATGAAACTAAGGATGATTCACCCAAAGAAGATGATGAAACTAAAGAAGATTCACCAAAAGAGGAGGATGAAACCAAAGATGATTCACCAAAAGAGGATGATGAAACTAAGGATGATTTACCAAAAGAAGATGATGAAAATAAAGATGATTTACCAAAAGAAGATGATGAAACTAAAGATGATTCACCAAAAGAGGATAATGAAACCAAAGATGATTCACCAAAAGAGGATGATGAAACTAAAGATGATTCGCCAAAAGAGAAAGATGAAACTAAGGACGATTCACCAAAAGAAGATGACGATATTAAAGATGATTCAACAAAAGAAGATTCAACAAAAGATGATGATGAAACTAAAGATGATTCACCAAAAGATGATGAAACAAAAGACGATTCGCCAAAAGAGGATGATGAAACCAAAGATGATTCACCAAAAGAGTATGATGAAAACAAAGAAGAATCTTTCGCTGGTTTAAAAAACCTTAATTTACCGTATCATACAGTAGACTCTCATGAGAAAACACAAAATGTGGATGATGATGACAAAAAAGATGATTCACCAAAAGAAGATGATGAAACTAAAGATGATTCACCAAAAGATGATGATGAAACTAAAGATGATTCACCAAAAGATGATGAAACAAAAGACGATTCGCCAAAAGAGGATGATGAAACCAAAGATGATTCACCAAAAGAAGATGATGAAACTAAAGATGATTCACCAAAAGAAGATGATGAAACTAAAGATGATTCACCAAAAGAAGATGATGAAACTAAAGGTGATTCACCAAAAGAGGAAGATGAAACTAAAGATGATTCACCAAAAGAAGATGATGAAACTAAAGATGATTCACCAAAAGAAGATGATGAAACTAAAGGTGATTCACCAAAAGAGGAAGATGAAACTAAAGATGATTCACCAAAAGAGGAAGATGAAACTAAAGATGATTCACTAAAAGAGGAAGATGAAACTAAAGATGATTCACCGAAAGAGGATGATGGAACTAAAAGTGACACGCCAAAGGATGACACCGAAAGTGCAGAAAACGAAGGCGAAAAAGCTGATGCACAAGAAGACGATGAAACCAAAGGTGATGAAGACGGTGCAACTGCCGATGTGGTTGCAATAGATGATGACGAAACAAAAGACAGTGATGACACTGCAACTAGTGAACCACCAGTTACGGAAGTGAATAAAGATGATTCAGTAAATAAAGATGATTCAGAAGAAGGGACCAAGGAGGAGGAGCTAATACCATCTCGTGCTCAGCATGTGGAAGTGTTGCCTGAATTATCCGAGACAACTACGGTAGGGGACATTTCTAGTGACAAGGCATCTCACGAGGACAAACCAGAAACTGAAGCCCCAGAAGAAGAGAATGCGGACTTCGGAGCAGTTCACGAAACAGAAAAACCGGAAGTAGCTACCACAGCCGACAAAGGCACTGTCGAAGCTGTAGTCATTGAAGCAGACATGCCAGTTGACGGACAAGCCATTACGACTCCTGCTCCCTCAGAGGAAACGCATTTAGGGGCGGCTCACGAGACGGAAAAACCGGAACTAACGACGGCAGCTGACAATGGCTCTGCCGAAGTTGCAATCATTCCCGCAAATATTCCTGACGACGAAAAAACCGACGATGGCGGTTCTCAAACAACTGCCGCTGCACAAGGCTTAACGCCGCCCACTGATGTAGATGAACCTGATGAAAGTGCCAATGACACGGAAGTTGTGTCCGTCCAAAAAACCGGGGCAAAAGTTCAACAGCCGGAAGTCATACAAGAGACCACCACGTTATTGCCAAAGCTTGACGAAGACGACGAAAGAGAGGACACAGACGACAGTGAAGTCACGTTTGAAATTGTTGAAATAACTACCAAGGCCAGCTCTGAGAAGATTCCCCACCTCCATGAACTTGAGGAATCGTATACAACCTCTGCCCCGGAAGAAAATGACGAAACTGGTGAGTTTTGTTTTCATAATAATACTTATAAAGTAGATCACTGGCTAATATTTTATATTGGTTTAGCATATAGCGGCTTTATAGCCTATACTTCTTAAGAATAAATATCTATGGCCTCCTTAAGTCGCTAACCGACTAGAAATTAGAGAAAAAAAAAGCCTGGGTATTAAGTATAGTCGAATCGATGTCGCCCACACAGCAGTTCTCCTTTCATCATACAACTGATGTATCCAAAGACAACGGCAAGTATAGATGCAGTTTGGAATTAGCGGTATCGCACCCTCCGCCATGGTGTAGACACTGTGCTGTAAGCTGTCTAATTTTAAGGGTCGCTGGCTCCTCAGATGAACTCCTATTGAACAATCAGAGCAGGAAGGACTCAATCCTCCCGTAGTGCTCTGGCAAGAAACTGAGCCGTTCGGCGTAATGCCTCGTAGCTACCATACAAGTTGAGTGACTGCTCAGACACGTCCCCCCTCCTCTCCACAGTGACGGCATCGGGAGTCGAGGTGTGTGGCTGCCAAAGCTCTCTCTCGTGCAAGGGTATCTGCCGTTCCATTGCCCCTCACGCGGCAATGTGAGGGCGCCCACTGCATAAAAACGACAGCTCCAATTGCTCGGTGGATGTTATCTGCGCGCCGACTGCCTCTTCTATTACGGGCGACCCTCCCCCGCCGCCACCCATAGATAGGAGACTGGAGCGAGAGTCGGTGACTAGCACCACAGTAGTAGCACTAGTTTCATTTTGGGTCATTCGGGCTCTAATAGCCTCGAATGTCCGAGTTATCCCTGTTGCTGGCTTTAGAGTTGTCCACAAGCTCTACTCCCGTTGAAGCCTTCCCCACTTTTCAGTAATAGCCGAAAGGCAGCAGAAGTTTGAATTCAGTGATTTCTTTCTCGTTATATAACATAAACAAATATCACAATCACGATTTGACAAGAAATTTAGTCTTGCAAACTCCAAACTCTGCATCAGTCCATGCAGAGTGTCTAAATCATTAGAACACTGTACTTTATAATAATTAGACTATAATTAGGCCTATTTTAAAAGGGACTTACCTGATGGCTATATATTTATTTAGAATTTAACTTAGGTCGATCTATCGCCGACTCAAAATGACGTTAAAACTACTGAAATCTTTAGGCTTATGCAACGTCTTCTACAAGGGAGTTTTTTTTGGATTATCTTGCTGCTTGTCTGTAGTTTCAAATTTATTTCAGTATCATTTTGATCACAGCAAAAATTACTGCATTTAGAATACCGGTATAAAAATAACAGTTAACTTATGATTAAACTCTGCAGTTTAGTAAAACTAATAATAGTCTCTTGTGTTGACATTTTATCCTATTTTTACTCAATTAATTTCTTGGGTGTTAGGATCAGGAGAGGTAGAAGCAGGTCAGTAGAGTCTTGCTTTTTTAAAGAATGATTTTTTAACTGTTTTGACTGGCTGAAAAATCTGCTCTTTATTTTCGGAATGTTCAGATTTCAAGAATTTTAAGCATGTAACAGGTCAGCATGAACTTTTGAAAACATTTTTTTTTTTACAAAATCTTTCAACTTTAGTTGGTCTAAGCCACTGACCAGTGACATAATCTTATATATATGGGTTCTATTCTAGACCTACACTAAATATAGATCTAGATCTATTTCTAGATCCAGTCACAGTGCCTACATCAGAATTTTATTAATATGATTTCAACTTTGTAAGCAATGCAAAGTCGTAAAGCATGTGGTGTGCTTTGAATGAAAACTTTCTCAATTACTGTATATTATAGAATTTGTCACATCTTTCTGTTTGTTCAATTAACTTTTAGCTATAATATAAACACTGTATCCTCATCTGAATTACTTAAGCATTTATGGATGCTCATTACTCAAAATAACTGAATAAATTATTAAATATGTTTAGAAATGAGAATCCAGGTAAAAGTAAATATCTATATATCTAGTTTCTAGGGTCTATATGAAAAGTGTTGACAGCTGGTTCTTTCATTTTATAGGCCCTATATTAAGCTAACAAATTAAATAAACAACTAGATAAGATTGTTAGATCTCTGTCTTGTTTCTCTCCTTGTGTGTCTCCCTTTTCCTAATTTCCTCTCTCTCCCATTCTCTCGTTCCCCTCCTCCTCTCTTCCCATAATCTCTCTCATTCTCACTCCCTTCCCCTTTGCTACACATTTATAAACATGCACACATCTATCTATATCTGTTAACCACCAATCAATCTATCTGCTTACATGTATTTTAGCTATAAACAAACAATGTGTAGGCCAACTATAAAGTGGTAACTTAATTCACAAAATATTTGTTTTGAACAATAAAAGTTAGTCCTACACAATTTGCAAATAAGGGAGACCTGGTGGCTGAGCGGTATAGCTCTTGGCTTCCGAACCAGGGGTCCTGAGTTCGAATCCTGAGATTTTTTATTTTTTTTTTGGGCGCTTTTGAGTCCACCCAGCTCTAATGGGTATCTGTCATTAGTTTGGAAAAGTAAAGGCGGTTGGAGGATATGCTGGCCACATGACACCCTCGTTAACCGTAGGCCACAGAAACAGATGACCTTTACATCATCTGCCCTATAGACCACAAGGTCTGAAAGGGGAACTTTACTTTTTTTTAGCCTATCTAACATACAATTTTATATCCTTACCCTAATTGTACAATAATGACTACACTTACATGTTTTACAGAAACTATTGATGATTCCAACAGATCCTTGAGCAGCAAGTCTGAAAGTACTGTAAGTAATGATATATGTTACAACATTCAATTCTAGTTTTATCAACTTATCAAAAAAATCTTAGATTTAGCTTATTGTTTAGGCCATTGATATATTATATTTTCATATTACTTATTTGTTATAATTATTCTTTATGTTTTTATATGCTCCTAATGCCAACCAGGAGGAGGATGAAGAAAGCAGCAGAAGAAAGACTGCAATCATAGTTGGCGTGTCTATTGGGGGTGTTGCGTTATTTGCTTTAGCTTTCTTCGTGTCAAGAAAGTGTAGAAAAGGCAAACATTTCAAAGTTATGAAGGCAAGTGACTTTTTTTGCTTTTTTAACCCTTAAAGTGCTGAGATGTTTTACAATGAGTGCTTACAAAATGGAATTACAATTCTGATGTTTAGAGGCTAAACTTCCACACGCGTTTTAAGGGTTAAATAGCGGTACATTTAAACAAAATATTAATAAGTTCCTTGCAAAAAATGACAAAACTATTAAATATAGATCTACAGAAAGATCTAGATCTATATATAATAATAATCTTGATTATTCTTGATATATGTAGAATTGTAGACTTATACTTATGTCCATTCCCAATTTTAAAAAATTCGGCCTGACAAAACTAGCTGTTCCATAGATTAGGCTCTATTAGGTAATTTAACTTATTTTCCTGTTATAGAGGTCTAGAATTTGTTTTTAAATTTTCAACATCAAGAATTACTATAACTTAAGAGGCACAGACAAAAAAGAGATTGTCAAGGCCCATCTCTTGACCCACAGGGTATGATATAAAATTTCACCTTTGCAGTGACTTCTGGGATAAACATACTCTATTTGTTTTTTTGCATTATTTTTATGCAACAGGATTTCATTCGAGTATCACTCTACTTTCCAGATGATATCCCTCCCTTTTGGATTAAGGCAGACAATTATAATTAATTAAGGGAAATAAAACTTCAATGCGTTATAGAAATCAACCTTAAAACTACTAGGTCTAGTCTTGGTGATAGAAAAGTGTTGTTTTTTGGATCCTATTTAGATCTAAATCTATGTGTCTACTTTATAGATCTATGTGCCTACTTTGTGCAATAATTAGTGTTTAATTTCTTTTGTGAGCTAAATTAAATATTTCATGATGTTGTCTCCAGAAAGTAAGAAGTGATGATGATGAAATTGAGTTTCGCCCAGTGAGCACCAACGCTGATCGTTTCACAACAACCAAAACCAACAATGGAATTTACAAACCAGTTTCGACAGTGAAACCTCCATCACCCAAAAGGGATCCCATCGTCAGGACTCCTGCAGCCAACAATGACCTCTATGCTGTTCCAAAGAAATTGAAAAGATCTTCTCTGGAAGCACCAGTAGTTTCGACCTTATCTGAATCCCCACAAGGTAAATAAACAACTCCTTCCATATATGCATGACTAGATTGACACATGAAATGCGTTGGGCATAATGATCTTCTTTTTGAATAAGATAAGATAAGTCAAGAAATCATGGCGTAAAAGTAGGAGCCATTCCAGGGCACATAGTAAAAAAGAGTTAACATTATTTAGGATTACACTGTCAAATACAAGTTGGCTCTAGGCTTCAAAGCATCATGTCCCTGGGGAGCTCATTAAACATATGTTTTCGTTTCTTTGTTTAAAAAAAGAAGAAGAAATGAAAACCTGCTTGCGCTGCAAAGGTCTTCTTATTGACAAAATATTGTTAAAATTGTAATTTAAAATTATAACCTCCAATAAATAATATATTTTTGTTTCAGAGCCTTTGATCAAAGATGAAAAAGACAGAATTAAATATATAGATGACTCAACTGATGATGAAGGTATCATGTCTGTCAGGGAGAAGCTTCTCCCCAAAAAGTCACCGAATTTAAGTAATGTTGTAGAGGAGACACCACCGCCAACTCCAGTGGCCAGTCCCTCAGGCAAGGACTTGAGTAGTGCTGCCAACGGCAATCATTACAAACATACCAATGG
This sequence comes from Biomphalaria pfeifferi, assembly GCA_030265305.1. NCBI lineage: Eukaryota > Metazoa > Mollusca > Gastropoda > Planorbidae > Biomphalaria > Biomphalaria pfeifferi. Next base: position 728,318 of record JASAOG010000124.1, on the reverse strand, counting down.
GAACAGCCCAGGGGCCCAGAACCGAACCACTTCCACTAGTAGCCAGGGCTCTCTCACCAAGGAAATGACAGCCACATTGGCTAGCAAGATGGAAGATAAGAAACCCATTCCTACCACACCAGAAAATGTTCAGTGCTAGAAACTGTTTTTGTGATGTTTTGTTTTGTGTTTTTGAAAACAAAGGTAAAGCCTGACCATGAAAAATCACATAAACAAAAAGTTATAACACAAGAGTGAGAAAAAATATTATCTTTCGAAAGTTATGGGTTATGTTGATGTTGGATGTAGGGAACATAATACTTTGAAATATGGATACAATACTTTGATATATTGATTAAAACTAACTCATGCTGCTGGGTTTATGTGTGTAAATAATAACATTTTGGTCTTATTAGATCTTGTTAGAATATTCAAAAACACAATATTACATATTTGGTTTTTATGCCAAAATGTTAAATTTACTACCACAATAAAAAAAAAAAAACCAGCAACAAAAAATGTGCCTTTACATTTATGAATGAATAAGTGCACTTTTGAGACACTAATTTATTAAATTGGTGTCAGACATAAGGTACCAGTATTTAAATAGATATAGGTAAAGGTTACTTTAATTTTGTTTTTTTAATGTTCTTTTCCCAAAGTTAAAAATAATGTTATTTTTTTTCCTGTGTAACCCAGTACATTGAATAGCTTTCCTAGTTTTGCTTACATTTCATTATGTTTTTTTTCTTGATTTTTTAAAAATGTTCTCACTTCTGCTTCTCTCGTGTTAGCAGAAGTGAATGAAATGAAATGTTAAGTGTGTGAGTGATGGCTGTTAGACAATAATTCATAAGATAAATAAATGTATTTATTCAATCAAGTTTTACATGTGGAAATGTGTGATATTAAAGAACATTAATTTGAAAAAAAAAAACAACCTTGTCTTTCTTGTTCACATTGAGGCAGTCTGAAAGCTTACATTTAATTAAATAAATTTAGTTGTGTTGTATTTTATGGGGTTCAAATATATGACAACATATGAACAAATACTTTTTTTTTGGCTTTTTATTTTATTGTCAAAAATCTTTTTATAAAATGAAAAACTTAAGCGTTTTAAAAGTCTGGTAGGAAAAAAATGTTTCCTATGGAAGTATTTAAATTCAATATTTAACAAACTTTGCTAAACTACAACACCACATTAGTTTATGTATATTTCATCTCTAGATATTTGTACTTTATTATTTTTTCATTTTTGACAATTTTGATACTTAAAAGGTTTGTTATTAATGATGATCCTAATTTTACATAAAAAAATTTTTTTGTTCAAAACATTTATTTTTTTTTTTGTTTAAAAAAAAACAACTGACAAAATGTGATTATTTAGTTTTGTTCTAATTTCTTTAAAGCTGTGAAAATGCTTGTAAAAAATGTGAAAGATAGCTAGTGTTTTACTTTAACATTACACAAATGTTGGATTATTATTTAAATTTTGTTTCGTTTCTCAAATTTATCTTTCCTGTGTCTTTTTATGTAACTGTTTTTTTTTTATCCATATTTCTCTTCAGATTTTTATAAAAATCATCTATCATATCTAGTCATATCATATGTTGTCATCAAGTACACATATATATTCATAGTACACAAATACACACATACATGATTGATTCATTTATTTCAATGTATATGTATTTTTGGAAACATGATCTATATCTATACATTTCTGTAGGCATTTATTCTACAATTACAAGTCGAAAAAAAATACATTAAAAAAAAACCAACAAAGTTATGTGTCCTTTCCATGGAACAAATTGTATTAACGATTCTACTCATTTAAACTCTAATTTATGCTTATAAAATAGGTAGAATACACTTGAATACATTTCTTAATGTAGCTTGATAACAGACTGTATTTAAAATTGGAACATTTGTTGCTGCTGTTGTTGTTATTATTGTATTTTTGTTTTCTTTGTTATACATTCACTTTCTTTGTACAGATTCTTCTATTATGAATATCATATTCATTTATATGATAGCTAAAGCTTTAATTTGGGCTTATTTGTATTTTGATTCAAATTTTCTGTGATTTACCAAGGCATTTCATGATGTTGCTAATATAGCTTAGGCATATATTATTCTAATAAGGTTAGTGTGCATTTAATTTTAATGAATAACTATGATTCAAAGCTGTGCAGATCTATAAGTGATTACTTTTAATTAATTTTTCAAGTAGAGTTATGCATCTATCAAACTTATTTCCTGATAAGAAATAGGTCATGAGAAGGGTTTTTGTGCACCACTGCCACCTAGCCCATTCTATCACTTTTTCTTTTTGCTGCCAACTTTTATTCTTCCTTTTAAAAAACAAATATTTCATTCATTTTTTCTAGTGTAGAGTTTAAGTTAATCAGAAATGTAGTTTATAACAAACACCTTCAATAATATATAGAGCAAGAAAATCTCATAGTTGAAGTACAGTGCACATCTTATATGTAAAAACGTTTTGCTCACTGCTAAGTATTTACTGCCAAAAATTAAGTTTCTCCAATAGGTATACAGTGCTATGAAGGTAAACCTCAATAGACTTATAAAAGAGTGCACTATGATTTCTTCTCAATAACATTATGGACTTGACTCTACCCAGTTTGGTTCAGGCCAATTCTACTCTTTTAGTGTTTTAAAGGGATTTCAATCTCTAAAGATGTCTCATAGGCTGCATTCTGTTACTTAGGAATGTTAACTTTTTAAGTATTTATACTCTTTGTATTAGTAACTGAATATAATGGGTATCTATCTGATTACTGTGTATATTTGTGCAGCTTTGAAATGAACCCATTTTGACAATGTCTCATGAGAATATGTTGTAAATTAAGGAAACTTGGTTTGAGTGCATTATGGGAAATTTATGTTGATGTCTTTTTTTTTTTTAAGCTCGATTGTTCCCAACTCATATGTAAAATATCATAATTGTCTCATTCTCATATGTTGCAAATCAACCATGGAATAAAATGAAATAAATACACCAGAAGTTATGTACTAATCTCATTGTTTTTATAACTATAATGAGAGAGCTTGTATGTAACACAGTATGTATAAAATGCTTTTATTTTTAAAAATGAGAATTTCAATCATGCATTTTGGATTTATATTTTTAAAAAATTATTAAAAATTAAGCAAATGAATAGTTTTTTTCTTATTTTTTTTTGGTCAAGTTTTTTTTTCACTAATAAATAACACATTTTGTGAGGATAGATTTATCCTTTTCAAATATATTTGAAGTTAAAAAATAATAAAATCACTTTATTTTTAAAATGCAATGAAGAAAGAAAAGGAAGGTAAGTCTGATGACCCTCAAATAAATGTATAAAGATCTTAAAACTTTTTGTAATGGAATCCAGTGGTTGACTATTAAGGCGTGGGTGTGAAGTATTATGTTTCTATGACCCACAGTTTGCAGGGGAGACTAGTACAAAGTCAAAACAAAATGCAAATGTGACTAGTTTTACTGGGTCAATATGGGAACAAAGAACGTAATTTCAGAAATTTGTGAAAGTGAGCAACAAGATCAAAATAAAAGCGGAAATTCAACTGGAAAGAAATGACTTCAAGAGTGCACAAATGAGGCTGTATAAGTAGATGGATCTTGCAGTGGGATCTCGTTTTTTTTGTGCTCTAGGCCACACTGTTTGGTGAGCCTATCAATTACTAAAAAATAAAGATTTACTGCTGCCACGAGGCCTTCATCAGCTACAAAACAAATTAAAATCAGTAATAAATATAGGTCAGAATGGTCCACTTGCATAAAGACTGTCCTGGAAAATGGAAAGGAGATAACTTTACCAAAGTAGGAAATAATCATAATCTTTATAATCTGTGAGGATATTTCTTTTGCAACTGTGAATTAGAAAAAACAATACAAAACTAGAGCAACATTTTTACAATAGCACACAAGAAATACGTTCATACTCTTTAACCTTATGTGCAAAATTTACGACAATAATTTACATAGTGTTCAACGATTTAATTGCCGAAGGAACAAAAGAGTTTTTGTGTCTATTTGTTTTTGTGAGTTGGATATTTTCATAGTAAACTAAAGTTTTACTAAATAATGCCAAGAGTGCTAAATGGATCGTCTTTGTTGTCAACTAAATTTAAAAAAAAAAAAAGTAAGTTTTATTTTTAACACAATCTCAATGCATGGGAGAGGGGCACAAGTGGTTAAGCATCTGGTTTCTGAACCTGGAGTCCTGGGTTCAAATCTTGGTGAAGACTAGTATTTTTAATTTTGGGATTTTTTAGGGCGCCCCTAATGGGAACCTGATTTTAGTTGGGGGAAAGAAACGTAAATAATTTATCCTTAGCTCTGGATAAATAAGTCAATGAGTCTACACATTAGATGACATTTATAATGTTACACCATGGTGGGTGAAATGTAGATTAAACATTATCAGAAGACAGTGTTTAATTTTTTTTTTCTATGTAAACTTTTTATTTTGTTTTGGTAATATAAATTAAAATAATTCAATAATATTTACAAAGTAAACATAGAAGTCAAACTTTAGTAATTGTACTTCTAAATATTGCCACTTTGTAAAATCTTAAAAAACCTTTGTTAATTTTCAGTGGAGGGTTAGGGTTAAAACATTTGCTTGAGTATAAACATAGAAGAAAAAAAGAGCAAAGTTGTCAAACTGGTTGAGTAATAATGTCCTGGCAAGCCGAAATGCTAAAGTTGACAGTGATAATGTACAAACTAGCTGTGGCACCATGACAGCTAGACATACAGATATATTGAGTCCTTAGTCTCACAAGTGCAAAAATAATTGGATGTCACTTTACTGTAAACTATTAAACTGTGAAGCAACTTGGATGTTAGTTTACTGTTAACAATTAAATTGTGAAGCAACTTGGATGTCAGTTTACTGTAAACTATTAAATTGTGAAGCAATTTGAATGTCAGTTTACTGTAAACTATTAAATTTTGAAGCAACTTGGGTGTCAGTTTATTGTAAACTATTAAATTGTGAAACAACTTATATGTCAGTTTACTGTAAACTATTAAACAACGCTGTTTAACAAAGGAGAATGGTTACATTCAATTATTTGAATGAATTACTGTAACTTAGAAAAGTATGCATAGTTTTTGTTCTTCCATGTAAAGGTCTATGAAGGTGGGTAATAACACTAAATGCCAACTCAAAGTTCAGGGTTTATTGGGAAAATTTAAATACCTTCTTGTGTCCACTCTGCTTAAACAAATTTTTGATAGTCTTTGAGAAATAATAATCTTTATTGTCCATAAGGAAATTTGTCTTACAATTTGTGCATTACACAGAACAAAACATAACTTTAAAAAATAAAATGTATTCACATGTAATGTGAGCATGATAAAACATAGCCAAGTACTTTTAACATTAAACGAGGACAGTTTTCTCAGTAATCGTAATCTTTGCTGCCCTATTTTGCTGATATAATCAGTATTTGCAGTAAAATTGAGTTTATTGTCTAAGATAGTACCAAGGTATTTACAATTTTGCACTTTTTCAATAGTCTCTACAGTTACAGAAACAATATCATTTTCCTTTTCCCTACGAAAATGGATTATCATTTCTTTGGGTTTTTCTGACATTTAATAATAAAAAATTATCTTTACAGTATTTTTCAATGTGTTCTATTTCTCTGAAATATTCATTTATGTCTGAGCTCTCCGAGAGTAGGTCATTGGTGAACAAAATGAACCACATTGGCGATGTCACAGCCCCCTGGGGCGCTTCTGTGTTAACTATGCGTGCATTTGATATTACATTGTTTATCCTAACCCTCTGAGGTCTCTGGGTCAAAAATTCATTAGCCCATAGCATTATATATGGACAAATCTTCAACGCTTTTATTTTTTCAATGAGTAAATGAAGTTGTAAAGTATTAAAAGCTGATGATAAATCAATAAAGAACAATCTTACACAAGTGTTAGGTAAGTCTAGATGTCTGTAGACACAATTTAAAATATTTAGAATTGCATCATCTACTCCTTTACCCTTTTGGTAAGCTAATTGTAAAGGGTCCAATTTGCTACAAAGATCATTCAGAAGAAACATTTTAACCAGTTTTATTAAACATTTAGACACAATGGAAGTTAGTGAAACAGCTTATTCTTTGGTGTACCTGTTTTCTTTTCAAAAGCAGGAAACAGAAATCCATGAATCCAATGTATCACATCCAGGACCATAGAAAATATTCTATTGAAAATTGTGGAACTTAAAAAGGCTTACAAACACTCAAAGATTGATGAAGGCAATCACTCAATCTTGGCTCGAACATGAACATCTTTTATGATTGTCTTTATTTAAACTAAACTTGTATATATTGTTTTTTTTTAATTGAAAATTTTGTTTTTCAAAATGCTAACCCCCTTATTTTCCCCCAAAAGAATATCTAAGTTTTTAACACTTTAAGAAAATCATAATTAGCCATTGCATCTATTTTTAGATGATGTTGAAATTGGGATTTTCAGTAGCGCTTTAAATTCTTCTTATATGAAAGTGTCAAGTAGATGACACCAACGCAAGTCACTGTCACAATAGATCATGTCCCAGAATTCAGTTGGCACTAACCAGTGCACACAGTTATGACAAGTCTCTGTCACAATAGATCATATCCAAGAATTCAGTTGGCACTAACTAATGTACACAGTTACGGCAAGTCTCTGTCTTGATAGATCATGTCCCAGAATTCAGTTGGCACTAACCAGTGCACAAAGTTATGACAAGCCATTGATTACATTTGAAATTAAAAAACCAACAAAGCCGCTGTAGGTCAAAATGTTTAATCTGAATAACAACAATAGATTGTATCCATAAAATTTGAATATCAACAAATGAAAGTTGTGCTGAAAATGTACATGGTAGTTTATAGCACTATTTACAGAGTTAAAATATGGGTATTTCAAAACAATATTGAAGTAAGGTTTATATCTTTAAGGAAGACATATCAGTCTTTGTGTTCTAGAGTATTATTTCCATATCAGCCTTTGAGTTCTATAAAATTATTTCCATATCAGCCTTTGTGTTCTATAAAATTATTTCCACATCAGCCTTTGTGTTCTATAGTATTATTTCCATATCAGCCTTTGTGTTCTAAAATACTAAATATTGGTATAAAAAAATAGATTTTATAACATTGGATTGAAAAATATAATTAGTGAACAAGTTGACAAATTGTCACGTGACAAGTGACACCTTATTGTTCACAAAATGAGGACAGGTTACCTATCTCAAATCAGGTCATGTGTTACCATGCTTAGATGCCAGAAAGACATGATTAAAACTTAGTTCAAGGCTACAGCAGGGAAACATAATTAACAAAGGTTAAATTAAAAACAATTAAAAGGCAAATATATGTAAACGGGTCAAGGATGGGTATTGAGGTGTCATGGCTCTTTATTCTAAGGAAAGATATAAAAGGAGGAGTAGGAGCTTGAGACGACAGAGTGAGAGCTAGAAAGTTAGACTTAGAAGTCGCTAGTTTAAAAGTAAATAGTTACTCATTTTATTGATCATTTTTTACTGAACTCTGTATCTGCTTTATATATCTTTGTACACACATTTATTGTTTCAAGTTCAAGTTTAAATAATTAAAACTCTAGAAAAGCATATCAACAATTTGTTACTTCATTGATTTTTAAAGTGCTTGAACCATAGTTACGGCACCTTCGAACCTGCATAGGTCACAAGTTTATATCGTCAAGATCCTCAAATCAAATAAACATGTGACACAAATTAACTAAATGTAAACAACTTCCAAGGCTTACAGCAGCAGAGCTATATTTTAGAAAAATTGTCTGGAACAAAAAAGTTGTCAGAGTGTGACCTAATTACATCTCAACAATATATGATAGAACAATCTAGTAAGATTTGATACAACAAAATATTAGCCAAATATTTGTGATGGTCAGATAAGACATACAAACATTTAGGTTCACTTGACAAACTGATCTGCTATTTAAAAGACATATACTTCGGGATACAATGCAAGTAAAAGGTCAAGAAATAAAGTGATGGAATGAAACCAGCACTTAAAATTCTCTTACACTAGACCAGACATCCAGCAAGAGATTGTCTGCTACACCTTCTTAAATAAAAATGTGAAGTAAAAAAGTATAACCAGGGACAGGCGAAACACTCATGTCAGCAAAGTACCATTTAAAATCTTAAAGCTATAAAAACACTAATAAATGTAAACAAAATCAATATGTCAACAACAAATGTACAAAATGTCTAAACAAAACATTTGCTACAATAATTCTTAATAATAAAACATGTCATTATATTAACTATAATTATTAATTCACAAGTCTTTAAACATTTTTCTTTACTATTGGATCATCTAAAAAATAATTAAACCATCAAATACATCGGGGTATGTCACTGATTGAAACAAATGAAATTATAAATTGTTAGAAGTTGTAGGTTTTTACATCCAAAAATAGAGTTCTCATTGTTGGACATGCTGGACAAAAAAAATACTTTATTGCGCATGCTTCAAATGATCTAACTCCGCCAGGAGGCAACCTTAGGGGGAGCATCTTGTAAAGAGGGAGAGTTGGGCATGTGGTAAGCAGCCTCACCATTTGAAATCGTACAGCACTTAAGAAACCACAACAGCAGAAATCCAAAAAGACCTTGACCTTGGTGATTCCTCTCAAGAAGAGTTCATGACACACACACTATTCAAAGCCCAAAGGAAGCTGGTGTGCTGACAAATCTACTGATGAAAGATGGCAGGATCGACATGAAGCTAACTGAGGGGAATTGCCCACAAGTCCAAAGCTGGGTACTGTTGCGACCCTAACCTCAACTGGGAGTCAAAAGGGTTAAGCCAAGTAATTCAAGTTCATTTGATCTACATGCCAAAGAGGATGACATCTTGAATGGTACAGTTGTAGTGAAACTAGAAGCTTAAAATGTGTTTGACATGTTTCAGATGTTCCTTCAAAGTTGATGATAATTTACTTCCTAGTCCAAACCTCCCACAGGACGAAAGGGGATGGGAGCAGGCTGGGTATGAACCTGGGACCATTGACAAGTCATGACGACAGTCCCGCACTCACACAGCACAAGGCAGACAACCTTATCTGTGATGAATGACATAGGAGTCCAAGTCAGAAATAAAAAGTTAATGGTGTTTCTTTCAAGCTAAGTCAATGTCTATATGTGATTGATATGAACTTAAGTCTAATACTAATTTGTGTAAATAAAAAAGAAACTATCAGGTTGATTATAATCCCGTATAAGAACAAATTATTAGGTAATTCTTAATAATCAAATAAAATTCTGAAGAAAAAAAAAATTCGACATAATTCAAAAACAACATTAAAAAGTATTTTAACAATTTCGTGAATTTCGTGATCCCATATCACTGAAATGCAAGAGAACCTACACATCTCCTAAATTAGATTAGATAGAAAAATATCTTAGTAACGTTCTTCAGCTGACTGCAATTTTAGTCTATTCAAAACACAATCTAATATTCAACAGCTCAAACTTTAAACCTAATCGAGGATGAAAAAAACACCTTAAATCAAATTAGTTAAAAAAAAAAAAAAAAATGAAAAAAAATAAATAAAAATTAAATAAGATCAAATTTTTCTAATGCAGGACATAGCTTTTACCTGTGACCATTGTGTAGTTACAGTTATTTCTTCATGCATTATTTTACATCAATGAAATAGATTATTGTTTATAAATCTATGTAATAATGCTTTTGTTTGAGTCCTCAGCACAGTTTAACTCTTTAAAACTTTAAGCTCTCTCAGAAAACTAGCGGTGAGTTTTTTTGTTTTTTTGACGAAATGGGTAACATGACATCACATGACCAGCACCATTTTGCTTTCCTAAACTAATTTCAGTTGTCTTTGATACTTGGTGAACACAGGGACACGAAATTCCAAATAAAGAATCCTTGCCATCACCAGAATTGTTTTGTTTTTATGACATGCTTTGGATGTTCCTTCAGGGTGGAAGATTATTACATCCTAGTGCAAACCTCCAGCTAGCATGGTATGGTGGCTGGCAATGTTCAAACTTGTGGATTATACAGTGTGCATATCACATGCCCAGTCAGCCATCTCATATGACTGACTGCATTTACCAACTTTAAAAATTAAACATTGGAAATAAATGTATTTATGCCTAGCTCAAAATTAAAACTGATGAAAGAAAAATACAATGAATAGAAGAGTAATAAAGTTAATGAATGTTTGTTATCACAAAGAACACACACAACCAAAAAAGAGCTTTTTTTTTTTTCCTTAAACAATGACCAGAATTTAAAACTCTAATCTTTAGACAGTTAAAAAAAAAAAAAAGGTTTAAATTATTGATTTGAGGATGTCAACAAAAAAAATATTTCTTATGGTGCTTTCTACTTATTTACTTTGTTATATCACAAAAAAGTTTCTCTCTCGTAGTCTAAATCTATGATTAGTACCATCTTTGGTCTTCAGGCGAATCTTGAAACATGAGACTAAACAACTTTTGGACATGTTTGGCCCTTGAGAACGTCTTAGATGCATCATGTCTAGTGGGGATATTTTAAAACGCATGGGTTAAGTCTTGGACACAAGATAGCCACAGGGTAAACATTGAACTCATTATAGATACTTGGCTCAGAAATGCAAAGGTCTCTGACTATACATATGATAAACACTGGGCTAGTCTAGACTGTATAAATCATTCTTGTAAACATTCCACATATAAAACATTAAAGTTTCATGATCAAAAAAAAAAGTCCAGAAAAATAAAATCTTTCATCAAATTAAAATGCCAATAAAAAATTTGTCGCTGACATTATGTCGACCAGGTGTAGAAATAAATCTTTTGCCAAACTGGTAAGTAATCCATGAGTGGACCTGAAAGAAACAAATGTCCAAGAACACCATAATGTTAAGTTATACATTTTTATTGGGGAGGCGTTGCCAGGATATTAAAGTAAACAAAAAAATAATCACATTCTAATCTATATAAACTTTAAATGCTCAAAACTATACTCAAGACATGGTAAATATAAAAAGATATTTCTAAATCTCAGAGAACCCATTCCATTCTCTAATAGCACTAGGGAAGAAGGAGCATTTATAGACATTTTTCCTGGCATATGGAACAAGGAAAATTTAAGGTTTAAGTTTTGGAAAAGTATATGATGAGAAAATAGCAACATTAATATAATTATCAAGCTGTTCAATAATTACTTACCTAAGACTAATGAAACTCCAGGTATTGTGTTTGACAATCCTCTCAGCAAAGCCAACACTTTTTGCCTGGGAAAGAACAAAAACAGGAAAAAAATGTTATTTATAACTAGGTTTTAATATTCAAACTTAAGGGGGGGAAAAAAGACGACATCAAGTAAACAAGTTTCTTTTTATTTTATATGAGCTTATTATATAAACAGCAACAACTAAAAAAACAACAACAAACAAACAACTCTTAGATTGACTGTGACTCTAGTACATTTGTAGATGTAACCAACTAAGGAGCAACAGCATCGATTAATACATAAAATGGTGATGGGATTAGCCCTCATCGGATACTGAAGCCTATGAATAAGCAGATGTGGCATCCGCCACATGGGCTTACATAATTTTTGTTAATTACTTTTGATGTATTTAATGATAAATTTACTAAATGAATGAAATGATTACTATATTTACATAAGATGGACATGTGGCAAGTATATTATGTCACATATTTGCATCTAAAAAGAAAGTTGTTTTGCTAAGCTTCTAGAAACATGAAACATAGTGACAACTGAAATAAAAAAATGTGCCTGTAAAACTTACTTGGAATATCGATCGTAAAAAGGTGATCGTAACAAATACATGGCCAACATCAGAGCTCTTTTTCTTAATTCTGCCTGCTCCTGATGGTTCAACTCTTTGGTGTCACCAATTAAATACAGACTAAAGGAATTAAAACAAAACTGATTGTTAAAAACTCCATCACTACTAAGTATAGGTTTTAACACATACAACTATGACTCTAATAATTAACTATATATGGGTTACATTAGCACTATTGTTTTTTAAAGACAGTTCTGTTAGTTTATGTTTGAATGCAATTAAAAGAAGGGGAGACTACTGTTTTATTGATGAAAGAGTTTTCCGCCCTTACCTAGTAACATCAAGACCTGAAGATAACAGCCATGGCTTATAGGAAGATGAACCACAGCAATACAAACTTGCTACTGAGAGACTGCAGTCAAGGAAAATAACACTGGCAGAATAAACTGACGCTAGTGGCAACAAATAACATGAACAATATTTTTAACCACAGATCTAAATAGACTGAAGTTAACTGAAGGATACAGTGAATGAGTGGCTTCACGATATAAAGACCTTCACCCCACATCTGAGCTCGAGACAGCTTGCTGGGCTTGCCATCCCCAGATATACTTTTGAGCACTGTCTTCTGGGATGGAAGTTTCCAATCACGAAGTTTCATTGGTGGTGCTGTACAAAAAAAAAAGTGAAAGATAATAAAATAAAATGAAAACTCTAAACAATAAATGTTACAGCATTTAGGGAATTGATTTTTTTTTTGTTAAATGATTATAGTTACCAAATTTCTTATTCTTTTATTAAAAGGGGATTCCCTAGTGTGCATATTCTTCTTCTTCTAGCCAGCTTTATTGCTGCTGCGCTGTGATCTCTTTTGCAGACTGTGCCAAGGAAAAATAGTGTGCTGTTTTCTTCAGTTGTTTGGCACTGCCCTACAGGGTGTTGGTTATGTTGGGCGGTAGTGGAACTAGGGTCTGCCTAAGGTGGATTAGGAAGGGGCATTCAAAGAGGATATGGTTAAGGGTTTCATAAGGGTGGGCACAGTGTCTGCAAAGGGGGAGTTGTGTGGAGTTTATTTGGTTCAGATGGTAATTTAATAGTGGTGTGTGTCCTGTTCTTAGTTGGTAGATTGTAGCCTAGTGTGCATACAAGAGGTACAAGGGGAGCCCTCAGAGTGCATCTAAAAGATATACTTTATGTGTCATTTATTTTGAGCACATCAACACATTTATGTTTCACTTTTTTTTTTTCAGACACTCATTCAAAGAGAAACATTGTGACCAACTCCACAGGACTGACTTCATTTGATCAATCAATATAGCTGAAGCTCAACAGAATCCATCAACTGAAGAACATGGGGGATCCAGAGAAATAAGCACCACCACCAATATCAGGCTCTTCAACAATATTGTAAAGCTAATACTACTTTACGAAACATACAGAGACCCCAAGAACCACAGCCCTCAAATGGAAAAAATCCAAATATTCATCAATACCTGCCTCAGGAAGATTTTTATGATTCACTGGCTGGACAAAATCACAAATAAGAAACTCTGGCAAGGAACTAAGCAGAAAAATACTGAAGAAGATATCCTTAAAAAAATGCTGGTGATGAATAGTCCACACCCTTCACAAACATGCATCCAACATTACAAGAAAAGCCCTCACCTAAGGCAAAAGGAAGATTAGGAAGAAGATAGGTAAGACAGTTGGAGAGACTTGCTTAGAACCAGATGCCTGACTTAAGCTGATTGATGATTTATGCCCTAAAACAGGACCTAAGGCAGACGTGAGATAAGATTAACATCAATGCCTATAGGTCAAGCTCTTGGATTTGGATGAAATAAGCATAAAATAAATAAGTCCTAAAAGTGGCACCATTCGATGGTGTAGTCTTGTGTTGTTATAAAATTCAACTAAAAAAACTATCACAGTAAATGAATGACTTACTCGTTGATAATGATCTCATGAATTTGCCTGATCTTTTTAACTGGAATGTGACTTCTGGAACAACACAGGTTGTCTGTTCTGATGGTAATTTATCTACTGTCTGGCAATAGGATGTGAAGAATGACAAAAAAATAATAATAAACTACAACAATTTATAGCTAACAAGAAAAAACATATAAAATACTTAAAAAAACAACAAGCTTAGATTAAGTGTAATTGTATCAATTAGTTTGGATCAGTCCAATTAGAAATATTTTTAACCATTTTTTTTTGTTTAGCGCAATTTCATGCTTTTAGCTTTCTCAATGAGCAATGATCCTATCACATGTAAGGACCAGTTGGGAAATGGTGGGGACAAAGAAAGGGTTATCTGGGTGAACGTTACAGGGATCACCTTTTTAATGCATTTTTAAAAAAATTGTACAACATGAATTCAAATTCGGGGCTTAAGCCTCCTCAAGGAGACTTATTCAACGTATACCACCACATCTGTCAAGTTTAATTCACTTCCATTTTTCGATACCAAACAAAATAATTAATTACCAGTACTTAATTCACTAATTCGTTAATTTTTTAAATTGATACTTGTGCTAAATTTCTATTTGATCTGAAAATGGGTGAGGGATAAATAACAAGTATAAACTTTTAACCAGACAGACAGAGAGAGTTGATTAACTTTGTAAAAATGTTTACAATTTTCTATTGTTCCTAGAAACATTCAGATTATAACATCATTATTTTCTCAACATGGTAGCAAAGTAAAATGCTATTTAAGACCTCTTGAATAGAATAAAACGGTTGAAATGCAAAATATATGTACTTAAGAGTTGCATCTTTTTTTATTACATGATAAAAAGATATTTATTTATTTATATCAATGTAAAGTAGTGTAAACCAAAATGACAACCCGTGGGTCATATCAAGGTGATTTGATTTGATTTTTTATTTTGGGCACTACGGCACAATTTAGGCCATGTCGTGCCTGCAGTCCCTCAAGGGCCACTCTCCCTCCACACAACAAGGGCCAAATTCCATACAGTCAAATCATTAAAATCAAGGTCTATTCACAGTTAAAATAGTAGAGGTAGTAAAAATTTAATAATTTGGTATCATATCAAGGCCTGTGAAACTTCTGAATACAGTGAATATTGATGTCCCAGAGGGATTGGTTCCACAGGGCTTTTTTTTTTCAGCAGGGATGTGTCCAGTGACACTTGCATTGGAAATCAATATGATCTCATGGCTGAAAAAGATTTGGCAGCTCTGATGTTAAATTTCAGATAAATAAAACTATTAATAGACTTTTTCCAGACCTTCCAATATATGTTACTGATCAATGCCATTGAAGATTGAACAATGTGGAATATAATTAAATCTACCAATTATTAGCTAAATATGTCAGAAGAGTAAAAAGGTTTTAAAGCAGCACATTAAGTTTGTTCAGAAAAACTCATGATTTATCAGATAAAACAGCATTGAGCTTATGAACATAAGTTTTTTTTCCCCACACAATTAAAACTTCTGGGTGTCAAAAGAAACTGAGTAAAACAAGTTAAATAATAGGATTAGAGTGGTTTCACTTTTGCAAAAGTCTGCTAAAAATAGCTCTGATACAAAATACAGCTTTAAGAGGTCAATGTCATTAAGATGTAAAGTACCTGTAATTTCTGTTTATGTGCTACAGCCTGCTTTAAAACAGCTTCTCTGTCGATAGGAGATATAGGCGGCACAGCTTGTATTCCAACATTGTGTTTAGCAAATAAAAGTAATCGACAAACACACCTGTTGATAATGAACATTTTGCATACATTAAAATCAAATATATATGACAACTGTGAAAGAAAACAAAAGAGACTTAACCCTGTTCAAACTTTTAAAATGTAAAAATGTAATGATAAAAAGTATGAATTGAGCTTGTTGACTCTACTTACTTAGCTATCTGTAAAACTGTTATAGCAAACCACTTGCCACCATCTCCGTATAATCTCTGAGCAGTAATCTCAATAAAAACACCAACATACTCTAATATTGTAACAAGGCTCTGCAGGCGCTCTTGGGAAGTTGACTGGAACGAAAAATATACAATTAACAAGCAAAATAAAAAAAAAATCCTTTTTTAAAAAAAAAAAACAAAGCTTATCTAAAGGGGAAGGACTTCGCCCTTAAAACTATATCAATAATGTACATG
Source organism: Biomphalaria pfeifferi (assembly GCA_030265305.1). Taxonomy (NCBI): domain Eukaryota; kingdom Metazoa; phylum Mollusca; class Gastropoda; family Planorbidae; genus Biomphalaria; species Biomphalaria pfeifferi. The sequence continues at coordinate 712,368 of JASAOG010000124.1, read as the reverse complement.
ATATTTCCCTTAATTGAAATCAAACAAAATAATTAATTACCAATAATTAATTGACTAATTGGGTATTTTTTAAAATTGGTTCATCCTTTGTTAGGTGAAATAAATATTTGTATAAACTATTAACTTGATGGGAGAATGTACAAAGGAGAAATAGCATTAACAATTATCAAGGGGATTAAACCCTACTAATTTTGCCATAACTGAATACTGAATAATTAGTTTCCTTTGTAGGTATCAAACAAAATAATTAATTACCAGTAATTCATTGATTAATTGGTTACTTTTTTTTATTGATTCATGTCTTGTCTATGCCAATGAATAACTGTGCAAAGTTTCAACTTGATCTGAGAATGGGTGTGGGAGAAATGACGCGCACACACTTCACCCCAGACAGACATAAAAAATTAAAATCATAAATAACCAATTAACTTTCAAGATCATGTAACCTACTTACATATATATATTTAAAAAAAATGAATAGCCTAATTGGATGTAGATTCAATGAGAGAGTAGCAAGATAGATGAAGATGTAGAACAGAACTAGCAGTGAGATCCTTCAGATGTAGAGAAGAAGAAAAGTAAGTAAGCTGTCTTATGTCTAAGCGGAGGACTAAGGACAAGATATGTTGATTAGTATCCCAATCATAGGGATCTTACAGAGAAACTGGTCACACTTTTAGAAAAGATACCTACAGCAGAGCTAGGCAGGCCTTAGAGTGGAAGCCCAGGGCACAAGTTGTATAGAAATACCAAAAAGAACGTGGCGATGCAGTATATTAGATGAAGCCGAGAGGTCAGGAAAGAGCTGGGAAGCCATTTAAAAACTAGCAAGAGAAAGTGGAGAGTGGAGTGTTTTTACTGAGGCCCTATGTTCCATGAGGAATGCAAAGAAAAGATGATGATCCCAATGATAAGTAAGTAAATTAAACTTGATATGAAATTATTCATAATAGAAAAAAAAAAGATTTATAGAGCCAGGACAAAACAACTTAGTGTCTAGGATGATAAGCCTACTGACAGGAACAACAATAATAACAAATAGTTAAAATTAAGAAAAAAATTTCTTTCAGAAGATGAAACTAGCCTAGAATTTATTTTGAGCATGATACAAGTGATGGTGAAATTATATTCGCAACAGTAACATTTAGTTTTTGCAATTTTCCCTACTGGTGGTAGTAAAAAGCTTTTCCTCTATAAACTTACTTTAAAAAAAAATTGTGATCACAGAAACTTAAAATAAAAAAACATTTAACATAAAAAAGAACAGTTAGATAAAACTACTTACAACTTTAGGTAGAATGCCAGAAGCTTTCTTGATAATAGCATCATTGAATAAAACCAAGAGATTGGATGCAGAGTATAACAGCTCAGACAGTATAGTCGAATCTTCAAATCTACCTAGAAATCAAATGTTACAATAAAGTAGTTCAATTCTTTACATAAGCAGGAGAAAGGGAGTGAGGGGCGGGTAGGGCTATTTGGTGAACAATTAGATTAAACTAATATATGAGGCATGGTAGATCAGTGATAAAATGCTAGGCCTCCAAACTGAAGGATCCTGGGATTGAATCTCAGTGAAGACTGGGGTTATGGAAGATGAAAAGTGGGACCTGTGAAATTTGCCCTTGTGGAATGTTACCAGAGAATGCTGACCATGAACATGTTCTTCAAAATTGCATTCTCCATTGAGAGGCATAAAAAAGACAAGCTCACAGTGGCCTCAAAACACAGTATTAATCTAGATCTTGTAATTTATATCCTCAGTTCCTCTAGCTGCTTTGTATGCAAATTGGTGAGGGTCTAGGCTGTTGTTGATTTTTGCTACAAGTTGTTTAAGCATATATTTTTCAAAACATTTCATAACAATAGGTGTTAGTGCTACTGGGCGGAAATCATTTAAGCAATCTATTTTTGGTTTCTTAGGCACTGGTATGATCTCTGAAGTTTTCCATATGTGTGGAATTACGCACATTTGCAATGACTGGTAAAAGATATGACAGGTTCTACTAACTAGACTTAAGACTAAGTAGACGATAGATTCTAGATGTCCAGAGTTTAGATCTATCTTATTTTCTTAGTATCTAGTGTTGATCTAGACCTTATCAGCCTTGCCTTATCTTCTTCTTATATAATACAGACGTCTTATCTAGGCCTAGATCTAAATTTAACTAAATGATTGTTAATCATCACTAAGTTACCTGCTATAGCATATGATACTAGTCTGAAAGCTGATTCAAACTGAGCAATTGCAGTATAGTTATTACTAATAGCATTTTTATATTCTTGGTACAAATTTTGCAGCAGTTCAGCCATTTTCGGTAAAGGTACACAACCCTACATTTCTGAGAAAACGATTGGGCAAAAACAACTTGGTGCACTGACCCGAACAAAGGTCAATCATAGAAGTAGTGATTTACATAGGTAAGTTTGTATCCATGTATATTGTCTCCCCTTTTATGTTGTATAGAAATTTATCTCCGTTAACAAATGAATCATTTTATTCTTGTTTAGATCTGTTGTAGAAAAGTTTTAGTCGTATGTAGATGTAGATCTAACTTGTAAGTTACTGTTTTCCACCAACATTTGTTTAAGGTATTTAAGTTTAAATCTAATATCAAGATCTAGATTAGTCTATATCTAGGTCTATATAATTTTATATTTTTGTTTAGAATAGTAAGTTTAAGTTAGACTCTAGTCACTCTAGAAATAGTTAGTAGAACACTCTAAGTAGTCTAACTCTAAGTTACTCTAGATAGAATAATGAATAGACTAGTAGATTCAAGATTGTCTAGATCTATTTGTTTTAGAAAATTTTTTAGTTGTAGTAACTTTAAATTTGTAGATAATCTGATAATCTATATTAATTTTTTATATTCAAATAATGAAATATTGAATATTGACTAGATCTAGAGTCTATGATATGATAATCATAATGATATGTATGTATCATAGTCATAATCATTATGTATGTTACTATGTTAAACTTGTAAGTTACTGTTTTCCACCAACATTAAGAATTAGATCTAAATTATTTTAAATTTAAGACATTAGCCTACACCACATCTGTATGTTTAAATTATTTCATTATGAAAATGATGCAGTATGTTACTAGATTCTAAGACTGTTGTTTAGATTTTATGTAAACTAGAGAGTCTAATGATAATACCTAGATCTGGACTCTAGTAGATATATAGAGTCTAGAAGTATTCATTCCCGGTTCAGCAGCCAATCGCTTTACTGTTGAGCTACTGCACCTTCCAATTAAATGTAACGTAAAAATACACAGGCTGAAAGGTATGTTAAAATGCAGCCTGAATATTGGAAGTTAAAAAAAGGAGGGTGTGTCATGTCCAAAATAAATACTTTAGCCTGGGAAAATATCACTCTCTTATTTCTGCGGATAGTCACCCCATGAAAAAACAAGAGGGGGGGGGGGGAGAACAAGTATTCACAAAATAGCAGGGCTAGACTGTTGTAACCAAGAAAGATCACTCTTATTTTTATTTCTACCTCACATAAAAAAAAAGGGGGGGGGGGGGGAATCTACTCTGTAGGAACTATCGAGGCGACAGAGAGCACGGCTCAGGAAAAAAAGAGGGGGGGGGGGGAACAAGTATTTTTTCACCCTTCGCTACGGGTGGCTGCCTGGTCGTGCGGTTTGCGCACTGGGCTGTCCCATCCCCCTTTTTCCTGCGGGAGGTTTGGACTAGGAAGTTAACCATCGTCAACTCTGAAGGAACATCCGAAACATGTAAAACATTTTACAAGCAAACATTTTACAAACACTAAATAGCAGCGCCGGACTGAACCATTGTGACCAAGAAGTCATGGAAAGAGAACAAGTAATCTAAATGTATATTTTTTAGGTCACTAAAAAGCAGGGCCGGACTTAACAATTGCGGGGCCCTATGTGAAACAGATTTCACGTGGCCAAGTTTGGGTAGGAAAGCGGATAATAAGTGAAATTTAAGAGTTTGTATTAGAAAATAAATTCATCAATGCATTATATTCATTCTTTACTACATACAGAATTACTTTACGAGCCTTGCATATAGCAAAGTCATACAGTATATCATAATAATTCTGCAGGCTCCATTGCAGGAATTACCAAATTTTTCAATCTATCTTTGAGAGTTGTTGACCTCAAGGCTAATTCTTCATTAGTTTGAGGCGCGAGAAACTTCTTTCACCAGATTACACAATTACGGCTAATGCATAATGCAGTTTTTTTTTATTGCATGTAGCATTGACGTTTTCCATACTGAATGACACCCTGAAATTAAAATTTTTGTCTATATATTTCCGTATAGGGATTTTTCATACATTTTGTTATTTCGGGAGATTTCCAGGATCTTCTGGTAAATTCACAGAATAGCGCAGGAAAGTTATAATATGGTTTAATTTAATCATTTATACACCTAGAATTAGTGCAGGTCCTATGAAAGTGCGGGGCCCAATGCGGTAGCATAGGTTGCAGTGGCCTAAGCCCTGCCCTGCAAAATAGCGGCATATGCTACCCTGCCGGTAGACTAGTGATATATAAATATCTAATTAAAAGAGTAACGAGTGCAGTTTTTGTGTGGCTGCGCAGTCCAAACCCTGATTTATATATTTTACCACATCTTAAATTTCAAAATATCAATACAAAAAAAAAAAGGAATGAAATTAAAAAGAATTCCATTAAAGATTTACAATCACACCAAATCTATCCTAGTACCATACATGTAGAAGTAGACCTATTTTAAAATTTATTACTAAAAAATTCTGAAAATCTCCTTCCTGTGATGCTGGCTTAACACCATATTAGTAACAAAGTTTTCTGACTGATGCTTTTTGTCCATTGCATTAGACCCTTACTTGAGAATCGACCTTGGTCTGTTGAAGAACTTGCTATCACAATCACATGACCAACACCACTGCTTAGATTCAAAGAGGAAGCTGTATTCTTTACCATGGTATTTTACATTTTTTCTTCTGCATGTTATTTACCCAGATTATTTTGGATCTAAAATATGGAAAAATTGATAATAGGTGAATCAAACTGCTTACGGTTCATAGAGTGAGATTGAGAACAAGTGAATATTTAGAGACAGGGATAGGCATTGAAAACAAACTTTAATAGACCTCCCTGTGGACAGTTGTGTTAAATATATCCCAAGGTGACATAACATACAGACCGCAACAGAGACTGTGAGTTGGCATTCGTTGCTTATAGATAAAGTCTTGCCATTCACAAAAGTTCTGTTTTGGTAGGTTAAAAACTAAAGAAAGTTTTAGGCTAAAATCTCTTCTATCTCTTTTCCTCTGCTGTTGCTTATATTCACGTGGAAGCTAGAACAAAAACAATGGACTAGCATTTTTACAATCTCCAGTGAACTAGCCAGTATTATTTACAATCTATTTGGGTGCTAAGGATATAATAATTTTCTTTTAGAAAGCATATTTTTAGGCCCCCTAGTGAATCAAGGTAGATATAGATAAAAGTATGTTTTATGAATTTTTTTTCCTTTTTTAACCAGAATTTGGTCATTGTGGTGTGACTTTGAAAATGTTAAAGTTTTTCAAGTCTAAATTGGTGCATGCTGAATAATGCTGGATGAATTGAAGGTAACTAGCTTTGTCAATTTTATTTTTTTCAATTACTTCTAGCATTTAGTAATTTATACAATGACTTTAAAATAGGTGTCATTTGTCTAGTGTTGAACAATTCTGATGAAACTGCAACACTTTAATTTATTGTTGACCACAATGAGAATAAATTTGATGAAACTTCTTTTTACCAACTTTCACTAGATAATCTCCATATCTTAATCATAGCCAAGGTTTGATCTAAAAGCAGGTGAAAGTGCTCTTTTTTCTGGTATCAAACCTTGGTTTGTTGTCTACTTGTGACCTCAATGTCTGACTCAAGGTTAACACTTTATAGCACACAATATCTACATATTACCAGACAATAGGTAAAAAAAAACAAACTGTTACATTTAAAATAAAAATTCAGTCAGTACTGTGTTGCCTAGTGGAACGGCGGGGTGGACTTGTTGGACTGGATCATTAGGTCTCGGTTTGCATCCTCACCCAGAGGAGATAAAAACAAAAATCTCAACCAGGGTAACCCTATGGAGGGTTTAATATCCCTAATAACCTATATGTAGGATCCACTATAAGGCGTTTCCAATGAGGAGCCACATTGAGGCTATGGGAGCTGGAATTCTCAGGCTTTAGACTATCATCTTCATGGTCCTGAATTTGAAAATTGCCTGGTTCCTTCCCCTGCCATCCCGCAGAAGGTTTGGGCTAGGATATAATAATCTTGATTCTCAAGATGTCATGGAATTTCCTTTAGTTCATGTCCCTTTGCAAGCTCTTCTTGTATCATAACCCTAAGCAGCTATTTAAAAAAATTTTTAATAGAACAGAAAGTAATTTTGTTTCTCTGCAGTTTGCCATTACTTGTGCATTCTTTCTATATATTTATATCCTTACATCTGATGGGATATATATCTCATGCCATCAACAATTTATAGAGGTTATCATTTTCATGTCATAAAATATTTTTCAGATGTTTCGTCCACGAAAGAAAGTGCTGATAGCTCTTTTAATAGTGGGAGCCATTCCTGTGTGTCTTATGATGTATCTACTAGTAAATGAAGACAGTAAGTAAACTAGATTTTCAAAAATTTTATTATGAAACACAGGCAAACAGACTTATAATGTAATTATAAAGACTTTTTAAAATGGCATTTATCAAATAATTTATTTTCATTTTTGTTGTTGTTGTTGAAATTTATAATTATTATTAAAGCTATATGGACATTTACATAATAGCCGTTCCATTTTGCAGCCCAATCTTGTATGCAAATAGTGATTCTTATCAATGGTATTTTATTATTAGAAATTTTTATGTAAAAAAAAAAATCACCATTGTTGAAGAGGTGTGACAATGAAGGTTAAAGGTCAGTAGAGCTCAAAACATCTGAGATTACCATGGGATGAACCAAAGCAGTAAACTGTATTTTTTGTTTTTTTACTGTTCATTGTCTTTGTACAACTTTTTTGTTTTCCAGCTCTGTACCCCACCTACAATGACAAGTCCATGAGTCAGACTGAATTAAAAATTGTGGAGAGAATGCATGAAGTGGAAGAGCAGAACTTAGCTTTGCGCAAACAGCTGAGGTGAGAGATGGCTGTTTAGTCTACACAGACATTTAGATTTAGTGATGACTTTTAAGATGTACATTAACTGATGAAGTGAGAGATGGCTGTTTAGTCTACACAGACATTTAGATTTAGTGATGGCTTTTAAGACATACATTAACTGATGAGGTGAGAGAAGGCTGTTTAGTCTACACAGACATTTAGATTTAGTGATGACTTTTAAGACGTACATTAATTGATGAGGTGAGAGATGGCTGTTTAGTCTACACAGACATTTAAATTTAGTGATGACTTTTTAGACGTACATTAACTGATGAGTTGATTGATGACTGGTAACATCTTTCAGTGGGCTGTCCTTATAAGGGAGATAAGCAACTCTATTTATGATATGAATGTTGTACATTGTAACTTTTCTCTTGATAACTCATAGCAGTAATACACAATGTTCTAAAAGGCTTCTTATATTTTTAGCTGGCATATAATTCAAAAAAATTCTCTGATACGATTCATGACGTAAAGAACCATTAAGTGTATGGCCCTAATTTAAATCACTTTTGTAAATCCTGTATGTCTGAATCCTATTTAAATCATATTTAGTTTATCTAGGAAAAAAATGAAATTAAAAATTCTAATAATTTACATATTTTTTATTTGGATTAAGGTAGCACATTAATTTGTTTAAATGTTTTTTTTAATTTTTTGAACAGCCAAAATCAGAATGAACTTCTAAGACTTCAAATGACGTTAGCAGCTACCAATGACTCCAACTCCTCTGCAAAGTTTAAATGTGTTAATGCTGAGCCAGATGTGCCAAAGTGTGAGGTAAACCTTGAAACTCTCTCTTGGAGAAGTCAATTGAACAATTAAATTCTGAATATAATCAGTTTAAAGATCAAATTTATCTTTTTTTTAAATATTAAGAACTGTCATTTTTGTTTATTTTGAAATGTTCTGGGTAACATCAAAAAAGATTATTAAATTTTATTTTTTAGAGTTGTTTAATTAAGTAAATTCTTTCCCAGTTTTGTATTTAGCTTATTAAAAACATGTTGAGTTCATAGCGAATACAATGTGATCTATTGTGTAGGTGATCCATGTGGCCATAGTCTGTGCCGGTCACAATGCTACAAGGGATGTTGTCACGCTCATCAAATCTGTTTTGTTTTATCGACGCAACCCACTGCACTTTCATTTCCTGTCTGATGATGTCGCTGAACTGATACTGCGCAAATTATTTCAAACGTGGAATGTCGCCGAGGGTAAGACACAGTTAGCGCATCAAATATCTCAAATATTGTAATGTATCTTTAGTTTTGTATTATAAATCAATTAATTCAAAAACATTCATTGGAAGCTATATTTCTCAATCTTTGGTTGGGTGGGATCATAGCCCCATGTGTCCAGCATTTGCAGGAGATTTTTTAAATAATTTGAAGATAGAGTCTTAGAGAAAATCAAACACTCAAAACTAATTTTTACACTAGCTTCTCCAGTGCTTTGTTGTGATATAACAGGGTATAGTCTTCAGCTAACTAGAATATGTGCAGTGTTAACAAAACACCCTATTTATATCTGATTCCTGCAATATTACATTTTATAATACACAATAGTTATCATCGAAACACATTAATCTTCTGACTCGAAAACAAGTCTTATTATTATTATAATTTATATTATTATGTAGTCTTTATGTATGTCCTGAATTATTCCATCTCAGAAGACTCTATAACTTTCATTAACCATACATAGCCAACTGCCTGTATGGAAAATCTATTAATAATATTTTTTGTTTTTATTTTCTGTCTACAGTTCAAATCGGTTTTTATCCAGCAGACTCTGTAAAGGTAATGTTTGAATTTAAATCAAAATATGTGTAGTTATGTTTGCACCATTGTAGAAAACTATTCAGACATGATGCTCCTCAAGGAAAATGTATATAAAATGTAGAGAGAGATAATCAAAGACACTATTTTTGATAGAGCATGTTAAGATTGTTTACATTAATTTAGTGTTACATTGTAGGAGTTCAAAATGGGTGTACAACTTCATGTCAATCAATTCAAGATGCATTAGATAGTGCAGAGTGTTTATCTGTAAGTAAATGCACAGAGAAATGGTGGAGAGACTCCTCTACAAACGTATGAGAAGAAACTGTAGATGTGTAGAAAAAGGAATCGCTAGAAATATTGTTTATGGTATTTCAACTTGATGTAATCAAGTTTCGAGCTAATTTAAGAAATAAAAGATGTTAAAAAATATTTTTTTAATGTGTTTTTAATTGATATTACTCGTACCTTGTTCAAATACCTGCATTGTTTGCCACAAAGTCCAACTAACAAATCTTGATTTTAACTTAATCCTGAACTAACATAAAAACCCATTAACCTAAAGTTTGTTTTACTTGCAGCCTGATATTTCATGGATTCCGAACCGACATTACTCTGGTGTCTACGGTTTAATGAAATTGACTCTGCCCAAAACTTTGCCTTCAGACATGAACAAGGTTTGTTTGTATTATATACAAGTCAGTCTTTCAGACCTGCCTTTTTTTTTATACATTCATGATAAGTGGCCGTTTTACTTCTTAAAAAAAGATGCACATTCATGTAATAGATGAGAGCTTTGATTTCTGAGACATAAGTAAGCTGTAATTTGTAAGTCAAAACTCACAAGTCATATACCTTTTCGTTAGACCATGTGGAGAATCATTGCTAACACTTTAACAACCTCATACCATCAGTTGACCTATAATTTCTTCACTATTAATATTGATGCTCAATGGCTGTGTTTCCCATGAATTAAATGGCCATACTTTGGGGGCAAATCTGAAAAAATAGGCTACCAACCAGCTTCCACCAGGCGTCTCAGCTCTGGGTGAGTCTTTCCAACTGTCCCCACATCTTGCCCATCTGCTTCCAAATTGCTTTGCCATGTATTCCTGGGTTGTTCCCTCTTCCTCTTTCATTGGGGGTTCCAAGTTAGGGCCTGCTATGTAGACTTGCCAAGTGTCTGGCCAAAATATCATAAGAATATTCCTGAGGGAGGTATAAAAATAAAAATGTTGATATCTTTCCAGGTGATTGTATTAGACACAGATGTGACGCTTGCTACTGATATTGCAGAATTGTGGAAAATTTTTAGAGTACTTCGTGGGAAACAGGTAAGATACATTTGATAATACTTAGCATTTTAAGATGTTTAATGTTGAATAATTTATGATGCTTATAATATTTAATTAAAAATTACCTTGTGGATGTGTATTATTAATTTGAAAAACTACTATTCTTTATCTTCTGTTTTATTACTTGTTATTGTATTATTAGATTCATATTTTAACTTTGCTGTTCGCTAGGCTATTGGTCTTGTGGAGAACCAAAGTGATTGGTATCTGGGCAAGTTGTGGAAAAATCACAGACCATGGCCTGCTCTGGTTGGTATTTAGTTTGTAATAATTTGAACTCTTTGTTTTGAACCGACAGGGGGCTAAGTGGTTGAGTGCTAAGTTTTCTATCTTAAGGATGCCTGAGTCCAGTTCTAATAGGTACCTGAAGAATTAAAGGTGGTTGGTCATTGTACTGGACACATGACAACCTTATTACACATAGAAACAGCTGACCTTTACATTATCTGCACAATGAATCACAAGGTCTTAAAGGGGCTCTTTACTTTTCAAACTGACATCAAACATTCAATTGTTTTCAAGGGCATGTTTGTTTCTAAAGAATGTTCCATCATAGTTGTGAGATTTGAGTCTGCATGGCTCCATTGAACAGTGTTAGGGACAGCTGGCTGTTAGTTTTTCTGTCTGTTGTTCAAGAAGCAGGGGTGCAGTGTTCCTTGAAAAAGACATTGTTGCTTATGATTCAACTTTGAAATAGTACAAGATAGTATAGTATGGAGATATGAGTCAGTGAAGTGATACTATTCACTTGTTGTGTTTGTATTTAATACTACCTTTGAATTAGTAATATCGCTTTGTAATTTATTATCTAGATGTGGCAGATCATTTGAGTTATAAGTATTGTTACAATGAATTCTAAGATAGCAAGCTATTGCACGCTGTCCCTTGAAGTTGAATGGAGAAGATTTACTGTATTCACAGCTTAGTATCAAATCCTAACAATAAAAAAACAGCTAATATTTTTGTGAATTAAGGTTTTAAACCTGTGTTTTTCAAACTATTGCTAGTGACACCCCTGTAAACTAATATATTCATTTACACTCAGTTCAAAAATGTTAATGCAATCTGAGCTTACCTGACAATTGCAGTGCAAATATAACAGATTTTTTTGTTCTCAAAAAAACAACAACAAAAAAACAACAACAAAATAACAACAAAGACAACCTTAGCACTTTCCTTGTCAGCGTGTCCTCCCTATGCTCCAAGTTTGAGAACTGCTGTTTTAAATTTAAGAAAATAACTCACTTTAAATATCTACTTGTTGCCGTGGGAATAAAATAAATATTTCTGATATTTATATTAAGCTTAGATAAAAAAAAGCTGTTATTCATACTTAGAGCCCAAAAAGTCAAGGTGTTAAATGTTTACATTTGGGCTTTAGAATTAGGAGATTTTCATTGAGATTATAAATTCCATTTCTCACTTTTTAAGGGTCGAGGCTTTAACACTGGTGTCATACTACTGGATTTAAAAATGCTGAGGGAAATTGGCTGGATGCAAATGTGGCGTCTGATTGCAGAGAAAGAATTGATGAGCTTGCTATCTGTGTCTCTAGCTGATCAGGTCTGTGAGAACATTTCACTTTTTTAATGTGCCTTTAGCTCAGATTCTAATACATTAATACTTAAACACTGCATTGAGAGTTACAGCAGCAGTTCTTAACTTACTTAATTTACTTTAATGTAATGTGTATTTACAAACTAACCTAAACATCACTTATCCATATATGTTTAAAGTGGTTTCCAGTCTATCATTATTAATCCATTTAAGACAAAGTAATTTGTTCACAGTTATTAAATGTATTCGATTCACACTACTAGAGTCTAGTTAGTTTTGAACCTGCTCCTTGTGTGTACAGGATATCTTCAATGCTGTGATCAAACAACATGACTACCTGGTGTACAGGCTGCCATGTCAGTGGAATGTACAACTTAGCATGAACACCCAGAGTGAGCAGTGCTACAGTGAAGTCTCAGATCTTAAAGTGTGTACACATTGTTTTTTATTTGTCTCCAACCACCACTAGTATTAAGCATAAATATTCTCTAAGAGGTTTATTCAAAGTTTAGCCAGCTATCAATTAAGTGAGAAGCGCTGTGGCCGACTGGTAAAGCGCTTGGCTTTCAAACCGGGGTCCGGGGTTCAAATCCTGGCGAAGACTGTGAATTTTTTATTTTTTTTTTAGGATTTTTGGGGAACCTTTGAGTCCACCCAGCTCTAATGGGTACCTGACATTAGTTGGGGAAAAGTAAAGGCGGTTGGTCATTGTGCTGGCCACATAATACCTCAACCATAGGTCACAGAACCAGATGACCTTTACATCATCTACCCTATAGACCACAAGGTCTGAAAGGGGAACTTTACTTTTTTTTTTTTATCAATAAAGTTGAGGAATAGTACAGCCCAATCCAACTAAAAGTTCCAACTTCAGTGTAAAGTATGGGAAAATGGGGTCTGACTTCTACTTAAGTAATAGCAAAGGCTGACTCAGGTCTCTGGAGTCAGTACCCCCTATTTACAAGCTAAAGATACTGACTCACACCCTGTACCTTTCATTTAAAAAACCCCAAACAAGTAGAGACTTAGAAACTTTTATTTGTATAGTATGAGAACGCTGTGGATGTTTAGATGTCTACTTTAATTATTCCATACAGTTTTACTGTTTCAATTCTTGGCAAACAGTTGGCATGTTACAAAAACTTTTCTTGATAAGAAACTTTACTCACAATTATATGCAGTTTCTATCTGTTGGTCATAAAGTAAGAGAAAGAATTAGGCTTCCATCAGCATAACATGGACAACATTACCTTTACCTTTACCTATCCCTTAGTCTGTTAGGGCACCAAGCAAGAATTGTTGACCGTCTTTCTCCATTCCTCTCTGTCTTTTGCCTTGTTTGAAATCTCTCTCAATGGTAGGCCTGTCCATTCTTTTATGTTGTCCTCCCATCGCTTTCTCTGTTGGCCTCTTCTTCTTTTTCCTGGTACTGTTCCCTGAAGGTCTTTGCGAGCCCCATGGATCTTGTAATATGGCCATATATTTTAAGCTTGTGTTTCTTTACAATAGCAAGCAGGTCATCATGGGGTCTGATTGCTGCAGTAACCCTGTCTTTAATCTCTTTGTTTGTGGTGCGGTCTTTGAAAGTGATGCCTAGGATCCTTCTGTAGCATCTCAATTCCATTGCTAAGATTCTCCTCTCTACTTCTGCAGTCAGCGTTCAAGACTTGCAAACATGAACAACATATGCACAACAAAACCTCAAATCCACTTGTGTTGCTACATGGCAAGACAAAATAAGCAACACTGAAATACTTGCTTAGGTCGCCCCATTATATTCACCACCCTCAGGCAACACTGAAATACTTAAGGTTGCCCCATTATATTCACCACCCTCAGGCAACACTGAAATACTTAAGGTTGCCCCATTATATTCACCACCCTCAGGCAACACTGAAATACTTGCTTAGGTTGCCCCATTATATTCACCACCCTCAGGCAACACTGAAATACTTGCTTAGGTTGCCCCATTATATTCACCACCCTCAAGCAACACTGCAATACTTGCTTAGGTCGCCCCATTATATTCACCACCCTCAACCAACACTGCAATACTTGCTTAGGCCACCCCATTATATTCACCACCCTCCCAGGCAACACAACATTAGTTTATTTTTGTCCATGAATGCTTAAAGTCATCCTGACTGTGCCATTTGAGACTTTTTTAGCCACCATGCTCTTATTTCTTTGAAGGTTTTTAACAAAATATTGGTTTGATCAACATAGTTTTTACTTGTTGATTAACTTTTTGAAATGTGTTTTTTAAACATTTGTTATTTGATGCTGTATTAGATTATTCACTGGAATTCCCCGATGAAGCTGAAAGTAAAGAACAAGCATGTGGAGTTTTTCCGTAACATGTACTTGACATTCTTGGAATATGATGGAAACTTGTTGAGGCGGGAGTTATTTGGCTGTTCCAACAGCACATCCAATCAAACACAGGATGTTGTGGTATGTATATCTCTATCAATATTTTTTTATTGCCATGTTTGTCTAAAGAATTTTTGTGACTAGAATGTGCAATAAAAACACTTTATATTCAGTGGGGCTACAGCCCATGGAGGTCTCTGGCCTGCTTCATCACATCCCTCCATTCAGATCTCTCCTGGGCCTTTTGTCACCACACCCTAAACCCAAGCTTTTGTAGATCTGCCACCACAGTACCAATCCATCGCATTCAGGGTCTGCCTTTGATTGAAAATATTATTGTCTGAATATGTCTGATCTAGTCCATCATCATTGTTCACCCAACTTCAACTTAGCATTGCCTGGGACTGTTAGGTTCTGTTTTTATATGTTATTTCTGTGATGCTCTGTAACATGCTCACAATGGTATGTAAATTAATTATAATTTTTATAATTAAGACTGTAAACATTTACTTGGCACTTAATTAGATTTACTTGTTTATGATGACGCTGTGATGGCTGCAACATTTTAAAATAATTAGGAATGCATGACTTGAGACTGTAGATTTTGAATGTTTATTATGTTTATTGATAGTACTATTATTTAAATTAGCCAGTGAACTTTTTGTCAGACATTTTTTGCAATTGCATATATACATTTGAGTGAAAAAATTCAAATAGATGATTGATATTGCTGCATATCATTGGTATTATTATATATCATTATGTATGAATTTAAAAAAAAAAATTTCCTTTATTGAAAGAAAATTTTAAAGTGTTATCATGCAACTGTAAAATTAATGTTTGTGTTATCATAAAGACAATTCTGATTCATTTCACTTGACCACATCTTTCCACATCTGAAGATAAATGACCATCTTGAGGATGATGACTGCTATGATTTTCGCTCTGAGAGAGAACTTGTCCACCGAACTCACCTGTACTACTTGGACTACAAAGTGTCCAGCATCAGTGAGGACGATGTGACATTAGTCTTACAGCTGTCCATGGACAGGCTTCAGGTAAGTGCCATCCCAGAGTTCATTTCTTTTTTATCTCCTGTATTGCTCCCATTGGGATTTTGATATATTTTATTTATTTTTTAAATATGATGGTAAAACTTTGTTTCAGATGCTTGAGATGATATGCAAACATTGGGAAGGTCCAATTGCCATTGCCCTATACATGTCGGACGCTGAGGCACAGCAGTTCTTACGTTACGCCATGGGCTCTGAGACTATTATGTCCCGCAAGAATATAGGCTACCACATTGTATATAGGGAAGGGGTAAGTATTATCCTTTTGAATAAGTTGTTTAAGTTTTTATCTTTTTAGTAATAAGGATATCTATTTATAGTTGCAACATACTTAAAGTGCTTAATATTCTGAATCCACCGCTGTGAAGTTTTTTGGTTGTTTTTCAAGCTGTTTTATAGTATTCTATATTTTTAGAGAGAAGAAGAAGTGGTATTAAGATTTTTAAAAATTTAATTACACTCATAGGCCATTTGACTTGGTGAATATATTATTAAAACTTTATTGACCAAAAAAAAAATCCCACTAACTTTACCATAAATGCAATCTCAAGCTGTCTTTAAGTTGAAATAGCTATATCACAGATTGCTCTGTCTCCACTTTCCATAGAAGGTTGAAACAAGAATTGTAGAAATAGTTGATTTACATAAATTCACTAACTTTTCAACCCTGGCTGTGTTTGATTATTAAATATTCCATCAACTTCACTTTTTACTCCCCCCCCCCCCCCCCCCTTCACATTTTAATCTTCCCCAATAATGAAGCAACCAGTTATTCTCTTGTGCAGTTAAATTAGTTAATGCTTTATGACTGATACTTTCTTTCATCTCAAAAGCCTTATCCTAATTTTTAAATTTTTGGTTTATTCCTTTCAGCAATTTTACCCGGTCAACTATTTACGTAACATTGCCATCTCCCAAGTGAGAACTCCGTACATGTTTCTCTCAGACATTGACTTCCTGCCAATGTACGGTCTGTATGAATACTTAAAGAAAGCTATTCCAATGACTGAGCTGGCTACTCATAAGAAGGTAGGCTGTTTTCATTCCAGAATACAGATAAGTTGTTGTTTTTAAATTAAATCTCATTTTTTAATAATCTTTGTTTTTCTCTTGCATTATCTGAGTGTTCATTGCAACACTCCCCTTTTAAAATTTATACAACAATTAACTGGTTGTAATCATTCTTTTTCTTCATTGTAATAATTCTTTTTCTTCAGTAAAATACATAGAGTATTACTTCTACTATTATTAAATGTTATGTTTTCAAGTTTATATTTTATCAATGAGTTTTTTTTTCGTCAATGATAGGCTTTGGTTGTGCCTGCATTTGAGACGCAACGATATCGACTTCAGTTTCCTAAGTCCAAGACAGAATTGCTGTCCATGCTAGACATGGGCACGCTATTTACTTTCAGGTTGGTCATTTGCTGGCTTCAAGTCTTTCAAAAGAGTTACAGTTCCTCCTTGGTGCCAAACATTTTTTTACCTACCCACTCTGGTGCAATAACAAAAATATTGTCAAAATGAAGATAATAATTTTTTGTTGAGCTCATAGCTTACCTTTTAAACTTGTTCCTCACCTCTTGTACATAACACTGATAAGTTAAATAATAATAGTTATTACTCATAAGGTAAACTTTGTATAAATAATTTTTTAATTCTTGTTTTAAAGTTATTATTAGAGTAACCAAATTTAATGATTGATACTATTCAATTCTTCTAGATATCATGTTTGGCCGAAGGGTCATGAGTCAACAAATTTTGCTAAATGGAGAACAGCTACGACCCCCTACACTGTGAGTGCTTTTACATGCTTTGTAATTACAATTTTAGAATCACCTGTTTCAGTTATTCATCCCACCCCCAAGACACACACACATTAAGTATGTGTCCATTAATTTAGTTAGAAGGTTGTATTCTAACCCTAATAATGAAGATTTCTTTGGCTTAAGTTTCTTCATGTTTTTCATTTCATGCAACTTTGTTTTTTTCTTTTTGTACAACTCTTTATTAAAACACACAACTTTGAATAAGAAGTTGTTAATTTTACCCAGTGACCTGTACACTTTCCTAGTAATGACTTTCATAGTGACCTGTACACTTTCCTAGTAGTTACATAATGATCTGTATACTTTCCTATTAATTATTTTAACATTATGACCTGTTTTACATAAGGACCTGTACAGTTTCCTAGCATTGTCGCAAAACATTAAATGATCTAATAAAAGCTTTGCTGGTTTATCAGGTACGCTGGGCGCTGGACTTTGAACCCTATGTAGTTGTTGCCAAAGACATTCCACTCTATGACCAGAGGTTCCTTGGTTTTGGCTGGAACAAGGTTTCTCACATCATGGAGCTAGATGCTCAAGGGTAAACTCAAAACTTCTTTTTATCTTAGACTTCAGTAATATGAAAGTTTTAGTAATGTTATAGCTTTACACTTCTTAAGTAACTAGTTTTCCTTGTCTAAAACAACTAAACAACAAACAAATAAATCAAATGAAAACAGTTTTGGTTCCTAATTAATGCAGTATTTTTGTGAGAGATGTTTTTACTATTTGCTTTGTTAAAATGACATCTTTGTTTTGTTAATGTGACATCTTTCTTTTGCAGATATGAGTTTGTTGTCCTTCCCAATGCATTTATTATTCATATGCCTCACGCCCCAAGTTTTGACATTGCCAAGTTCAGATCTAGTTCCTTGTATAGGAAGTAAGTATACACATGAAAGTATGAATAACATAAGCACTTGAAGACTTTCCGGCATTTGCTGGTTCTTAAAGCTTCTATTAATTTTGTAATTAAAAAAAAAAGAATTAGAGAAGTCATCCCATTGACAAGAAAAACACAAATTCTTTTTTTTATTTTAATTTGAAAATACACCAGAGATATTAAATCAATATACACAAAAAAATTGTCAGTGACAGTTAGTTCTGATCCTTTCTTAAAAATTACTTTCACAAAACAAAACAAATTATTGAAACTCAAATTCGAACCTTGCATAACACTTCCCTTTGTCCAACTTTTTATTTAGCTTCACATTTGAATCTCTTCCAGCCTCCTATCAGTAACGTTACATACACACTCACTGGAAAAGAAACAAAAAGGATACAGAAATTGCATTTTATTAATAATATAAATAAATTAAATACATTTTAGTCAACCACAAACATTATGCAAAATATTGGGTGCCAAGTTTTACATTAAAAGACTAATTTTTTTTTCACAGATCATAGGAAAGATTATACTGAATAGCCTTTTGTGCTGCGAGAGTTAATTTATGAAACACGATTCCCACTATTACCCTACACTCTCTTTTGGGTTGAAGGAAAAACCTGGTAGTTAGGAAATTCCCACTACAACATTGCTCTAGTCGTGGGTTTGATCCCAATGCTAGCCAGATTTTTTTTTAATGTTGATCTGATCAGATCCAATTCTATTTTATTTGAATATTAAAAAGGAATAGATTTAAAAAAAAAATTTATATTGCTTGTTGCTTGTCAAATCTGGCTGTGAGCAATCCAACTAAAAAAAGGGTCTAACAAATGTAGATTGTGTTAATTATTACAACACCTCTAAATGTTTCTGTTGCTTCTTTTCTTTCAGATGTTTAAAAATATTGAAAGGCGAATTTCAGCGAGACCTTTCGAAGAAATACGGAATTAAAGCATTGAAATATTTGTCTGTGGATTAAGCTCAGGGAATCAACCATTATTTTGAGAATCTCTAGTCAGGAAAGCATCAAGATTCTTGTACAGACATTTTAGAACTGTGTTTCTAGGAGGTTGTTCTGAGATTTGGAACTGTTTTCTGGGAGGTTATTCTGAGATTTTTACCTGGAGACCTTGTTTGTGCTCAAAACAACTACCCAAACCTTGATAGTGAGATTATTTGTAAGATAACTTATAGCTAGTCAACTATCATTTTTTAATCGGGGGTAGGACTACATTTTAACTTTTATGAAGTGGATTGTGTCATTTCCTCTCAGCATTAAATAATGTTTTACACATTTAGTCATTGTTGGTGTTATAGTAAACTCATGGAACATGATTTCCAACTTCTGTATAACTTTTATGTGTTTATAGGTTTTATGATTTTATAACTTGTATAGCCATTATGCTCTAACTCAAAGACCTGAAAAAATCATGGCTATTTGCCTTCTTGTCTTGCTTATAGTAAGAAATTCCTTTGAAATGATTTGATGTCTATTATTTAGCATAATAATGTTTAATTAATATAAAGAAGGCCCATGAATACAATCAAGTCTGCTAAATGATATTTTGAGCTTAAGAAATTGTTTGAAGAAAAATTATGTTTCATTTTATGCCTCGAGAGACAATTTCAGTTTGTGACTTCTCCTGTGACTGAAGCTGAAGAGTTTACTCATTGATATGCATGTACAGCCACAGGTTAGGCTTATGCTTTCCATCAGTGAAACGTATTCTAAAATCAAGTAAAGAGCTTTAATGACAGACATTTAGCTCTTAATCTCCTTAATTATTTTTCACGTTCTGACGGAATTGTTCATTTTTCACATTTGAATATTCTACCTTGTTATCATAAAACTTCAATCACAGTTTTGGTTTGTAATTAGAAAATGTTACTTTTGGTCTAGAATCTTAGGAGAATGCGTGCACTTTATCTATAACACAAATTATAGTTTAAAAAAACAAAAATTAATTTAATTTGATGGAATCAAACCAACAATGGTTTCGTTAGTTAGGAGAAAAAGACTCAATACATAGGCATTGTCACATGCTGAATAACTTGATTAAGCTAGTCTTGATTTGTCATGTACTGTGTTGATATTGCCTTGTATTTACACTGGTCAACGATTGAATGAACTGTTGTGATGAACTTTTGCATATCTTCTGATGATAAATTCTGTGATGACATTCTATGTGTGGTGATACATGATTAGACCAAATTGCAGTGTTTGCAAGTCATGAGCTTTAGAACTGAAGGAAACAAGATCACATTTATTTTTTAAAACTGTCAACAACTTCACCAGTACATGTCAATGTTATATGTATAAATTTTAATAGTGTCCCATGAGACAAAAGTGATATTTAGAAGTGTCTTTATTTTTATTTAATTTAACCCGTCAATTTCTATTGCAATAGAATGCAGGTTTTCATAGAAAGGTAATAGCAGTTTTTAAACAGTTCATGTCTCATTCTAAATGAGAAGAAAGACATATACATTTTTTAAAAACATCTTTTTTTTTATTGCTTTTTTTGTTTTTGTATTCTTATAATAATAAAAAAAACTTTTCTTTTTGCTTAGGAGTTAGAATCAATAATTTAAATCCAGGTTCATTGTGGCCAAGTGATAAAGTGCTTGGTTTATGTACATTTAATTTTTAATGTACTACAAGAAATCAGAAATAGTAAATCTTACATTAGATTATCTAACTTTTTCACCTTTTTTCCCCCTCCAAAAACACGTGCGCAACATTAAATATGGCCCTCCAAAAACACCTGCGCAACATTAAATATGGCCCTCCAAAAACACCTGCTCAACATTAAATATGGATTCATACAATTGTTAGATTATAAAAAGCAAAATGAAAAACAAATCTGATTAAATATTCTTAATAGCCTTATAACGAAAATTGTAATTTCATTACTTTCCTGGAAATAAGATATTGATTCATACAAACAATCAAAACTTTTGGAAAATGTTTTTTGTTTTTTTTTAGTTCATTATGCTTTTAGCTTTGTTGACAATTATTATCATGTAGTTGGCCATTATGACTAATTGTCATCAAACCCAGTCAGAATATTTCTGGTGATCCATCAAGTTCCATTTGTGTGCTAATCTGACCACTGTATAAAGTACCTCATTATTTAATTCATTCAGTAACAATATTTGTTACTTATCTTTATTATAATATTTGTTGCTTACACTGTCATTATAACTTTGTATTCAATGTACATCTACATGTTATTATTTGACGTAAGAGAATCTAGTTCTGTTTGGTTTTATTTATTTTGTGAATTGTATTTTTTATTGTGAAGTGAAATTTAATGTTCGCTCAGAGATTATTAAATTGTGTCCAACGTTTTTATTAGCATAATAGTAATACAGCGCCTGGACATTGTTTGGTCATACAGCGCCTGGACATTGTTTGGTCATACAGCGCCTGGACATTGTTTGGTCATGCAGCGCCTGGACATTGTTTGGTCATGCAGCGCCTGGACATTGTTTGGTCATACAGCGCCTGGACATTGTTTGGTCATACAGCGCCTGGACATTGTTTGGTCATGCAGCGCCTGGACATTGTTTGGTCATGCAGCGCCTGGACATTGTTTGGTCATGCAGCGCCTGGACATTGTTTGGTCATACAGCGCCTGGACATTGTTTGGTCATGCAGCGCCTGGACATTGTTTGGTCATGCAGCGCCTGGACATTGTTTGGTCATGCAGCGCCTGGACATTGTTTGGTCATGCAGCGCCTGGACATTGTTTGGTCATGCAGCGCCTGGACATTGTTTGGTCATGCAGCGCCTGGACATTGTTTGGTCATGCAGCGCCTGGACATTGTTTGGTCATGCAGCGCCTGGACATTGTTTGGTCATACAGCGCCTGGACATTGTTTGGTCATACAGCGCCTGGACATTGTTTGGTCTCCACATAGTTTAATGTACTTCTCTTCTATTTTCTTGTTTTCTCCATAAAGTAAAATTTTGTTTATTAATTGAACTAAACTTAGGTTTAGCTTGGTTTTTATTTGGTTAACTAAAGTTTTGTATGTAGTCAACTAACTAAAAAAGGGTTGTTTTTTTGGTCCACTAATCTAAAGTTTTTATTTAATGAAGCAAAGTTTTTATTTGTTTAACTAAAGTTTTTATGTGGACAACCAAAACTAAAGTTTTTTTTTGGTCTACAAATCTGAAAAATGTGTTTTCTCAACTAGACTTTTTATTTGGTCATTTGGGTTCAAATCCTGGTGAACACTGAGATTTTTAACTTCAGGATCTTTGGGGGCTTCTAAGTCCACCCAGCTCCAATGGGTACCTGACATTAGTTGGGGAAAGTAAAGGCAGTTGGTCGTTGTGTTGGCCACATGACACCCTTGTTAACCATGGGCCACAGAAACAGATGACCTTTACATCATCTGCCTTATAGATTGCACTGTCTTTAAGGGGTACTTTACTTAATATAGTGTGGAACAAATGAAAAGACTTTTACGTTGTAGAGAATGTAGAAAATTTTGTGTTTGTTATGTTTATCAAGTACATCAAACTAATCAGTGTATTGCTAAATTAATGTCTTGGACTTGGCAGGTTGTGAATAGTAGATAACAATATCAGAGGTATTTGTGTATTTATTTTGTGTGGTTAGGGGGCCTGCCATTAAAGGAGGTTCTAAACAGGGCAAAGGACAGGGAGGAATGGAGAAAGATGGTCGATGAGTCTTGCTTGGTGCCCCAACAGTTCAACAGACTAAGGGATAGAATTAAAAAAAAGGTAAGGGTGCCATTAAGCTATGAAGATAATTATCTTGTTTGTTTGATAGTAAACCTTGGTGTTACAGAAATAAATCAAAAGATAATGGAAACTTTGGTGATCATTGGAGATTTTCACGATAAACTAAGCAATGTCAAGGATGCTAAATTGAACTTTGAAATTGCCAACTCAATAACAGTTAAACAAGAAGAGCTTCAAAGTTCTTGTTTCTGCAGTTCTAAAATGTGCACACAAAATCATCATGTAATACTTTTAAAACCTAGTTTAACATTTTTTTGACTCCAGATACACCAAATAAAAAACTATTTTTAAGTTTTTCCACAATATATTTTTGTGTGTGTATGTTGTTTCATCAAGAGCTTGATAATTTCTTGTCTTTTTTTCTTTCATTAACTCCTTAAGAAGCGTCATTGTTTTTTTTTTTAAATTTTTTATTAAAGATCTTTTTACCTCAATATGTTATTAGTATTTGTCAACAATAAAAAAAAACAACAACCTAGAACAACTTGTTAACCGTGATGTGGCCAGCATTTGTCTGCCTTTCTTATTGTTTTGATTAAAAATTTTTGTTTTCATAAAGAGACCTGGAGTTACGTTTCTTCATTCATCCTCCTTGCTCTCAACAGGTTCCTGCTCTCAATAGGTTCCTGCTCTCAACAGGCTCTTGCCATCAGCTGTCACTGGGAATTGGGGGGGGGGGGGGGGGGGGGGGGGGGAGGAGAGTAAAGAATAAAGTTGTTTTTGCAACATGATTCCCACATATGCTGTTGGCCACAATAACTGGGGAACTTTCCATCACTTACTTCTTGTTATATTGGACTTGTATATTACCTTGTGTACCTCTTCATGTAACTTGTGCATTCAGCTACCAACTTTTTAACACTTTAAAGTTGGCAGCTTATTTTGTTTTTTAAATCCATTCTGTGAAATCAGAGCTTTCATTCCCATCCAACCAGCAAATGTTATGGTATGTGACATGTAGCAATATTAAACAATGTTATTTCTATGGACAAGTCTTTGTAACTGTGTGAACTCAGACTGCTGACCTAGTAAATAGATGTAATGCTTGTTGCCACTTTGGTTTGTTTTCAAAGTCCAGACTTTTATTTTTATATTGAAATGATTTTTAAGACTGGTGACATTCAGATTTTAAATGAGACCTGAGTCATTTGACTGCTGGGATTGTCTATTTAATGAGACTTGTCCATTCATGGGCTACTTCCCCTATGTGACTTAAATTAATATATGTTAATGTGACCTTGCGACCTTATGTTTTTGACTTTGTTATAGAAGACAGTGCACTTTGTAGCTGGAGAGTATGAGGGCTTGTAGCATGACAAACTGTGCACTTTGTAACTGGACAGTATGGGGGCTTGTAGCATGACAAACTGTGCACTTTGTAACTGGACAGTATGGGGACTTTGTAGCTGGACAAACTGTGCTCTTTGTAACTAGACAGTATGGGGACTTTGTAGCTGGACAAACTGTGCACTTTGTAACTGGACAGTATGGGGACTTTGTAGCTGGACAAACTGTGCACTTTGTAGCAGGACAGTATGGGGACTTTGTAGCTGGACAAACTGTGCACTTTGTAGCAGGACAGTATGGGGACTTTGTAGCTGGACAAACTGTGCACTTTGTAGCTGGACAAACTGTGCACTTTGTAGCTTGACAAACTGTGCACTTTGTTGCAGGGCAAACTGTGCACTTTGTAGCAGGACAGTATGGGGACTTTGTAGCAGGACAAACTGTGCACTTTGTAGCAGGACAGTAAGGGGACTTTGTAGCAGGACAAGCTGTGCACTTTGTAGCTGGACAGTATGGGGACTTTGTAGCAGGACAAACTGTGCACTTTGTAGCTGGACAGTATGGGGACTTTGTAGCTGGACAAACTGTGCACTTTGTAGCTGGACAAACTGTGCACTTTGTAGCTGGAGAGTATGGGGATTTTGTAGCTGGACCAACTGTGCACTTTGTAGCTGAACAGTATGGGGACTTTGTAGCTGGACAAACTGTGCACTTTGTAGCTGGACAAACTGTGCACTTTGTAGCTGGAGAGTATGGGGATTTTGTAGCTGGACCAACTGTGCACTTTGTAGCTGGAGAGTATGGGGACTTTGTAGCTGGACAAACTGTGCACTTTGTAGCTGGACAAACTGTGCACTTTGTAGCTGGACAAACTGCACTTTGTAGCAGGAAAAAACTTTTGATTTGTAATGAATTCTTGCCAAGCCCTTTTGGTTTTCTTTATGCATTCTCAACTATCTTCTATATCATTGACTCAAAGGCATGCTATTAACTTCAATAGATTCCAGTCTAATATGTATTATGTTGTGTCAAATATTTGGACAGACTCTCTCTATGCCTCTTGTTGTTCATGATGGTAAACATCTAAATCATGTGGTCTAGAGCTAAGTTTTGACTTTGTTATTGTAAACAATGTTCAATAGTATTTAGACAAAAAATAATGCTTATTACTGTATGTTTTGATTTTCTGTAAAAAAAAAAATTTCATGATATATGTATCCTTATACTATTTAGACAAATACTCTAGCCCATTTTTTTCTGTCATATTTGACAAATTTGGGCCATTAAAATTGGACCTTTTGATTTTAAGTTTGATTTGTTGTTTGTGTCTAGCTTTTAATGAGCAGGACTATAATTTTTTTTTCCAAGCTTTGAGTTAATTAATTTTTTTGTAAGAACCAATTTGATGTAACAGTTATCTTGGACTTCCTGTCATGTCATCACCCTCATTTTAATGCAGTAGTTTGTTCAATGTTGTCACGTATTACAAATTGAATTCTACTTTTAAATGGCTTGCCTAGGGGAACGTGACAATAGAAAAAGGTAGTTGTGTCACTTATCTTAAGTCTGAATTTAATCAGAGACTTACAATGAATAACAAAAAAAAATGACACAAGAAATCGGAAGGTAAAATATCAACTTAATGTTTAATCATAATATAACTCAATACAAAATGGAAGGGTTGACCAAAACCCTTTTACAAAAATGGCATGTAAAAATATTACAATACCAGAGTTTGAAAATATAATTACAAATACAAGCAAGGCCTTGAAAAAAAAGAAAAATCTTAACTTACACGATCAAGTGGTATACCACGCACGGATCACGCAATGTCTCCGCTATTCTGTCTCACGGCTGTCTCCGTATGTCTGTCCGTCAACGTCACGCGGGCGGTCTTTATATAATCTACCGCGCGTCGATCTCAAGACAAATCTAGGAATTTCTCGAACCAAATACGTCATCAATTTCCCAGATCTAGAACGCTCTTCAAAGAGACAGAAAAAAAAACACCCTCCTTTCAACCAGAGGTACACACACAGGTCAAGGACCGGTCACTGTCTGTGTGGCTTGACGAATAAAAAAGAAAAAAAAACTTATTACACAAGGGGGCAGACAACCTACAGGTCAAGAAAAAAAAATAGTATCTAGGCATTGTTACCTAGATACGTAACACCTCCCTCCTAAAAATAAAAAGTTTACATTTCCACGAAATGGAAATCTTTTTAGAATAATTAAAAAAAAGGATATTTACATTACAGAATGTATTTATCATGATATATATAAAAAAATATATACATCAAAATACTTTTTACAATCTAGATAAGGCATCGGCGATAACATTTTCGCTGCCTTTTATGTGTTTAATATCTAGGTTGTACTCTTGTAAAAATAAACTCCACCTGAGAAGTCGTTGGTTCTTGCCAGACATTTTGTGGATAAATGTAAGGGGATTGTGGTCAGTAAATACAACCAGTGGCCATCTGGACCCACTGATATAAAAATCAAAGTGTTGTATAGAAAGAATCAACCCAAGACATTCTTTTTCCACAGTAGAATAATTTCTTTGATGTCTATTAAATTTCTTGGAAAAGAAACAAATAGGGTGCTCTACTTGGAAATTATCTTCTTGGTAAAGGACTGACCCAACACCTGTGTCACTGGCGTCAATAGCTAACCTAAAAGGTTTTCCGAAGTCAGGAGCCATCAAAATGGGGGAGCTAGATAATATCTGCTTGATTTGGTTAAAGGCTTTCTGACATTCATCCGTCCAAGTAAATCGGACGTTCTTTCTCAGGAGGTTTGTTAAAGGACTGGCAATGACAGAAAAATTTTCGCAAAACTTTCTATAATATCCAGACATTCCCAAAAAGCTTCGGAGTTGTTTCCGATCAGCAGGAATAGGGAAAGCTTGGATAGCTTCTACTTTGGCCATTACAGGTTTCACCTGGCCTTGTCCTACAATATGGCCTAAGTATTGGATGGAAGCCTGGCAAAAATCACTCTTACTCAGGTTTACAGTAATTTTTGCATGTAAAAGTTTAGTAAAAAGACAATGCAGTTGTTTACAATGGCTAGAAAAATCTTGACTAAAAATTACTACATCGTCTATGTATGCGTGGCAATTCTCCATGTCAGCAAGCAGGGCATTTATCATTCTCTGGAAAGTGGCAGGAGCATTCTTCATGCCAAATGGCATCACTTTGTATTGGTACAGACCATCAGGGGTGACAAAGGCGGAGATTTCCTTTGCCCTATCAGTCAGGGGAACCTGCCAATAACCTGAAAGTAGGTCTATTTTGGTGATGTACTTAGCGTCACCAATACGATCTATGAGATCGTCTATCCTAGGGATAGGAAACGAATCGGTCTTTGTTACAGCATTTACCTTACGGTAGTCTGTACAAAAACGATAAGTCTTGTCCTGTTTAGGTATCAAGACACATGGGGAGCTCCAGCTACTGGAACTTGGTTCAATGAGGTCATTTTCAAGCATATACTTGATTTCTGACCTAAGTATGGCAAGTTTTTCAGGGTTGACCCTGTAAGGATGCTGCTTGACTGGAGTAGCCTCGCCAACATCTACATCATGCATTATAACATTAGTCTGTTTTGGTACATCAGAAAAAATGTCATTAAATTCATTAATGAGTTTCATGATAACTGGCCTTTCTGTCGAAGACAGATGAGACAGTTTTACATCCAAATTCTGTAATACAAAAGAATTAGGTATTTTGTATTGTCCAAATTTCTCCTTTACAATATCATCATCAATAGGAGAAACATGGCTATTTGAACAACTTTTGACTGTATTTAAAACACAATTACTCTTCTCTGAGTGATCTGGCCGAGATACATAAGGCTTCAGCATGTTTATGTGACATAGCTGAGTCTTTTTCCTACGGTCAGGGGTTTTGATTGTGTAATTGAGGTCACTAATTTTGGTCTCAATTTCATAGGGACCAAAATATCTGGCTTGCAAGGGTTGACCCGGTATGGGCAAAAATACAAGCACCTTATCCCCGGGAGAAAATTCTCTAACACGGGCCTTTCTATCATACCAGCGTTTCATGCTGGATTGGGTGTTTTGTAAGTTATTTTTGGCCAGAACACAAGCATCATAAAGTCTAGTTTTAAACTTACTTACATAGTCTAAAAGTCCTTCAGTGGCTGTTGGTGACAACAAAGTCTCTTTTATACATTTCAAGGGACCGCGCACCGAATGGCCAAAAACTAAGTCAAAAGGGCTGAATCCCAACGATTCCTGGACGGATTCACGGGTTGCAAACAGTAGCATGTGGATTCCTTCGTCCCAGTCTTTTTCGTGCTCAAAGCAATAGGTTCGGATCATGTTCTTGAGAGTCTGATGGAATCGCTCAAGAGCGCCTTGCGACTCGGCATGATACGCACTCGACATGCAGTGTTTGATGCCCAACTGAGTCATGACTTGCTTGAAAAGATTGGCCGTGAAATTCGTTCCTTGGTCCGATTGGATGGACTTTGGTAGACCAAATAGAGTAAAGAACTTGATTAAGGCCTTTACAATGTTTGATGCTTTTATGTTCCTTAGAGGAATAGCCTCAGGAAAACGAGTTGAAGCACACATAATGGTCAACAGGTATTGGTTGCCAGCTTTTGTCCTTGGGAGAGGACCAACACAGTCAATAAGTACTCTGCTGAAAGGTTCTTCAAAGGCTGGAATCGGCTTCAGAGGAGCAACAGGGATCTTTTGATTTGGCTTGCCAACCATCTGACAGGCATGACAAGATCGGCAGTACTGGATGACATCTTTCTTCAAACGTGGCCAGAAGAAGTGTGACATAATCTTGTGGTATGTCTTGTGGATGCCGAGATGACCTGACATTGGTGTGTCATGAGCCAGATTCATGATGTACGCTCGGTATCTTTCTGGTAACACGATTTGATGGCATATTCTCCATTCTTCTTCGTTGGATGCGTCTGGAGGTTTCCATTTCCTGAAGAGCATATCATCTTGGATGTAGTAGCACGTTGATGCTAGCTCTGCCTCTTGTGATGTCATTGCGGTTTCTCGGAGTTTGGCGAGCTCTGGATCCTTCTTTTGGTCCTCAATCAACTGTTTTCGAGTTGATGCCGGCTTTTCAGAATTTGGCGTTGGTTCTTCTTCAAGAGAAGCAAAGAATGTGGTGCTCAAGTCCACATCATCGTGGTTACTGTTGGCCTTGATGACGTTCTCTTCTTGAGATGCTTTCAACCTCATTGCCCTTGTTACTGCACACGCTGGATATAACTCTAGGTCTTCCTCGGGTGTGGCAGATAAGTCGGGTGTTTGAGTGACGATGGGTTCGGCTATCACCTTTCCACCTGCTAAGTCATTGCCTAACAGCAATGAGATGCCTTCCAATGGTAATGTTGGTCGGACACCTACAACAACCGGTCCAGTAATGATATTTGACTTTATGTCGATTAGATGTAGAGGCACATCTATACATCCAAGCTCTACGCCTCGTAACAGGATGCTCTTCCCAGTCGATGATGATTTAGACAAGGGTAAGATACCCTCTAAAAGTAGCGATTGTGAGGCACCTGTGTCTCTCAAAATGGTGATAGGTCGTAGACTTGTAGAATCACCGGGTAGTGATACAAATCCTTCCGAAATGAAAGGCTTAAAATCCTCTAATAAAACATCAATTTTGGTTGATGCAGACTGGACTTGGGTCGAACTCTCGCTGGAGTCATTGACATCTCTAGGAGACGCAGTGGAGAAACTCTTTCTTGAGTCAGTAGAACATCTTGTGGATGTATTTGGAGAACTCTTGATGGAGTCATTGGAACATCGGGGTGATGTCTTATGGGAACTCTTGATAGAGTCATTGAAACATCGGGATGATGTATTATGGGAACTCTGGATAGAGTCATTGGAACATCGGGGTGATGTCTTATGGGAACTCTGGATAGAGTCATTGGAACATCGGGGTGATGTATTATGGGAACTCTGGATAGAGTCATTGGAACATCGGGGTGATGTATTATGGGAACTCTGGATAGAGTCATTGGAACATCGCTGTGATGTATTTGAAAAACTCTTGTTTGAGTCATTAGAACATCGGCTTGATGTATTTGAAAAACTCTTGTTTGAGTCATTAGAACATCGGCTTGATGTATTTGAAAAACTCTTGTTTGAGTCATTGGAACATCGGCTTGATGTATTTGAAAAACTCTTGTTTGAGTCATTGGAACATCGTGGAGACATTTTCGGAGAGTCTTGTACAGTCAATACATTTGAAACAGGTGGTGTCGAGGTATTCTTGATATGACTTGATGATGAGGGAGTAAACCTCGACGACCACTGTACTGTGCAAGCGCTGACTTTTGAAGGAGCTTTTTCGTTTCTCTTCCTCAATTTCCAGCAATCGTCAATTTTATGGCCTTCTCGTTTGCAGTAGGAACAAGTAGCTTTACTTGTAGTAGGTTTTCTGTCATTTGTACTGCTGTTCTTGATGGAGTTGCTAGCAATGGACTCAGACTGTTTGACTTGTTTTGGCTTGACATCCGTCGTATACTTGGCAAATTGATGTGATATTATATAATCGTCTGCCAACACTGCAGCCTTGTGCACATCTTCCTCGCCACGATCAGCTATATGCGTACGGACGTCCAGCCGCACACAACTCTTGAACTCTTCCATCAGCATTAGGTTCTTGAATTTTGCAAAGTCGGTGCCGATTTCCCTGGAAGTGAGCCATTTCTCAAAGCGTCGCTCCTTTTCCCGCAGGAATTCTACATGGGTTTGGCCATCCGATTTGCGACAATCCCTGAACTGCTTTCGGTAAGCTTCCGGAACAAGTTCATATGCCTTAAGAATTAAGGCCTTAACAACATTATAATCTTTTTGTTGTTCAATGGTCAAAGAACAAAATACCTCTGCAGCTCTACCAGTCAAAACTGTTTGCAGCAAAGTGGGCCACAAAGTTTCAGGTACATTAAAATTTTTCACAGCAAGTTCAAATTGTGGAAAATAATTGTCAATTGTGGCTTCATTAAAGCGTGGAATTATTTTTAAAAATTTTGTTGCTTCAGCAGTATGACTGGCAGGGGAAGAATCTGGTCTTACATTAGCAGCTAACTCTAATTTCTTTAACTCTATTTGTAATTTCATTTCCATTTCTTTCTGAGCCGCTGCAAGCTCTAATTCTTTTTGTTTAATTTCTCTCTGCTCTCTAGCCGCTGCAAGCTCTAATTCTTTTTGTTTAATTTCTTTCTGCTCTCTAGCCGCTGCAAGCTCTAATTCTTTTTGTTTAATTTCTTTCTGGGCTTCTATTTCCATCTGTTTTAATTTTATCTGAAGTTCTAAATCTGATTTACCCTCATCGGGTCTAAGGGTTTCTAAAAGGTCTTCAGAAAACACTTCCTCGTCTACATAATGGATTACAATGTTATCTCTGATTTCTTGTTTAAGGGCATTTGATTTTATTTTTAACCCTAACTGTTTAGAAATAAGGACCAGTTCCTTCCTAGTACAAGCATCAAGCTCTTCCACAGAGGGATTTGCAAGAAAAACCTGAATATCCATGACTAACTAACAACTATTACAAGCAAAAAAATATGTATACAATGTAAATATACAGTACAAAATCAGTACAACAAAAAAACCTTAAGAGAGTTTGGTCAATACTATTGATACTTTACTTCCGACTCTTTGACACAAAAAAAAAAATTTTGTTAAAGTCAACTTCGCCTTTACAAAATTACTCAAGTAAGACGAAAATAGGTTCAGAAAAATATCCCGGACGAAAGCCCTCAAACTTCTTTTGTCACGTATTACAAATTGAATTCTACTTTTAAATGGCTTGCCTAGGGGAACGTGACAATAGAAAAAGGTAGTTGTGTCACTTATCTTAAGTCTGAATTTAATCAGAGACTTACAATGAATAACAAAAAAAAATGACACAAGAAATCGGAAGGTAAAATATCAACTTAATGTTTAATCATAATATAACTCAATACAAAATGGAAGGGTTGACCAAAACCCTTTTACAAAAATGGCATGTAAAAATATTACAATACCAGAGTTTGAAAATATAATTACAAATACAAGCAAGGCCTTGAAAAAAAAGAAAAATCTTAACTTACACGATCAAGTGGTATACCACGCACGGATCACGCAATGTCTCCGCTATTCTGTCTCACGGCTGTCTCCGTATGTCTGTCCGTCAACGTCACGCGGGCGGTCTTTATATAATCTACCGCGCGTCGATCTCAAGACAAATCTAGGAATTTCTCGAACCAAATACGTCATCAATTTCCCAGATCTAGAACGCTCTTCAAAGAGACAGAAAAAAAAACACCCTCCTTTCAACCAGAGGTACACACACAGGTCAAGGACCGGTCACTGTCTGTGTGGCTTGACGAATAAAAAAGAAAAAAAAACTTATTACACAAGGGGGCAGACAACCTACAGGTCAAGAAAAAAAAATAGTATCTAGGCATTGTTACCTAGATACGTAACAATGTAGAAATATTTAAAAAAAATAATTTTTGTAGGTCATGTTACATTTCTATGAACAACTGAATCAAAATGGTCAACATTTTTTTTTTCTTTCCTGAATTACAAGGCCAGAGATTTCATTCAGATGGAAACTTGTAATCTACATTAAAAAAGGATTTTTAACCCTTTAGACGCGTCTGGTAATTTAGACTCCAAACTCTAGCATTGTAAATCCATTTTGTATGCAGTCATAGTAAAAAAAAAAAAGCTCAGCACTTGAAGGGTTAATGAAGCATTTACATTACCAGCTGCATGTGATTTAAAAAAAAAATTGTTTGCATGCTAAAGAAAATGAATGGAATGGATGACAGCCTGGGTATGCGTTTCAGACTATCATCATGGTGCTCCTGAGTTCAAACTCTAACCGCTGCCATTTCCCTGTTGGCCTGGGGGGGGGGAGGGGATCTGGGATAGAAGATAATCATCTTTGTTGTCTGAATATAGGTCGGAAAAGTGTTTTGAAAAAAAAAAACAGCAACAAAATAATGAATGAATAAATAGAAAAAGGAATGAAACAAAAAAAGAAATCAACTTGTATTGATATTTTGTAATGTCATGAAAGACGTGTCTAAAAGAATGACACCAAATGTGTCTACTGATATTGTGCCAGACTAGTCTGAGCCAGTTAATTTATGTCTACAGTTATTGTTGTTTCTACCAGTAGCCACAGGCTCAAAGTGTGTTCACGTTTGTTCTAGTTGTTACTAGGAACAGCATTATCATGTTGTGTCTGGTATATGAAATGTAAGATGTTCTCTTTTGTTCTATGTATACACAGACATTTGAAAAGGTGTTCAATGAAGGAAAAAAGGAGGGAATTGCTGTGCCATACAAGGAAACAAAATCTCCATGCATTTAGTTTTCATGTTACATTTTTACAATTGACTACATATATGCTGTCAAAAAAAATAATGTTTCTGTGGATCTGAGCAAGACTGTGTTGATTGAAACTTAACTAGATTTCTGTAACACTAGGTTCACTCTCCGATTTTCTTTGTCCTTAATTTTTAGATTTAAATTGTGTACTGTGTTGTGAAAAAAAAAATGTTGTGGCATTGTTTTGTCACTGACCTATGAAATTACTTCCACACACATTATCCAATAAAGAACTACATAATAAAAAATGAAATCTCGACTTTGTCACGTGATTGTTAGGTGTCACGTGATTGTTACGTGTCACTTGATTGTTAGGTATTTCGCTAGTTATACTTCCCTCTATCCTTCACCAGGGGTTGGTGGCTGAGTGGTAAAGCACTTGGTTTTTTAACCAAGGGATCTCCAGTTCAAATCTGAGTGAAGACTTGGATTCAGAATTCCGAGGAAAGTATAGGCGCTCGGTCGTTATGCTGGTCACATGACACCCTCGTTATAAATGTGTTAACTTTACGAGTAGGGTCAGCCGCGTGAGTGACCAGTTAACACATTTTGTACAGACCATTTAAATCAGGTATGTCAAACTCATCCAGACGTATGGGCCACATAAACAACTTACTATGACCTGAGGGGCCGCAGCAAAAAATCAGTTGCAAAACAGCCTACTAGTTTTATGTAAATTGGAAATAATTAAATAGAATACATTAATTAATGGCATACCTGTCCCTTAGTTAGCTAAATTTGTAGTACAATTTGGTAATTAAAAATTATTATGATTACGTATTAGTTTCATTGTTCTGAAGCTTAACATCTTTTCTGGGATACAAGTTTATTAATGTCAGGTTGAAGTTTGTTTGCCACTAACACTTTCATCATTGATGACATATTTTGATCAGATAATCTCGAACGGTGAGGTGTTTTTGTAGCTTTCATTATGGAAAAGAACTGGTCACAGAGATCAGTGCTTGCAGCTAAGCAAGAATTACGGCTGCAAATTTCCGCAATTCAACCTACCGTTCAGGGTAAATAACTGTAAATTTGTGGCACTTCGATTTCAACAAAGAATCTGACTGCTATTCCATCAGCTCTAGTTGCACATTACCAGCAGCATTTTCAGAATCAAATAAGAATGGAGATACAAACAGCGAAAATTTTTGCTCGCATGGAAGTAAGTCACGAAAACGGTCATTGAGAGCATCTACTAACGATTCCAGGGTGTAAGACATATTTACCAAAATGTTGTAGCCGTATTTTAATCTGTTTAGTTCCTGGCACGTTGAGAAGTGAACAAGATTTTCTATTCATATTTGGTTTATCCACAGTCGTAATTTTGCTTGAAAGCATTTCACATCATCACACGCAGTTGTGACAATTTTGTCTTTACTTTGACATTTCAAGTTCAAGTCTAGCAGGTGAGCAAATTGCAAATACCTAAACCCTAACCCAAGTGTCAGTTTGGAAATGTTCAACAGGTTCACCTTTCATGTTCAGAAACAATACGATTTCCTCTCGCAGTGCAAAATATCTCTTTAATTCTTTATGACATGAGAGCCAGCAGACCACTGTGTAGTAGGGAACACAATCAAATTCGTGTCCAATGTCATCCAGAAACATTGAAAATTGTTGAGGATTTAAACCACGGGCACGAATAAACTTGATAACGACTGAAACAGGTAATTGTTTTGCTTAGAAAGTTTCTTGGTGAATGATGCACTGAAAATGAGCAAATTTAAAATTAGCATCAGTCTTTCTTATTTTTGCAAGCAGCTTTGCATCAAAACCATTTCATTTCATTGTTGGTGCGCCATCTGTTGCTAGACTAGCTAGCTTTACCAAAGGTAAATTGTGCTGCACTATCACCTCCTGTAATTTCTCAAAAAAAATCCTCGCTTGTTGTGGTGTTATGCATAGAACAGAGCCCAATTAGTTCCTCATGTAACTTGAAATTCCTGTCATATGCCCTAATGAATATAGCCAACTGTGCTACAACCGTAACATCAATTGATTCATCGAGAGCCAATGAAAATAATTTCAAAGTCAACTATTTTGTTCTTTAATTGTTCACGCGAGCTTACTGACATGTCATTTATTCAATCTGCCACAGTGTTCCTAGTTAACATAATTTCTTTGAATGTTTTTACCTTTTCTGGACAAATTACTTCCGCAGCTTTAACGACACACTCCTTCATAAAATCACATTCACTAAAAGATTTGCTATGGCTTGCAATTAAGTTTGAAAAAATGTAGTTTGCTTTCACTGCAGACTCACCCTCGTTGTTCAGTTTAACAAATATTATTTTTCAATTCAAGTAGCTTGTCATCTCTTATTTTCCAGCGTTTTAGTTTAATATTATTTTGAAAAATTTTTACGGGCCGCATACAAAGTGGTCGCGGGCCGCATGCGGCCCCAGAACGCCGTGTTTGACATGCCTGATTTAAATGGTGGCAAGTTATCACATCAGTCATTGGTTTGGGGACGCGAATGGCTGCCTGGTCGCGTGGTATGTGCTCTCAATTGTCCAGGAATTGAACCCTCCCCGCTGCTGTTGTCTTGCGGGAGGTTGAGGCTTGTATGTAATAATCTTCAATTTTTAAGAAACACCCAAAATATGTAAAAATAAACTCCTACATTTCGCCTCATAAGGATAGCAATTTTCACAAATATATACAAACACCAATTGTTTGGTTTTTTTTAGGGAAAAAAAAATATAAACACTAAGGGTGACAATGTTTTCTTCATGCATTTAATCTCATCAAGTTTCTATCATTATATGCTCCAGAAATATGCTAAAAAACAGCTTAAGAGAGAATGAATATTCCCCACACTCCTATGGAGTGCTAAACACTCCTAAACTTTCTTCATTTTGTTTTTCTAGACGTACTGAGCAATTTGCATTTTGGTGGAGGGCTTTACTAACATTTAACATGAGATCCCTCATCCCATGCCACATGCCACCAAGCATAGCCTAGGAAGCTTACTAACCATTTTTTTCAGCTTGCAGAAATGTTTGATTATTTTTTTTTATAATGGAGGGTGTAAATGACCTGAGTTAGGGTGTAAGGCTAATCACCAGGGGCGCTCGCAGGATTTTGTTTTCAAGGGGGCACGAGTCGTGGCTTCAACTTTCTTTTCCTTGCTTGTGACAACTGTGACTAATATAGATTTTATTGGATTCCGTAAAGAGCAGTACACAACTTCGCGTCACTACGCAGTCCCAGCTGAGACCAGTGGAGTAGCTAGGAATTTGCCATTATTAGGGGGGCCCGGAGTGTTGTCCTCGTTGGGGGCCCCTGCATTTTGCGTAATATTTAATATTTAATGTAAAAACACTCATTTGGGGCCCCCCCCTCAAGTGGAACCCAGGGGGATTTTCACATTCCCCTCCCTAAACCTCAGAATACTCTGTGAAAAAACACCTCCAACACCAAGAGAATATTTTCCATTTATTGATTTCAAGAAAGCTTTCGACCGAGTATGACATGGGGCCCTCTGGGTGATAACGGAAAAGCATAACATAAATAAAAACATAATAAATGTTATCTAGAACTTCTACAAGGAGGCCATTAGTGCGGTGTACTTCAGCAATAACACTGGGGTGGGGCTACAAGGCTGCCTACTCTCATCAACACTTTTCAGTATCTTCCTTGAAAGAATAATTAAGATGCTCTCGAGGGCTACGAAGGTACTGTAAACATTAGAGAAAGAAAGACTAACTTGCGCTTCGCGGATGACATAGACGGCCTAGCAGGGACAGAAGAAGAACCATCCGACTTGGTGATGCGCATAGACAAGATTTCCGCAGCGTATGGTATGCAAATGAAGACCCAAAAAAATTCAAATTATGACCAATAGCCAAGCTGAAAAGCTGACAAGTGTCTGTAGCTTCAAATACCTCGGAGCTATCGTTTCAGATGAGGGAACAAAACCTGAACTACTGTCTGGAATTGAACAGTCCACAGCAGCCCTTTCAAAGCTTAAAATAATATGGAAAAACAAAGGCATAGCCCTGGGCACCAAAATCAGACTGATGTGCTCCCTGGTCATGACCACATTTTTATATGCTTGCGAGTCTTGGACGCTGACTGCGGAGCTAGAAAGGAGGAACCTAGCAATGAAATATATATATATATATATATATATATATATATATATACGTGTGTGTGTGTGTTAAAAGGACAAAAATCTTCCCTTACTCCCCCCCCCCCCCCAAAAAAAAAGAATTCCTGGTTACGCCCATGCAGTACAGTCTATATTCTGAAATGAAGGATAAATCTAAGCCTATTTGTTTGAGACCAATCATTAAAAAGGGCTTGAACTCTGGCCTCCATTGTCCTTAGAGTGTTACGTCACATGTTCAAATCTAGTATAGCGATTGGTTACATCTGTTAACAAATTTGAATACGTAAATGCCCACCTACATTTTATCTCCGCAGAGGGGGATAGCCATTGTCTTTAAGAATGTATCTGGAAAATTTGGAACGCAAAACTTAACTTTAGAGTAAGTTGATTAAATTTGCATATTATTTTAAGGTCTAGAAATTTGCAAAATTAAAATAACTAAAAGTTGTTAATTGGACATTTCATGTATAAGGTACATTTATACCGAATTCAGTCTTAAAGATACCATGCACACACAGTTGCATAGATAGTTCTGAATTTAAATCAAATAATACATTTATTAAATTACAGAATTGAATATGTATTCTCTGTTTCGGGTACCTCAACTTAACTCTTTCTCTCCTAACTGAATGTGGTAAATAATTATGAAGAGAAAGAGTTAAGAAAACATAAAGAAAATAGAACGGACCCAAAAAAATGAGTCGTCAGATTTATAACAAACGAATATTCACATTTGAATAGAGGAACACAATTAGTAAAATCACTAAATGTAGACACTCTAAAGGACTTACTTAGACTAAAGTCCTCCCGCGCAGTTCGGCGCATTGGGCGGCAAGCTGTCTCAACAAAGATCTGTCACTGGCAATGTCTGAAGTCTCTTCCCACCTGGCGTCCACTGTTTTGAGGTCCTCCATGAAAGTGTGGCGCCAAGTAATACGAGGACGTTTCCTGTTTCCGCTTTCCTCGTATTGGCCTCTATGTCATCATAACTCTTGGTATGCGTAATTCATTTTGTCGTCGAACATGTTCCGCAAACTTCATGCGACGCTCTGTCACAACCTCACTAAGTGTTCGACTCCCAAGTTCCACATAGGATTTCCTTGTTTGAGACCCGATCTGTGTAAC
Organism: Biomphalaria pfeifferi; assembly: GCA_030265305.1. Classification (NCBI taxonomy): domain Eukaryota; kingdom Metazoa; phylum Mollusca; class Gastropoda; family Planorbidae; genus Biomphalaria; species Biomphalaria pfeifferi. The sequence goes on along the minus strand of JASAOG010000124.1, from coordinate 673,608 downwards.
TGACTCCCGAAATCCGTCTCAGCCATTTTTTGTTGAGCCACATTTAGTCTTTTCTCAATTTCGGCAGAAAATCTTAACCCCTTCCCCCCGAGAAAGAATCCTAGTTAATATATGGATCTACTACACTATATAATATTCCAAATATTCCAATGATATGCATTTAAAAGAATACCTAAAAGACAATGCACATTTTTAATACTAAAATCCAATCTTGTCGTATTTAAAAGCTCGGAGTGCGGAACCACAAAGATCTTCGGCTGTACTCTGAACTGTTTTTAAAACAGCGTGGCATCACTTTTTATACACCCCACCCTAACCTACACAAAAAGCGGAAGAACAAATAATAAATTTGGCACTAGCCTATAAAAAATAGAATACATAAAAATATAGCTCTATGAGCGCAAGGTCACACATGGTTCACTAGAAAGCTTTCAACAGGAAAGATTTTCAACCGATCTTGGCTCCTCTTCTCTCCACATTTGAGAAGTCTGGTTTTTTTTGTTGTTGTTTTTTTTTGCATGTGTACTGTTTTCTGAGTATACTCCTAAAGCATGTACAGTGCATCCTGGTTTTCTATACTCTTAAAGCACCCTAAACCTATTTTTGCATGCTCAGTGCATTTTATACTTCTACTGTTAGCTAAATGCAATTTGACCTACTCAAGTAACCTTAGCATTTCCATTCTATTCATACCTATTATTGCATGATTAGTAAAATTTGATCTACGATTGCATGCTTAGTAGGGCCTGATCGAGTTCCTTTCATTGAGACACTTGAAGGTATCCTGTCACCTATAGTTCTCCCAGCAAAGCACAAAACGGTTCAGTTCAAATCTCGAAAAAAATATTACTACTTTCATTCAAGATTCAATCTCGAGCTTCAGTTTACGCAGCCACTCAGATAAACTTGTGTTTGTTGTGCGCAGCTAGATGATCTGAGCTTTGTGTATTGCTGTCAAAAAAAAGTTATTTAAAAAAGTATGTTTTCATTTTACTTTACAGGTTCTTGATCAAGAATGAAATCTCAAGAGTTTATGACCTCATTGATCCAAATAGCCAGTGTGACTGTAATACTTCAGAGTAAGGCTGGGAAACAGAGTATTTGTCTTATTTTCTTAAAAGATACAATCATTAATCTACAATAACAATTCTTGGCCCTGGCCTCTCATTCAATCAGTACCATTATCATTACATATTTCACTCCTCGTGTGCGATAAAATATGAAAATTTAACCTATTTTTCTCTTAACTTTAACTAGGACAACTGAGCCATTCTCAAGATAAAAACCGTAGCTCAAAATCTAGAAAAATATATTTAAAATCCGATATAAAAAACTTCAGGGTAGATTAATTATTTTATCTGACAAAAAGGCCAAAGACTTTCCCATTAATAACCCTGGCGTCAAACATTCGCGCATTGGTACAGTGTCACGATGGAAAATGTATTAATGTCTAATTGTTCAATATATTTCAAATTATTAATCATTTTATTGAATAATATACAAATTGAAATGTTTTTAAAAGAGATTTTTGATACGAATTTTGCTTTATTTGTAAGTTTACAATACCATTCGCGAATTCTATAACGCGTTGTATTAATCTAGAATCTAGCCCTTAATAAGCCTACCGACGACCATACAAAGAAATTAGTAGAGCCCAGATAATAAAGATTATTATTATTATCATTGTTATTATTATTATTTATTCATCTATTTATAAGTGTATGAAATTGTTACATTAACGGGTTGTGAAAATTAAAGTCATGACCTGCTTAAATGAAATCCACTATCGTAGAACCCTATGGACATCTCATAGACCCTCCAATTAATTTTTTCACTTTCGTAGACCCCTTGGAAGTCTTCGTAGACCCCTGGGGGTCTATTTAGACCACTTTGGGAATCACTGATCTAACCCTTAATAAGCTTACCGACATCTATACAAAGAAATTAGTAGAGCCCAGATAAAGATTTAAATTTAAGTTAATTAAAAATTCGAAAATAATCTACATCTATAAATTATGAAGTTAATAGCTTCCAGATTTTCTACAGTTTGTTAATGGTAGCTCGGGTTTTTATCTCTTTTATTGATCCTCCACATCTGTTGTTATGTTTGGCCCCAAATATTTTATCTATGCTGAACTCTCTCATCACATGCCACGTGCCAGACCTGGTCCAAAGCTTTTTTTTTTTTTTTTTTTGCAAATTCTGAAGAAGCTGTGTATTAATTTCTTTTGGTGTTGAAGACATTTTTCATTTAACAGTCTGGAGGTCTGGTGTTAAATATTAAATATTTGTTTAACAGTGCTTCTATCTGCTTTGAACCCAGCCTGTTCTTTGGACATGACCATTTCTTTAAATCTATTCAGTATGTGAGCTTGCGCTCCCTGAGCTAGTTTTATATATATTTTTGTGTATTCTATTTTTTATAGGCTAGTGCCAAATGTATTATTTGTACTTCCGCTTTTTGTGTAAGTTAGGGTGGGGTGTGTAAAAAATTCGCCACGCTGTTTTAAAAACAGTTCAGTGTACAGTTGACCAGTGGTCAGTATAGTATGTCTGTGTGACAGCCGAAGATCTTTGTGGTCTGTTGTGTACTTATTTTTATTCCTGTACCTGGGACGGTCTGTAAGTTTGCTATTGTTACTGCTTTTAGCTGCATAAAGTAACTGCTGTTTTAACTGTTGATTTTAACTGTTCTAGGCTGCTGTTGTAGATTTATTTTGTTTCTGTAGATACTAGTGTAGTGTTGCCTAGAGTTCTATTAGTAAACTTAGTTATAGTCTGTTTCTGTTCTTAGTGAATAGATCTACTAATACTATAGTAAGGTACTAACTAAGGTGTTCTTGTTGTAGTTTTAGTTATGAGTTGGTTATAGTAGTAGAATATTGTAGATCTAGACTAGTTTATTGTAGTTTGTTAGTGTAGATCTAGGTCTAGACTTGTGTAGTAGTTTTAATGATTTAGTTAGATAGTTGGGTTGATCAGTTTGTGTTAGATAGTTTGTTAGTGTTTGTAGTGGTGTAGATTTAGAGGGTTTTAGTTAGTTGATGGGTTCAGTAGTAGTGGTTAGTCATTTTAGTGTATATATTTTATTATTGATTTGTTTTGCATATATAAATAAAGTTTCGTTTGTTGATTTATCCTAAACTAAAGTTTCGTTATCTTGTTTTCCTTTAGTTTAGGTTAGTTACAGCTAGTTGTCTGGTTACTTAGGCGACTCTAGCCCCTTGGTCACCATACCGAGGTGCACAGATTGAGCCCACCCAGTAGCGCTAACATCTGCCTACTGTTGGTAAATTTTAATGTTGAGCAGTAAGAATAGGTGTCTCCCACTCGCGCCTGCCTGGCCTGCTCACATTTTTGGTGTCAGAAAGTGGGATCTGTGCTTGAGTGACCAGACACGCGTTTTTTTTTGGGATTAGGATAGATTAGGTTTTTGTACGAGTTAAGTTAGGCAGTGATAGGAAGTAGTGATAGTGGAAGTTTAGTTTTCCTTGAGCGTTTGTTAGAGAGGTTAGTAGGTTTTTTTTGTTGAGTAGTTACGTAGATGAACAGCGAGGCAGCAGCAGCAGCAATAATGCAGCCGTCTCAGACAGTGATTGTGGTACCAAGGACAGAGATGAGTATCCGGCGCTTCCATGGCGATGGTCCTGCCAGGGAAGTTGAAGAGTTCCTTCAAAGTGTTGATAGAGCCTGGAAGTCTCAACACATGGTACATCGAGAGGAAAAATGTGACTTCCTCTTTGCACATCTAGGTGAGGCAGTGAAGGCCGAACTTAGGTGTCACCCTCAGACAACAAGGGCATGTCCAGATGCCCTGATACAAGTTCTACGCTCCACTTATGGAGAAAGGCGGAGCATCAACTTCCTCATTGGGCAGCTGTTCAGAATAAGCCAGCACCCGAATGAGTCTGTCCGCACCTACTCACACCGTCTCCTTCATGCATTCGAAGCACTCACTGACAGGCAGAGAGCTCTATCGGAAACTCCTTTCAGCGAGTCTATCCTGAGGGACCAGTTCGTAGAAAACCTCAGTGACAGGACCCTAAGAAGAGACCTGCGAGAGAGACTACTTGATAGGCCAGAAACCGAATTCCTCGCATTAAGAGACATGGCCATTAGGTGGGCACAGGATGAGGATGTCGCACCGCAAGTCAATCTCACATGCAGTGAGATAAAGATTGAAGGTCAGCTAGCTACTCTCTCCAAGCAAGTGGAGGAGCTTGCAGCCCAGATTGTGCGCCTACAACTTTCGGGGCCACAGAACTCTAACTGTCCCCACTGCAACCACCATCAACCTGATCAAATTAGCGGTAGCGTGAGACAGATTGCCTCACAACCAAAGCGCACCCTTAGCCAGAGGAGGCCTTTGATGAAGAACAGGAAATGCTACACATGTGGAAAACATGGCCATCTTGCAAGAAATTGCAGGCTGAAGAACATGTTCCAAGGCCAACAAGGGAAACGTGGGAACCGAGATAATCGCCAACACCACAGACGCAACTGCTCTAACTGTGGAAGCCGGGACCACTTCACCCGGGCTTGCCCTAATGTCACTGCAGCAGTGAGTCACGTTCAGGTTGCCTCAGTGGAACAACCACAGGCAGTACAACTTATACCTGCCCCCAAGCCAGCAGAATTGTCAGTTGATGTGCCACTGAATCCTAGAGGATCCAACACTGCAGTGGTCCACACAAGCCAACCCGCAGTGGCAGAAATGTTGTCAATGCATGCAGAAGTAGCCTCAGCTGATGCTACCCAAAACCATACGGAGGGTGATAGGGAAACACACACCTTCTTAGATTTGCGTCAGCCTGAATCCTCCCTTAATTCTCAGGATGATTCAGAAGGCCGTAGGAAAAGGAACAACCTTCTGAACATTGGATGCAGAGTTCTTGTCGAACAGAGAGTCAGAGGCCAAGGCAGAATGTTCATGCAGTATGAACCCTCGTGTTTTGTAATTACTGCAGTACCCAAGTATGCTTCTGGGTGGTACATGGTAGAAGCAGAAGATGGGAGTGCTTACAGATATGTACGAGAGGAGGAAATGAAGTTTGTTTCCTCCCCTTACTAGCATAATTCTTGCATTTGTAATTTTTTTTATTTTAATATGTTGATTGCATTTCTATTTATCAAGATGTATTAGTTTGTAGTGACTCTATGAGTACATGTTATCTACATGTTTTTGAAAAGCTTTTTTAAAGCTTAGTAGTTGCTATACCTATTTGAGAATGTACAGAATCAATAGTACTTTTTTTGTGTTTTAGCTGATGTAGTATATTCTTTTTTTTCTTTTGTCCTTTGAAAGCAATGTAATTTAAGTCATGTCATGGAGCTGTAATATTTTTGTGTCAAATAGATTTTAGTGTGTATTTTCTTTGATGGTAGAATATGTCAGCAGCTTATATGTAATGCATTTTAAGTAATTTGTTATTATCTTGTTTTGCGGGGACGCAAAAATTTAAGGCGGGATGAATGTGAGCTTGCGCTCCCTGAGCTAGTTTTATATATATTTTTGTGTATTCTATTTTTTATAGGCTAGTGCCAAATGTATTATTTGTACTTCCGCTTTTTGTGTAAGTTAGGGTGGGGTGTGTAAAAAATTCGCCACGCTGTTTTAAAAACAGTTCAGTGTACAGTTGACCAGTGGTCAGTATAGTATGTCTGTGTGACAGCCGAAGATCTTTGTGGTCTGTTGTGTACTTATTTTTATTCCTGTACCTGGGACGGTCTGTAAGTTTGCTATTGTTACTGCTTTTAGCTGCATAAAGTAACTGCTGTTTTAACTGTTGATTTTAACTGTTCTAGGCTGCTGTTGTAGATTTATTTTGTTTCTGTAGATACTAGTGTAGTGTTGCCTAGAGTTCTATTAGTAAACTTAGTTATAGTCTGTTTCTGTTCTTAGTGAATAGATCTACTAATACTATAGTAAGGTACTAACTAAGGTGTTCTTGTTGTAGTTTTAGTTATGAGTTGGTTATAGTAGTAGAATATTGTAGATCTAGACTAGTTTATTGTAGTTTGTTAGTGTAGATCTAGGTCTAGACTTGTGTAGTAGTTTTAATGATTTAGTTAGATAGTTGGGTTGATCAGTTTGTGTTAGATAGTTTGTTAGTGTTTGTAGTGGTGTAGATTTAGAGGGTTTTAGTTAGTTGATGGGTTCAGTAGTAGTGGTTAGTCATTTTAGTGTATATATTTTATTATTGATTTGTTTTGCATATATAAATAAAGTTTCGTTTGTTGATTTATCCTAAACTAAAGTTTCGTTATCTTGTTTTCCTTTAGTTTAGGTTAGTTACAGCTAGTTGTCTGGTTACTTAGGCGACTCTAGCCCCTTGGTCACCATACCGAGGTGCACAGATTGAGCCCACCCAGTAGCGCTAACATCTGCCTACTGTTGGTAAATTTTAATGTTGAGCAGTAAGAATAGGTGTCTCCCACTCGCGCCTGCCTGGCCTGCTCACAAGTATTTTTCTTAGCATTATGTTACTTGGGTGACTGATCAGACAAGTCGTTCTATGGTTTTGGCAATGTCTCAAGTTTCTTTTCTTGGGTAGTAAAATAATTAATGATTGAGTATATTCTCAGTATATTCTTTTTGGCTATGTTTTTTTGTTCAATATTTTCTAGTAGATTTTCCTAAGACTTTGAGTTTTAAGTGAGCCGCCGTGTTTTAAAAGTTTTGATAGTATGTTATCGATTCCAGACGACTTGCCACCTTTACGTGATTCTACTTCTGACTCTAGAATCGGAGCCTCACTAAGTTCCCTGTTGTCCCAAAGTAATTTTTTAATTCGACAGTAGTTGGGATTTATCTTGAAATTATACAGAAGCGCTATGCTTACTGCTCAGTATTTAGTGCCCACTGTCCAATGCTTACTGCTCAATATTTAGTGCCCGGTGCCCACTGCCCAATGCTTACTGCTCAATATTTAGTGCCCGGTGCCCACTGCCCAATGCTTACTGCTCAACTGCCTAGTGTCTACTGTCATCTGTCCAGACTACCTAGAGCTTATCCTACCAAACCTTTGATACCGACGGTAACCACTACATCTCCGTCACCTAATCCCCGGTCATTTCATCCCCTGGTCATCCGGGTCATTTCATCCCCAGGTCATCCCGGTCATTTCATCCCCTGGTCATCCCGGTCATTTCATCCCCAGGTCATCCCGGTCATTTCATCCCCTGGTCATCCCGGTCATTTCATCCCCAGGTCATCCCGGTCATTTCATCCCCAGGTCATCCCGGTCATTTCATCCCCAGGTCATCCCGGTCATTTCATCCCCTGGTCATCCCGGTCATTTCATCCCCAGGTCATCCCGGTCATTTCATCCTCAGGTCATCCCGGTCATTTCATCCCCAGGTCATCCCGGTCATTTCATCTTCAGGTCATCCCGGTCATTTCATCCCCAGGTCATCCCGGTCATTTCATCATATTTGTTTCTTAGTCATTGTGTAATTGTCTTGTTAATGCTTGGCCTTTAACCCCTTTTTTAATTTAATACATAAATATATTTATTTAGAATGATTTTTGACATGTTATTATAGTTTTTAAAGTGCGACCCCTACTCTCTTCATACTTGCTGACATATGAAACAAGTGTAGAAAATAAGTATTAAGCACTAGCGGATCCAGAACATTGGAGTGAGGGGGACGATTTTTTTCCTAATTCTAACCTTATCGCCCAGTAAACCCTAACCCTAAACATAAACGCGCATTTATAATATATTATACAGTATATCATAAGAATTCTATTTCCTACATAGATCACGCTCAATAGCAAGAATTACCAAATGTTTCAATCTATCTATGCGAATTGTTTATCTCAAGTAATTCTTCATTAGTTTTTAGGCGCGAGAAGCTTCTTTCACCAGATTCCACACTAACGGGTATTGCGTAATGCCGATTTTTTTTTATCGCGCGTAGGATTGTCGTTTTCCATTTTGAATGACACCCCAAAATGCCGATTTTTGTCTGTATATTACAGGAGATTTGTATGAGTGTTCAAAAGATTTTAATAACTTCCGGGACTTTTTCGTATATTTTGCAATTTCAGATTTCCATGAGCTCCTGGTAAATCAACAGGAGGCCGCGGAAATCTGTTATAAGTTATAATATTATTTAATTCAATAATTTGTGCACCTAGAATTAGCGCAGTTCTTATTAAAGTGCGGGGCCCACTGCGGTCACATAGGTTGCAGTGGCCTAAGGCAGGCCCTGCAAAATAGCGGCGTATGCTACGCCGCCGGTCTACTAGTTGTTATTAAACATTTTGTTCAGTATTAGCGATGACTAACTTATCTTGATTGTTCGACTTTTCACCGGAGTTATTGGATTTCGTTGAGTGTTACCTCCGTTTAGTTTATTTGCATTAGACACCGCGGAAGCGCCTAACACATCCTATAATTTCTTATTCCAACGCTGTCCGGTGTCAACGTGGTGCCCGGTTAGAAAATGAAGAAGAAATATATTGACCAATGCGAAAGCTAAAAGAAAGCTAAAAGAAATATGCATAGGATTTCGTTGCGCTTGTCGCTGATGATAGTCTGTCACAATTAAACGCATCGTTTACTAATGGTGGACTATCCTTTATTGGTGGTAAAAAGAAGGAATATAAAAAGACACCTTTACTCAAAAAAAACAACAAAAAACAGAAACTGATTGAAACTTTATGACTGAAACAACCACAAACTGACTTAAACGACATGTACAACTATAAATTGAATCACATGTTTTGACTCTAACGATTTAATGCTTTTTAAATCTCACGGCAATCATCAACTGATTTATGCTTCACCAATGATTGAGGTCCATCAATTATTATTAACTGGTAGAGGAGGCATGATTTCGATAATAGCAGACCGAGATATGACCTATATGTTGCGCCAGTATGCTGTAGACAAATCCATTGTCTACCTAGGGTTAATGTCATTTTTGTTGCGATGACTTCGCCTTGTATGCTTAAGAGCCAGTGAACCCTCAATGTTATCACTGGGTTTCGAGCTCAGTTTCACAGTTCAGCCCTTCGCTGCTCTACATGACACAAGGAGCTTTTAAAAAACAAAACCGTTCTCTCATGTACCTCATAGCCTCGTTTCTGGGCGAATCTCTAAAATTGTCCTCACGTCTATCCCATATCTACTTTCAAATCTTGGTGCTATGTATATATCTTTAGATCCACTCTAAAAAGTGCCTCTTGGTGCGACATTGGCCTAGTTATCACAACATTTTATAATTATATCTATATGTCTTGAACCACTAAAACTGTGCCTCTCGGTTCTGCACTGGCCTAGTTAGTTATTGCAACATAGTCGCAAATCAGCCACAATTTTTAACCGTTCAGGTCATTCTGTCCAATTGACAGATTGACCTTAATTAGCACTAAACGACTGTGCTGAGTCTGGCAGTCAGAATATTAGCAATGTATCTATTTAAAACTGGCAACCCTAATAGAGTACTACGGTATTAACGTTTGCATACTGATCGGGTTATTAATTTTGTATTTTAAACATCTCAGCGGTCCAAGATGCTTTGCATATATCTATTTTTTTATCAATTTATCGAGGATGAGTCAATCAACTGTTTTCTTTTTTGTTGGAACTTTGGTGATGCTTGGTAAATAGTAACACGTTTAATTGTAATATTTTAGACACATTATTTAGTGAACAAAATAAAAAAACAATCAAATGTGCATTTTGATGTTAATGTCCTATAGAAGCCGCTGGAGACTTTTGACGAGAGTAATGCATTTTTTTTTTGGATCACGAATGAGAGCTTGGTATTTCATATACTTCTCTGCCCGAATGTTCGCATATTGTGCGGTATCTGCTCCTTGAGCCACATCCAATGAATTTTTCCAGACGAGGCCGGAGGCCGAGCTTCACGAATAATAGTTTTTTTTCTGTATGACCATACATGTACGGACGGCCGCCACGGTATGCGTTATTGAGGACCTGACAGAGTTAGCTCTTAGAAGTCCACTGGAGATTTTCGGTTCCTTTTCAATGTTAGTCTAACCGTTTCCTTATTTGGAAGTCTCCACAAGAATGCCACATTAACTCTACAAAACGGGTACTCTTGCATGTGTGAAACTAAGTTTTCCCAATAGTAAGTTCACTAAGTATATGTTTCCAACACACAATAATGCGTAAAACAAACAAAAAATTTAGAATATGTTGAAATTCAAACACGAGTAAGTGACTCGGTCATCATCATCAAACTCCATTTGAGTGAGGGCTTGAGAGGCTCAAATCCTCTCTTACAAAAGCCCTGGACAGAAACCCTACTGCCTTGCGTAGTGCGTACACGTCACCATACAGGTCGAGAATTTTTGGTTTCCCAGACCTGTCGATGCGGAGATCAGCAAGTCTGAATATAATGCACGGTTTCTTCTTCTTCCCCGCAGCGGGGGTACCGTGAATCGAAATTTGGCTATAGCCGTGAGAAATATGAGCCAACAGGACAATGGCCTGTCCTGCACTGTGCTATAATAGCTTGCTCAGGCCTGGACAGCCTTCACCACGGGAAAGTGCGGTCAGGACGCCTCAAGCGCTCCCAGACTCCACGGGCTTTTTGGGACTTGTCCCAGCACTCAAACCACTTTTCCATTTCTGTTTTTTTAATTATAGCCAGGGCATGATGAAAACTTACAGCCTGTTCAGTGGGTGGAATTCGCCCTCCCTGGTGGGCCAAGGTGTCTGCAATAGTGTTGCCAGTCACACCTATGTGACTCGCTACCCACTGCATTATTACAGGGGTGCCATAGCGCTGCTTTATGTTATGTGAGACCACGATGACAGTGTCGATATTGTGTGGCCATGGTCCAGGGCTTTGCAAAGCCTGTAGTACAGATTTTGACAACAACAATCTGTGTCGCCCTCAAATGTCCCTTGCCGAGTTGAGAGTCAATGACCTTTAAGGCTTCACAGACTGCCATGGTCTCCGCATCAAAACTGCAAACACTACCACATGGTCCAAAGATTTTACTGAGTAAGAGCCAAAAAAGTCGATGTAGGCTCCATAGCCTGCTCTTTCAGAATCCATCAATGCCGAACCATCAGTATATGCAAAAATAGCACTGGGCTTGAAGGCATTAGTGGTTTCCAGTGCTAGAATTTGGAGGTCGTTAGATGAACGACTTAGCTTAGTGGCATTAGGGTCTCTACTAGGGGTTTCCATCCAAAATTTTCCAGCTTGAGAGACATACTGCTGTCCGGCCCATATCCAAATGTTCAGAGCCATAGCGGCTTCATTTAACAATGTGGGCAGAAGGAGTGAGGGGCCGAATTGCAACACGTGAAGGGTTATATTTGGCTGGCGGACCGTGGTCTTTAAATATAAATCTCTGAAACATGTGGTCTTTAAATATAAATCTCCAAAACATGTGGTCTTAAAATATATATCTAAAAGCCTTGTAGGATCTCACCGTGTTTACAAGTTTTTAAACAAATCACATTTGGTTGCAGATTTTATACTTAACATGTTTAATTTTTATATTTTACATTTTCAATAGTTACTGTTTTACATTTTACATTTTTATATTTTACATTTTACATCATGCTTCTGGAAATGATTCTCAACTTTTGATTAGCCAGAAGCCAATCAAATTTGAGCTTCTGTAGTCGCGTTTATGACAATTAGGCCTCCTAATGTTCAACTAGATCTAGTTCGATCGACAAGTGGTTGAAAGCCAAAAAATGTCTAGCAATAAATAAAGTTAATAGATAGTGTTTGCAGGCTAGTGGTATAGCGCTTGGCTTTCGAACCGGGAGTCTCGGGTTCGAATCCTGGGGAAGACTAGGATTTTTACTTTCGGGATCCTTATGGAGTGTCTGAGTCCACCCAGCTCCAATATGTGCCTGAAATTATTTGGGGAAAAATTAAAGGCGGTTGGTCGATGTGCTGGCCACATGACACCCTTGTTAACCGTGAGCCACAGAAACATATTGCCTTTACATCATCAGCACTATTGTACTTAAGGTCTCAAGGAGAACATTTTTTACTTGATAGATATTGTTTACATTAGAGAATGCGCACTGGTAAAAAAAATAATTTTCATAGACTTAAAGACCAAGATGACCAAACATTCATTTAAAAAAGTAAATCAATCTCTAATTTCTCAATTAGTCTCTCCCTTTCCCTCCCCCCCCCAACCCCCACCCCCTCCACACACAGATGAAGCATGTTACATTTTTTAAAATTCAGGAAGAACTTACATGCTTTCGGTGAAATATTTTTATGACACATTTCTCTATAGGTGTCTTTGGTTTCAGCCAAGGATGTAGGAATCAAGTCATTAGTGTAATATGTCCAAGGAAAGAGCGGATCTTTTATGTTCGTAAGTGGTTTGTGTTTATTTATAGATCTAGATGCTGTAGGAGGAGATTGGGAGGCTGAAGAAAGCTGTAACATCACCTCCCCAGGTAACTCGTAACCCAGGTATGCTATTCTGCCTCAACGTGGCACTCGGGTGGAAACGATTACTTGAGCAAGTAATTAGGCCAAATGTATATAGTTCGTCCATCGTGGTTCGATGATGACCACTTTGTCAACCAGGGCGCTGAGGGCTTTGCACTGGGATTTTATGCCTTATCATGTAGCTGGTGAGACCTATGTGAGCCCGGAATGTTCGGCCGCACACTGGGCAGGTTATTCCAGCTGGAGCTAGTGTCGTTTGCCTTGCGTTTCTTCTCTGGCGTTTTTCTTCTGCCAGCGTTGTTCTTTTTTCCTCAGCAACCTGTGCGCCAGTTTTAACAGCACGACGCCATGATACTCGGTCATGAGCCTCTTTCTCCCAGGTGCATTGGTCTTTGCTGAACGCCTTCAGAGAAGCTTTGAGGGTGTCACTGAAGCGCTTTTTTTGACCGCCTTGCGAGCGCTTTCCTTCGCTTAGTTGGCCATAAAAGAGTCGTTTAGGGATGCGGTGGTCTTCCATTCTGCGGACCTGACCTGCCCATCGCAGCTGGGACTGCATCAGGATTGTGCGGTATTTTGTCTTGCCATTTGACATTCAGTATTTTTCTCAGACATGTCATGTGGAAGTGGTTCAGTTTCTTTGCATGTTTTCTGTACACTGTCCATGTTTCTGAGGCATAGAGCAATGTAGGGAGGATGACGGCTCTTTAGACCCCTAGCTTTGTATTTGTGGTGATACCACGTCTGTTCCAGACATTTTTAGACAGTCTGCCATAGGATGCACTGGCCTTGGCGATACGCAGGTCGATTTCACTATCGATTTTTCCGTTTCTGGAGAGTGTGCTGCCAAGATATGTGAATTTGTCCACTGCGTTTATATCCTGTCCATTTATAGTGATGCTTGGATCCGAGTAGGCTTTCCCAGGAGCAGGTAAATATAAGACTTCAGTCTTGTTTGTATTAATGGTAAGGCCAAAGTCTGAGCATGTTCTTGAGAAGTCACTGACGATGCTCTGCAGATCATTTTTAGAGCAGGCATTTAGAGCACAGTCGTCAGCAAATAGCAAGTCTCTGATTACTGCTGAATTGGTTTTTGATTTTGCTTTAAGCTGCCTCGGGTTGAATAGGCCACCATCAAATCTGTATGATATATTTATCCGTTGTTTTCTCTATTTGTGAATGCATCTGACAGCATAGCGGAGAACATGATACTGAACATGTAGGTGCCTTGTTTTACCCCGTTTGATACTTCGAAGGGCTTTGATGGTTCTCCACTTTCTTGGACACGAGCCTTTACGCCATCATGAAATAGTCTCACCATAGTTATGAATTTTCGTGGATATTAGGCCAAATGAATAGCAAAACAAAACTCCCTTGGGAGTCTCCAAAGAAACGCTAGAGTGGTCCCATTGCACTGAGCGTAGTTGAAAGAGAGCTCCCACGGCCCTGTCGATAATCCATGCGCCATTCCACAGGGGGCCATTACATTAATGGCGAGTCCTGCACGGTTAGCTTGGTACAACATAGGAAAATGGCGGAGGTTCCCGGTGTACTCGGCCCTCGGCCATGCGTTCTAGTCCATGCGCCCGGGGTGCCAGATATATCGAAAATAGCAATGCTTTACATAGGCATTGACTTGGATCACTTCCAGACAGAACGGTGGTTCAAGCCGACTTGCAAGCCTAAAGCTCGAAGAGCCTTCGGCTCAGCTCTTTGACTATCAAATGGTAACTAGTAGAACATTTTGTCATAGACATTGTGCCCGGTCTGCATTTAAAAAATCAGCCATTTAAAATAATATTTGGGCGCCCATGCAGTAAGAATAGTTACAGATCTGTTTTTAAATCTGCATTTTAATGTGCGGACGTATGAACTGGGGATCCCGGGTTTGAATCTCGGTGAAGTTAAAGAGTGTCATTGAGTCCACCCAATTCTAGTTTGGGGAAAGTAAAAGCGGTTGCTGGTTGTGCTGGCCACATAACATCCTCGTTAATCATCGGCTTTACAAACTGATGACCTATACATCAACTGCCCTATAGATGGCAATGTCTGAAAAGGATTCTTTACTTTTTACTTTTGTTTTAATGTGCATTGTGAAATAGTGAAATCTTTTCTCCATTTGCAAACTAATCATATCAGCAATTTTTTTTTTAAATATTCCAAAATTTATACAATAGCTTGCCGAAATAGTTTTTTTCATATATAGTGCTCGAAAAAAAGTGAAATGCTTTCATCTACCTATAATATAAAGCATAAATTAAAGCGTATGTATATATGCATGTTCCGCATAGAAATCAAAACCGTCTGACCACTCTTGATAAAACTTAACAAATGTTCTTTGGGTAGGCCTACTAACTGGAACCGTGACATATGTATAGTAGCTCTAAATTAAACTTAAGACTTTCCAAAAAAAGTTGCCTAACTCAATGAAAGCATAAATATTTTATGGATCTAAGCCATATTTACATTAGACAAGATCGAAAGTATTGTTGTAAACCTGGTGGTGACACGGATGGGGGTAGTGCTGTGTGTTTTTAGCCTACTAAAATCGCCACAGTCCAGCGCAGTACGAGCGGTCAACCGAGACCAGTGACAGTACACGCCAGTTCGGCAAGGACCAGTGTCGTAAATATTACGCACGCAAGTCACGGCGAACGTGATCAACTGGAGTGGTCAAGAAGGTTTGAGGTCAGTAGAGACACTATATAAGAGCGAGTGTGTCAGAATCACTTCACGACACTTCACGTTACCTCGCAATGTGACCTTCAGTGAAGTCCAGTAGGGCGTCGGAGCCGTAGGCGCCATTATCCCGTTGATGGTTAGAAAGGCTTTTATCCAACCACCAGGCCTGGACATGGGGCTATTCACCCCTGTCCTGTCTGAGGGCTCTCAACGGTAGACGGTCATATCGGTTGACTGGGCCAGACCGGGCCGTGTACACAGCGCTCCGTCCCCGTCCAGGTCCCCACTCGCTACAAGTGGCCGAGAACAGAGCGAACTGCGGGGAGCTTGTCTCATATTCCTATACAGTAACCGTCACTTTCCTGGACCCCACTCACTACAAGTGGCAGAGAACAGTGCTAACTGCGGGGAGCTTGTCTCATATTCCTTTACTGTAACCGCCACTATTCCGTGCGGGGACCGTCACTCCAGCTAACGGGACACTGATGACAGCCCCCATGTGGAACGGCGTGGCGAACTTTTTGGACTGGGTTCCGGGCGTTCTTTCCATCCCAACCCCGAGTGAAAGAAAAAAAAAAAAAAAAAAAAAGCTGACCCAGGAAAGCCCGGCCGGGCCTGGTTCGCTACATGTGCTTGGCCTATCTAGTTTCCACCCACTAGACGTTTCCACCGGAGGGCCACGCATCATTATATCATTCCTGTTATTAAAACGAAGTTTGCCCATGCCGACATTTCTAGGAAGGTAGCCACCTCTCCCCCTTACCCACACTCTAGCAGAAAGGAAACTGTAACAGTAGTGTGTCTCTACACAGAAATAGTTGTAACTTCGCCTAATTAATTTGAATTTTCCAATTTGTTTATAGATATGTCTCTCGTTTTGTGGGTTTTTTAGCGAGTTAATCTCTGATCTAAACTGAATGTACGATGCCGCGCGTGATACGTTTACAAGTTACGCAGACGAAAACAGAGCCTTTTGGGACGCTGGGACGGCGGGACTCGAAAAGCAGTTCAACGCTTTCTGTAAGTACAACGTAGACACACACACACAGAGAAGAAACTTAAATTAGAAAATAATAACAAGATTGATAATTCTATAATGTAGAACACATTTAATTACCTCCCTTTTGATAATGTGGGTTATGGAACGTTTTTATATCAATTCTTTTCCATTCACGATCCCCTCTGAATGTTTTAAATAACGTCTCTCTGTCTCTCTCTCTCTCTCTCTCTCTCTCTGTCTCTCTCTCTCTCTGTCTCTCTCTCTCTCTGTCTCTCTCTCTCTTTGTCTCTCTCTCTCTGTCTCTCTCTCTGTCTCTCTCTCTGTCTCTCTCTCTCTTTGTCTCTCTCTCTGTATCTGTCTCTCTCTCTCTGTCTCTCTCTGTCTCTCTCTCTTTCTCTGTCTCTCTCAGTCTCTCCTCCTCTCTCTGTCTCTCTGTCTCTGTCTCTCTCTCTGTCTCTCTATTTGTCTTTTTCTGTCTCTCTGTCTATTTCTTTCTTTCTCCCCCCCCCCCCCACCCTCTGTCTTCTCTCTTTTCTCTCTAATGCAACTATCATTCTTGCGGCCAAAGCAAACGCTGGATCATTGTTGAGCATTGGAAGAAGATTTTTATCTGCCAATCCGCATATTTTTGTGTCAGATGAAACAAGCAGCATGTAGAGCACATGACGGATAAGTTGACTGATGAGCTCCGATTTCAGCCTGCTATAGGTCCATAGAAACAGATGAAGGGTTAATATCTGGCCACAACTCTTTCACTGCTTCAAATGTGCTTATTAAAAACCAAAAAAGTACCCAGCGCCAAAACGTCTCGCGGGAAATAAAAAAATAAAAAAAAAAAAAACAAACGGTGGCGCCGAAACGTCACGTACCGACTCTACAATCTTCCATGTTCATAAGCTCTCCACTATCAGAGTGGTTACCGTGTTGGCTTGAGAAGCCTGTATTAAAGAGTTAATTAAAGAAATAGATGGTCAGGAATATTTTGCGCACCTTCTTGTAGACCTACAGAACTATCACCAAACTAGAATTGAACATAGCATCTATGTAGAGCTTAAACAAGTAGGAATTGATCTTTTCTACTTGTAGTTCTGATTTAAATTTCCCTTACCTGCAAATGACATTGTAAAATGAATTATAAAACATTCTTCTTCTTTCCCAAATTAGGCACATAGGGAAAGTGAAGGTAAGTTACCCTTTTACTTTTGAATATAAGTTATGTATATTGAGCTTATTACGTTTTGGCGACCTCTAAAATCGTGTGGCACCTACCAGAGTTAAATCAGATCAAATTGTTTATTTGCTAGCACTTTGAATACGAGAAAAGATGTGTCCCTCAAATTGACTATCAAAAGCTAGCGAGTTATTTTTTGTGTTCTAAATGTCTCCCCATCAACAAGTGATTGGCATAATTTTAAATTTTATTTCAAAATTATATGTTTTATTTTAGCTTTGTGTATTTCATGCAATAATACTTAAGGGCATCAGTTCATTTTGGTATAAGCGATTCTAAGTTTTAAACTGTTAGAGGTGAGGACAAGCACGTGATAACCGTCCTCTCTGAAAAGGGTAACCGGACAAACACAAGCACAAAAGAGGTCAAAAAGAGGACAAATTCTTACATCGAACACACACAAAATAAAAATAAAAACTAAGTCTACAATTACAATAAAAATAATGTCAAGCTTGAATATTTAATATCATAGTTCTCAAAGTGACTTTTCACAGTAGTTCATTCGCTCAAAGCTAGTCCTAGAGAGATCTAGAGGTATACGTGAAACTCTATATTACGCGCTCTTGGCTAGATGGCTGTGCCATGTTTATTTAATTGTCATTGTAAATTAGCTTTCACTTTAGACTTAGACTTAACATAGGCATTGTAAACCTTAAACTAGATTTAGACTAGACCTTTAAAGACTAAAATCAACAACAGTCATCATGAAATTGCTCTGGCTATTTATCCTAATAATTACTAAATACACACTAGCTGAACATAGAACTAGATCTACCTTAGTCAACACTAAACTTAAAAAGGAAACAACAGTCATAATCAATCCTCACACTCTAGATCAATGCAACTTTAAAAATAACCTAACATACACATCCATAACATTAAAGAAGATCACCCATCACAAATGAAAGTTCTCAATCAGACACAGCAGAAATAAATACCTATTACTGTTAATATTAATAGCAGGAGATGTAGAGTCACATCCAGGGCCTAGATCTAAAGATAGATGCAACATCTGCAAAAAAAGTATGCACCATGAAACAGAAAGCCATTCAATGTGACACCTGCGATGAATGGTACCATGCATCATGTCTCCATATGAATACACGCATACAAAGACGCATCATGGCACTGTGTACCGTGTGGGTTACCTCAGTTTCCATCAGGACTGTTTGATTCCTTTGATGCAGACACTTCTAACCCATACAATATCCTAAACACCTAAAAACCCAAAAGAAAAATCTTACTCTGGAATAAATGTAACCTAACACAACTACACCAAGCTGCATTAAACTTTCAACAAACATTCTTATTAGAAAAAGACATTAACCAACCATCGATGACCTCTGGAAGTTCATTAAAAACCATCTTAAAGCATTATAGAAAATCATATACCAACTAAATACATACCAAACAAAATAAATAAATGCTGGTTTAATAATAGACTAAAGAAGCTTTGTAAACAGAAGAAAAAGCTATATAGAAAATTTAAAGAAACTAAGGCAGAAAGAGTTTACAAAAAGTATATACAAATTAAACACTTAACCCAAAAAGTAAGCAGACAGCTGCAGAGTGAATACATAAACAATTTAATATCGAAAGATAACCACAAAAACCAATGGTCATACATTAAGTCTAAGAAAATGGAAACAACAGGCATAGCGACATTAAAAGATGAACATAACATAATACATAATGATAATGAAACTAAAGCAAACATCCTAAACAAATACTTTGCATCAGCATTCTCAGCCCCAGGAGACAAAGACATATTACTGAATTTGAACCAAGTAGACAACATAGAAGATATAGTAGTACAAGAAAATGGAATTCAAAAACTATTAGCCAACACCAAACCAAATAAAGCGTCTGGACCTGATGGTATTCCAGCTAGATTACTTAAAGAACTAAGCAATGAGCTAGCCCCAGTGTTCAAAATACTCTTTCAGGCTTCACTTAACCAGGGCAGAGTACCAAAGGACTGGAAAGAAGCTAATGTCACCCCCTCCCCAATTAAAAAAGGAGAAAAATCTGACCCAGGAAACTACATAACTGTATCACTTACCAGCATCACATGTAAAATCCTACAACACATAATATGTAGCAACATCATAAACCGCTTAGACAAACATAATGTCCTCACCCCATACCAACGTGGCTTTAGGAAATATAGATCATGTGAAACACAACTAATAGGACTAATTGATGATTTTTCAAAAGGTTTAGATAATAGTGAACAAATAGATGCTATCTTACTATATTTTTCCAAGGCTTTTGACAAAGTTCACCACCATAGTTTGCTTAAAAAATTAAAATATTTCGGCATTAATGGTCCACTGCATCAGTGGATTAAAGATTTTCTGATAGGGAGAGAACAAACTGTAATAGTAAATGGCTCTAAATCAACACCAATAACAGTAAACTCAGGTGTACCTCAAGGAACAGTCTTGGGTCCACTACTATTTTTAATTTACATAAATGATTTACCAAATTGCATTACTTCAGAAACAAAAGTCAGATTATTTGCAGTCGATTGCATAATATATAGAACAATAAAAAGAACACAAGACACAGATATTTTACAAAGAGAATTAGATGAATTACAGAAATGGGAATCAAATTGGAGCATGTCTTTCCACCCAGAAAAATGTCAGTTGTTAAGAGTAACAAAAAAACTAAAACAAATTAATTCCACTTATCTTATTCATGGCAAACCAGTAACACAGACTAAAAACGCAAAATACCTAGGTGTTATAATTAATGAAAAACTGTCATGGAATCCACATATTGATGAAACTATAAAAAAATCAAACAAAGCATTAGGATTTATTAAAAGAAATTTCTATGAATCAAATAAGAACATAAAACTAAAATGTTATTTGGTTAGGCCAATAATAGAATATGCATCCTCCGTTTGGGACCCCGCAACTCAAGAAAACATTAAGAAACTGGAACAGACACAAAATAGAGCAGTGATATTCATAACAAATGAATATTCACATTTGACTAGAGTAACACCTATAGTAAAATCACTAAATTTAGAAAGCCTTCAGGACAGAAGACTCAAAAGTAAAGTAGCAATTATACATAAAACACTGAACCATAATCTTCAAATACAAAAAACAAAATTTAATAAAATACTCTGAAAGACACAAAGATAAAGGCTCATTCCTAGTTCCATATGCTAGGACAAATTTGTACAAATTGTCCTTCTTCCCTAGTGCTATTAGAGCATGGAATGGGTTGCCTGAGCTAGCCAGGAAAACCAGTGACTTGGCAGAATTTAAGTCATGGTTAATATGCATGACTAAATGCATGACGCGTAGGACGTAATCATCTTCTTTTTTGAAGTAACGTCTGTATTATATATGATAAGAAGAAGAAGAAGAGATAGACTCTATAGGCTACTTCAAATAGAATCTATGGGCCTCAGTCAAATAATAATCTTTTCCTCTCTTGTATTCCATTTGCATTAATCAGCGAAGAAGCACTTTAAAAGTGAACATTTTTACGAAATTACCAAAAAAAAAGGATACAACTATCACTGGTCTACAAGCAGAGGCGTAGCTAGGGTGGGGAGGGAGTGGGATAGGTTGAAAATCCCCACTGGCCCCCACTTGAGATGTGCCCCAAATTAGTGTTTTATATTAAATATTACACAAAATGCAGGAGTCCCAGATAATGGCAAATTCTTAGCTACGCCAATGTCTACAATACATTAGATTTAGATAGTTTTGAATTCACAGTTGAAAAGAAAAGATATGAATCAGTCTCAATCTATTGTATCATATAAGAAAATGTAATCCTCTCTTATTTTCTTGCACAGTTTAAGGTGAAAGGTGAGTACTCCAGTACACCTCTTTACATTTTGTGGTTTATGTACATGCTGTTTAGTCTTTATTAATGTTAAAATTATAAGTATCTATCTATCTATCTATCTATCTATCTATCTATCTATCTATCTATCTATCTATCTATCTGTCTGTCTGTCTGTCTGTCTGTCTGTCTGTCTGTCTGTCTGTCTATTTATCCATCTATCTATCTATCTATCTATCTATCTATCTATCTATCTATCTATCTATCTATCTATCTATCTATAATTCTCTTCATGGTTCGTCTGGACACCAAGAAGTATAGAAAAGATCACTCTTTTATTTATACAAGTCGGACTAGAGTTACCCCCACGTAATTTTAACAACGAAAAAAAATGGGGGGGGGGGGGGAGAACAAGTAGTATTCACCCGTCAATAAATAGCAGGGCCGGACTTAACCATTTTGGAGCCGTAAGCGAAACGGATTTCGCGGGCCTAACTTTGGGTAGGGATACGGATAATAGGTGGAAATTAATAGTTTGTAATAGAAAATAAATTCCTCTTTGCATTTTATTCATTCCTTACTACGTACAGAATTACTTTACGAGCCTTGCGTGTAGCAAAGTCATACGGTATATCATAAAAATTCAATTTCCTACATAGATCACGCTCAATAGCAAGAATTAACAAATGTTTCAATCTATCTACGTGTATTTTGAAATTTCATGAAATTTCCAGGAGCTCCTAGTAAATCAGGAGGCCGCGGGAAATCTGAGATAAGTTATAAAATAGTTTAATTTAATAATTTACGTCTAGAATTAGCGCGGGTTCTTGGGGGGCCCAATGCGGTCGCGTAGGTTGCAGTGGTTAAGGCCAGACTTGCAAAATAGCGACTAGTAACTTATATTGTGCATTGATAATGTTACAAACAAAAAGTTCCTTTCAGACCATGTAATTAATGGGGTAGATGACGTTAAGGTCATCTGTTTCTATGGCCAGCAAGCATGGTGTTATGTGGCCAGCACAACCACCCACCGCCTTTACTCGAGTTGGATAGACTCAGGGACGCACTAAAAGTCCAGAATTTCAAAATGCAAGTCTTCAGCGAGATTCGAACCCAGGACCCCAGGTTCGGAAGCCGCGCCCCCGCTACAAACATAGGGTATAATAAATAATCTAGCAGGATTCAAGAAATAACTTTTTATTGAAAATCTTTAACCACTATATGGAACTTTAAACTGTAATTAGAAATTATGTTGCTATGTTGTTATCGCTACGTTGCTGGCTTATTTTGGCTGACTGCGCTATATAAAATTAACTATTATTATTATTATTTCATTTGAAATGTTTGCAAAATGTTTATTAATTCTTATTGTTCGTTTCCAATGTCTTTAAATTGTCAAATTCTTTATTCCAGATTTCAAATCCTCTCAGAATAAATCAGTAACATGACTTTAAAGTTTCAACACCAGCTTCACTCAACTCTGTGTAACACATGTCATGCTCTGTATTTGATGAAGCGTATTTCTAAACTCCATTTCTTGTAGACTCTTATTTAGGGACAAAATCATGTATGCAAAACAATTTTTTTAAACATTCAGAAATAAACACACATATACCAAACATGAAATATCTTATTACTTATTTTATAAAAATGAATGAATGAAAAATGTGTTTGGTGTTTTTTTTTCTGTCTATCTCTAAATGTAAGACTAAAAGTAAGTTGCAACAAATGTTATAACACTTTTGAGTTGAAACAGGTTAAAAATAGCACTATTGCCCGCATGAGCCAACAGGTTCTCTAAACTTTTCTCTATATATGTTTAATAGAAATACATGAATTTCAGGAGTTTGGTGGGTTGTCAACAGCTGTTTGAGACGCATGCTATTGGACAGCATTTTATAGGTAGTGGAGTGCTTAGATTCATTACCACTTCCGGTAATGACAACGCATGCTTACATTAACTACCAATCTTGATCTGAATGTCATCCTTCTGGTACAGTGGAAGAAACATTAAGAAAGGATCATCCAAAGAAAAGTGGTCTGGACAACTTAAAAGAATGGACCGGTCAGCTAAGCAACATTTGTTAATCGGAAAAAAAGTGGAAAGATTCGGTTACAAGAGCCGTCACAGAATCCAAGGTATAGATGATAATGATGATGAAAAATTTACAATGTTTCTGATGTGTGAAGAGCAATAAATAGATTAGTTCGCAAAGCTTATATCAACTCTGTCTGTCTGTCTGGTAAAAAGTTTTAACACGTTATATCTCAGACACCCAATCTCGGATCAAGCTGAAATTTCGCTCAATTATTTCTTTTACCTGACAAATAAACGAATCGATTCAAAAAAGGACAACAATTATTTTTATTAACTATTGTTATTAATTATTCTGCTTTGGTATCTCGAACAAGGGAAAGAAATTGTACTTGAATTAGATTTTGGTATAAGTTGAATCAGCTAGTCCCCTTTATAGATCGCTGATTTAAATTGACTTTAAACAAAACAATATGCTTTATTCTTTTTTTATACACACCTCACTAACAGAGTGGTTAGAGTGTCGGCTTGAGGAGACTTGAGTCAGTGTTCGAATCCATGTCGTTTTTTTTATAACTGCTTTTAAAATACGACTACGTTAAAAATATTACCCAGATAACCCCTTCTTTCTCCCCCCACCTTAGCCAACCCCCCAATTTTTCCCAACTGGTCAAGATAAGTGATAGGATTATAGCGTATTGAGAAAACTAACAGAATGAAATAGCCCTAAACAAAAACAATAAGTAAAAATATTTTTCAGCGCTCAGATTTATTGTTGTTGGTTGGTCTAGATCAGTGATTCCTAAAGTGGTCTATATAGACCCGCATGGGTCTACGAAGACTTCCAAGGTGTTTTTGAAAGTGAAAAAATAAATTGGGGGTCTATGAGCTGTCCAAGGGGGTCTACAATAATATATTTCATTTAAGCAGGTCGTGACTTTAATTTTTACATTCCATTAATGTAACTATTTTATACACTAATATATGATTTGTACCTTAGTTAAATCCTTTAAATATTTATCCTGCACATCAAACCAAAGAATTATTGTATTTAATCTCAATACTCATTTAAAAAGCTTTATTTTGTCTAAATATAACAGACATGGGCGTAGCCAGGGGGGGGGGTGAAATTCCCTCCCCAGGGGGGGGGGGGGGGAGACGGACTTTAGTGACTGATTTTTTCTTTGATTTTGTTTATTTTAGGTGAGATTTTAATACTAAACCATCACTTGTCCCAGCGCAGCCAAAGAGGTTTTGAGTTTAAACCCCCCGCCTTCGGGATTTGAAGCTAAAAAATACATCTTCAATGTAAAAAAAAAAAGCATATTAAGCGCTCAAAATGTTATGAGCGTTGCCAAAAGGGGTTTTGAATTTAAATCCCCCTTCAGGAGGGTTTGATGCTAAAAAATACCTCTTCAATATAAAAAAAGCAAATTACACACTAAAATTATTTGAGGGTAGCCAAGCCAATTGGGAGTTTTGAGTTTAAACTCATCTCCTCCAGATGGTTATGAGTTTAAAATCCCCCTACAGAGCGTTTTGAGGTGGAAAACCTCTATCTTCAATATTATTCTAAAGCAAACTACAGTTACCAAATGCTATGAGCGTAGCTAAATGGGGTTTTGAATTTTAAAAAAAAACGAAGTAAGTGAGATTTTTAAGTTTAAAAACCCCAACAAATGATTTTGACGTTAAAACTTCCTTTTTAGATATAAAATCTAAAGCAAACTACAGTCACCTAATTCCAAAAGCGTATTCAAGAGAGGTTACACATTTCTACCAGTGGCGGGGCTCCATTAATAAAGTGCAGTGAATAGTCATCTGCCGAAATTGAGAAACACTAAATGTGGTTCAACAAAGATGGCTAAGACAGTTTTTAGGAGTCAGTTATAGAGATCGGGTCTAAATCAAGGATATCCCATGCTGAACTGGGAGTCGATCCCTTAGTAAGAGCGTCGCATGAGGTTTGCGGGACATGTTCTCCGACAAAATGAATTACGCTTACCAAGAGTTGCGATGACATGGAGGCCAATACGAGGAAAGAGCAAACAGGGACGTCCTCGTATTACTTGGCGCCACACCTTCGTGGAGGATCTCAGAACAGTGGACACCAGATGGGAAGAGGCTTCAGACATTACCAGTGACAGATTTTTGTGGAAACAGCTTGACGACAAATGCGCCGAACGGCGTGGAGGGTCTAAGTCAGTAAGAATAGAACATTAGGTTTTTGAAATAAAACTTTTTAATAGCAGAAAATGCACTGTAGATACCTCAGAATATGCATTTTGTTGGCATTCAATACCAGAAATAGTGCTTGGCGGCGGGGCTCTGCCCCGCGCTGGGGGGAGCTGCTAGCGCCCCCCTAACCTCCCCCCCCCTAAACAAAATCCTGGCTACGCCTATGATAACAGATGTTTAACAACAAGAAATGTAGACTGTCCAGCGTTGATCTTTTTTTTTATAATAATACGAAACCAATTACTCTGGAGGACCATCTGACAAAATGCTACTCTAACAAAATAGATACAGATTTCAAGAGCTTTAGAACACTCAAAGATAAAGTTCTGATTAGACCCACAAAATCTCTCTTGAAATCATATAAAGAGGATGGTGGTTTTGATATATCTCTTTACTTATCACAAAATATGGAAAACACTAAGGGTCAAACGCTAATTTTACCAGCCGTTGTAATGTAATAGCTGTTTTACACAAACCTACATCTGATATTATTAAAGGAATTTCTTTAAGCAACACTACAGTTCAAGGGCACATCGGTGGCATGAGTTATCAAGTTAAAAGCTTCTTCTTATGTAATTCTTTGCAAACGACAAATATATACAGTTTGGGATCAGAGGCGTCACAGACTATGACAGTGTGTAGCGCTGTGTGCTGCCAACTGCCTAAGGGTAGCCAGCTCCTTATTTTTCTCCAGGGTTGACCCACGAAAACTTTTCCATGTTTGGGTCCAGTTGCAGGGCAACAGAGTTTTGAATTTAGTTTTCCTTCTGCAAGGTGACTAATGAGCCCTTCCTGACTGAACCCTACTGGCTAAGGCGCCAGTTCCTCGCCTTCTCCCCTTCTCCCTTAATGAAAACAGTTCCGCGGACACGTCAAAGATGAAGAAATATACACGAGAAACTTTGTGCGTAAACTTTTACAATGATATTTAAGGCAAATTAAATAATAAATATTTAATGTTTGAATGTTATCTTCAAAGAATATATGAAACATAACACCCGTAGGAACAGATAATAAGCAAAAAACATTTACAGTGTGTTTGATGATTCCAGCAATTCATATTACTTGTTTAATTAATTGGTTTAAATTTGAATTTTATCAATAAAAATGAGTTATTATTTAATACTTAATATGTAGCTTTAAATTACATTTTCCATCTTCAACTCACTAAAATTATAAATTATTTTTTAAAAAAATTGAAAAAAATAAAAATAAAAAAAAGCAATAAAAATTAAGCAGGGGGTCTACCGAAAGTCAGAAAACATGACAAGAAGTCTACAAGACAAAAAACTTTGGAAACCACTGGTCTAGATCTATTACAAACTTAATTACATGAGTGATCACAAAATTTGATTGTTGGAATTTTAATCCAGAGCTAGTCCATCCCCACTCAAGTCATATAAAGTTTGAAGCGAGGAAAAATGTTCTGGAATACATTTACTTGTATTCCACTCCCACGATCATCGATCTTCTATGGATCTGACGGATGGAGACAACAATTCTTATTTTAAAATCTCTCAACTTATCAACTCGGTCTGTCTTGTAAAAAAAGTGTGTACATATATATTTCTTCCACACTCTGTTATATATAGGTTATAATGCTTAATTGAATAGTTTTAACCTAGATTTAGCGCGTGGCCTATGAAAATGTCACTGTCCACACATGGTTTTCCAATGTGCAGTTTTTATTGCGGACACCTCCACGGCAGATGTGTTACAGATAATGAATATGGAGGCGTTTCCCTGGTGGGCTCCTCCTTCGACCTCGCTTCTAGCTCGAGCATCTTCTGATAAAAGCCATCAGTAATAGGGAATACAAATCTACATCTGCTTGGTTCTTTTCCAGACAGAAGCTGAGACAGGCAGCACGAAGGCGAGCTTCCGTGGTTATAGAGCACCAAGAGACTTAGACGTCACTAAAATCTTAGCTTTTAAGAAGAATGCTATCTAAAACCATTTAGGCATACTTCTTAAAAAAATGCAGAGTTTTGAGTTATCTCGTAAGATATAAATCTAGATCTAACCATAATTATTTATATGTATACAATGCTTTAGAGGGGAGGTAATAAAACTTATTGAAATAGATAATAAACGAAAAATATTTTTGTCGTCACTGTGCAAAGCAAGCGGAAGCAGATCTACAGGAAAAAAACATATTTCTTTTTTTTTTTTTAGGGTGATCTCCGTCATAGTAAGAAATAAAAAATAAGATTGTTTCTGATTAGAACGTATTCGATAGAATTTAGTTAGAGAGGAGGGTGAAGTTTAGAGCCCTGATAAAGATCACTTTAAGTGTCATCAATATGATAAAATTATTTTCATTGAAACAACAAAAGAAAGATGGAGAAACTGCATCAGAAAGGGGAAAAAGAGCGTCTGCCGCGCAGTTGAGAATACAGAAAGGTAGAGTCTAAGAGTAAGAGAGAAACAAGATCTAATCTATTATCTAGATTCTAGATTAGAATGTCTAGATAGATAGTAATAGTTAAGTAGTAGATCTAGAGAAGAATCTTTAGATTAACGATAACACTCATCACATTTATTAGACTATCATGTCACTATCAGTATCACTCAGTATCTAAATCTAGAGTCTAGATTTCAGTTACACTTAGTCTGACTTAGACTTACACTACTTGTCACTACTTTATTGTAATATTCTACTAATCACTACTTAGATCTAGATCTAAGTTAACTTAAGTGTCTTAAGTCAAGATAATAACCATCATTTTTTTTTAAATACTAGATTTAGATCTAGATAAGATGTCACAAGATCTAGATTCTAGTTGATCTAGTAGAGATGGCTACTAGTGACGATAGTATTTACACTAACAGGCCTATAGTGCTATAGATAATAATAGATATAGACAAGATTCTATAGTAATATAGATCTAAATTTATACTAACAGTAACATAGATCTTCTAGATCTATAACTATAGTTACACTATAGTCTATAGATCTAGTATTACTATTCTAGTACCATTAGTAGTATTAGTCTAAATCTGGAGTCTAGATCATTACATTAGATGATCAATACAGAATCTTACTCATGGCACATTCACATTATAGATATCTGATCTACAATCATAAGCACATACCACCACTTATAGACCATAGTGACATAGTCTAGCTAGTCATAGGGATAGGTCTAGATCTAGATTATAATAAATACAGACAGGTGCGCCAGAAGGTTTTTTAGCATGGGAGTGCAAGTTGCAACCTAAATGGCTTTAGTCATAGCTTTAACTTTCTTAATTATTAATCTAGTTACGCAGATTATTAAAGATAAGAATTGGTGTGCCCCCCCCCCCCCCTTTTTTTCCCCTATAGATGTGATAATGTGATATTAAGAGCACTGTAAATGATTGTTTCATGAAATAAAAAATAAATAAGGCTCCCTACGGTTAAAAAAATACCCAACAAAAACTGCGAACATTGGCAGTGACTCTCGAAACTGTCATTAACTTTACTGAAGAATTGCTTCTCATCGGGATGGACATTCTGACAATGATTGCTTGTCATGCACAGTGCTCAGAGTCTTCTTCACATTCTTGCTATTGCACCATTTTAGGAACCCTAACAGAAAATCTGGTTTTGGAGCCCCGTAGGCAAACTCTTCATCCACCTGACCCTAATTTGCGATGGCTCTCTGTCCCTTTTGATCTGGTAAGTATGGAGGAGAGGAGATTGTTGGCATGTGGGCAGCCCAGTATTCACAAATTTACCACCCAGGCTTTCCTCCAGCAATGGAGAGGTCACTCCATCTCAAGTTGCAAAGGGAAAAGATCATCTTTCGAGAAGTAAAGGCCACAGACATGGTCAGCCATCAACTTCTGATAAGCTTATTTTAGTTTATTACAATTATAGCTTATCCTTGGAACTGTACTTAAGTGGAAGCATTTTTTTTTTCTACTTTCAAGAAGTTAAGTGATTTGAAGGTGCAAAAGTTTGTCGAAAATTTAGCTACTCAGAATTCGGGAAGGGGGGTGCATGCACATGGTCCACATCAATTCCTGATAAGCCTAGGCTAGTTTTGTGTGGCATAATGCACAAATTGTAAGAAAATTTCCTTCTCGATAATAAAGATTATTATTATTGTTGTTATTAGTCTAATATAAAAGCTTATCCTTACAACTGTACTTCAATGTAAGCACCACAGTTGCTTCTTAGAAGAAGTAATGTATTTGAAGGTGCAAAAAATTAGCTAGAATTCAGATACTCAGAATCTAGAAATCTAGAGAATAATTTACTACCTAGATAGCTCTAATCATTATAAGATTATCTTCAACACATCTCTGAACTTTGCCTTTTTCTATCCCTTGCCTAGTTTCAACATCTAGATCATATACATTTTAAGTATCAATGTGGACTTTAAAAAAATGCACCCCTTTCGGGCGCCCATGTATACAGATCTAGTACAAGTTTCTAAACCAAGACTCGCTACACTAGATGCAAAGACTAGACTCTAGTGACCTAGTCACTAGTAACTTACTAGTTTTCATCTAGATCTATATATATATAGAAAGTACAGGCATCAGATGTACAAGACTAGATCTAGATCTATAGCAGAGATTTGAGATCAGACAGTGATGCCTAGGTCTAGCTAGTAGCCTGGCCATATCTAGCTGGCTATATGGTGCTACAATTTGACAATTTTTTGTGGTGGTGTGGCCCTTGACATGCATGTTGGATATGTAAATCTCCACCAGATTGATTATGATTCACTGAAGATGTAATTAATGTTAAATTAGATCTAGAAATCTAGAGAATAATTTACTACTTAGATATCCCTAATCATTATAAGACTATCATAGACACATCTCTGAAATTTGTCTGCTTCTATCCCCTGCCTCCCTGCAGTAGTTTCAACATCTAGATAATATATATATATATTTATATTGTTTTAAAGTATCAACGTGGACGAACCCTAAGCCACTTAGAAGAAAGTAATATACAATCTGCTTATGGAATGCTGCTTGAGCCTTACCATTGCAGATTTCGGTATCTCTATACACTGTTGTCCAGGATACTGCCAACATAGTTTTTGGTTAATAGTAGATGTGGCTGTTGAGGCGCTGATAATATGCATGTTTTACATATTAAGGTTTAATTGGTAATTTTTTGTTTTGTACTGGATGAATTGTCTGTTTTAAATCCTGAGTTAAGTTCTTTTTTTGTTTAAACACAGATATTAATGAATTAAATCTACCCAGAACATGTCAGGTGGAGTTTCCAGACCCAGATGATCTTCTCAATTTTAAAGTCATTATCTCCCCAGATGAGGTGAACCATAGATCTATTTATAGCTTTCACTTAGTTTGTACTTGCAACTATTCTATTCTAGTTGATGACACACAACTCTCTTATTCTCTCTCTCTTAAATTACATTTTTTACACTATTCTCTTCAGAAATCTCAATTAGTATAATGTTTCATTATGTCATACACCTGATTTAGATGGAGGAGGGCTAGTAAAAGAGTAAATATGTTTTTGATAATGCTAAGATTTTTTGGCTACAAATTAGTCCTTTCTGTCATTGTAAACCATTAATATATATATTAGCGAAAAGGCCTTGGCTATGTTTTATCACACTCATATCTGCAATATTATAAGTTTTAATATCACTGCCTGGTATGTAAATCTGAGCATTAAAAATAAAAATAAACTTCATAGAATCCTAAATGCTGTTGGTAAAATCATTGGCAAAAAACAAACCCCATTTGGGCAGCTGTTTGAGACAAACATCCACAAAAAAAAGCTAAAAAGATTCTAGAAATAACAAAAATTGTGATTTTACCATCACAAAAGAGATACAAGACGCTGATAGCAAAGACAAACAGACACAAAAACTCTTTAGTTCCCCTGGCAATGAAATCATTAAATAGAAACTATGTGATGTAAACTTTTCTTATGTAAATTATGAGTGAGTCTGGTGTGAATGTATATTTTGTTTTTTGATAGTTATTTTATTTTTTGTGTGTAATGCACACTGTGTAAAACAAATTCCCTTATCAGTGATAAAAATTATTATTATTATAAATAATAATAATAATTATAATATACTTTATATTATATATCTATCTATTTATATATATATATATTGACATTAGGCACTAAATGATGTGTATATGTATGTTTTTTTTATTTCTTTTTTTTTTTCCCAGGAATTTTACAGAGGTGGCCGATTTGTTTTTAGCTTTAAAGTAGGTCAAGGCTATCCCCATGATCCTCCTAAAGTAAAATGTGAAACAATGGTCTATCATCCAAACATTGATCTTGAAGGCAACGTGTGTTTGAATATTCTCAGGTACAACTGACTTTAGGCAGCTCTTGCTTGTTTTATGAACAATTAATGCCAGAGATTCATTGCTCAGTACACATCAATGTCCAGGAAATGGAAGCTGTTACAATATAAATGTGTAGATCTGGTTAAGTAACACTTTTAAACGCAAGTGTGAAGATATTACGTGAATACTTTAATTAAGTTTAATGTCATTAGCGGAGGGCAGATGATGTTAAAGCTCATTAGTTTGGCAAACGGTTAACGAGCAGGGAGTCATGTGGTTAGCACAATGATCGACCGCCTTTACCTTTTCTCGACTAAAGTCAGGTACCACTTTAAGTTGGGCGGACTCAGGGCTGCCCTAAAAATCCTGGTCTTCACCGAAATTTGAACCCAGGACCCCAAGTTTGGAAGCCAACGCCTTAACCACTTGGCCTCCTTGCTCCCTCCCCCCCCCCCCCCCCCCCCCCATTTGAAGTTTATACAGATAACAAATGATTGGTTCCCATTAGGAAAGCTAAAGTAGGACATCTTGTTAAATACATTGGATAGATATAAAGATAATATAATTGTAGTGTTCCCAGGGTTCGTAGCCACCTTGAAAACCTGGAAAAAACACCTTGAATTTCATATTAAATTCAAGGCCTTGAAAAAGCCTTGAATTTCGTAAAAAAGGGTGAAAAAACCTTGAATTTTAAAACTAAACCTTGAGTTTTTTCCCTCTCGATACCCGGTGTTTATTTTCGCTATTTATCACTGTGGTAACCTTCGTTTTTTTTTCCCCACTTACATCAAACAAGCATTTCACCTGGCATTATTTTGTTTTTTAAGGCAGCGCTAGATTTAGTGTGTTGTGACTATTGACTATAATTATAGCAATTACTAGCCTAATGTGTAGTCTACACCCCTCCGGCCCACCCTCACCTAAAATCTTTTTGTAACAGAAAGAGTGACTTCGCGTGGAAAGTCTGTAAATCATCTAGATCTAGCTAGATCTACATCTAGATCTAGCTAGATCTAGTAAAATAGTAGCCTATCTAGAGTTAGATCTAAGTTAGATCTAGTGAAGATAATCTGCACATAACCTGAACGCTCCATGAATTTTAGTCAATTTTTTTATCTCGAACATCTAATGTATAGATTACTCTAGAATCTAGAAATACACTAGATTCTACATTTACGATAAAACACTATCTAGAATCTAGTGACGATAATTCGCACACAGCCGTGAAAAGTCCGCGAATTTAGTGACTTAGGTTTAGATCTAGAATCAAGATTTACAGTAGTCAGTGAAGATAATCCGCATATAGCCATGAAAAGTCTACGAAGTAAGTGACTTAGATCTAGAGTCTAGATTTACGCTAAGTCACTAGAATCTAGTGAAGATGATTTTTTTTTATACTAACCCTGTGAAGCGGTGAAAAGTCTGCTAATTTTAGCGATTTATAGTTAGAATCTATAAAGTCTATCATAGATTCTAGATCTACGATAGATTCAGTGACGATAATTCGCACACAGCCTTGAAAAGTCCACGAATTTTAGTGACTTAGATCAAGACTCTAGATTTACGCTAAATCACTAGAATCTAGTACTAGTGAAGATACTTACTAACCCTGTGAAGCCATGAAAAGTCAGCGAATTTTAGTGATTTATAGTTAGATTCTTTGGTCTTAGAATTTTAGTGACTTAGATCTAGAGTATTCTAGAGTCTAGATTTACGGTAGATTCAGTGAAGATAATTTGCACACAGCCGTGAAAAGTTCGCGAATTTTAGGGACTTAGATCAAGAGTCTAAATATACTGTAGATTTACTGTAAATATTTCGCACACAGGTGTGAAAAGTCCGTAAAAGTTATTTCGGTCGTAAAAGCAAGGAAAACTACATATAGATAGATCTAGTTGGAAAAAAAAACACAAATAGGTCTAATACCCTACCCCCTCCAAAAGCCATTACCTAGTAAGCAAATGTCAATTAACAACCAAATAGGCCCATATATTAAACAGGCTCTGTTTATGAGGATGATTTAAGTTCAGTTAATAAACTTAATACAAGAATAAAACATTACCCCAAATGCCCTCCATGACTCTACAGTACACATAGGAACAAAGAATGTACATTTCCATCACAGAGAATATACATCATGATTAAGGCATCTCTAAGAATGTTTCTTATTTAAAAAAAATGGAATAGCAACCATTTGTAATGTTCTTTAATAAATCTTTAAAAAAAAATGGTTGTTATAAGTTTTGGGATGACAGTCAAGTTGTTACTTGATTAAAAGATAACTTTCATCACATTTTCTGTGGACATACCAGCTGATGACCTTGTTTCTGTTCTGAGTGGGATGTTGGCAAGATATTTAAAATCTATCACACAAACGAACGGGACAGACAGACACACACACATATATATATATATAAATACTTTTTTTCAGTACTAAATACATTTATATATATTTTGTTCTTTTTACATATTTATGTCATCTGTATGTAAATATGTTTACATATATATTGCCTGCTATGGTGCGATGCATACCTTGAAAATCTAAAATTCTACCTTCTGAAATTGGCTATGAACCCTGTGTTCCCAAAAAAGAAAATTGAAAGTTAGTTTGACTACAATTGTGCACTTCAGCATTACTACTAACTACTACTATCTGAATATAAAATGTTATTTATCAACTGCTATTAAAGATCATTTAAAAATTTGTTGTTCAAAAGATGTTTGGACCATTTTCAGTCGCATTTACAGGTTTTCTTTTATGATGTTTTTTATAGGGAAGATTGGAAGCCTGTTCTCACAATCAATTCAATAGTTTATGGTTTACAGTATTTGTTTTTGGTAAGTCTTATGTGTATGTCTTTTGTGAGGATTCACAGAATAGTTTACAAATCATTTCATACACTCTTAAGAGGAAACTCTGGTATCATCCATTGTTTCTCTAGACAGAGAGGAGTAAAAAAAATTCTAAGTTCATTAACTCTTTTTCTCCTAATCGACACAACTATCATTGATTTTACTTCATTTTGCAGCCTAATCGACGATATTATCCTTGATGCTTAAAAAGTCAGATGTTTTTTTTCCTTTCCTCCCAAAATATTTTTAAATTGCTTATAATCTTGAATAGTTTCCCTTTGGAAAAAAAATACAGATTTTTTTACATTTTTCAATGTGTTTTATTATCATAAAACGATGTTCTTGAAGAGTAGGGCTTAAAAAGGCTCTATTTTTCTATATACATTTTTCATGGGATTGTGACTGAAATGTTTTATTTATGTTATATATTACGTTTTGTTAAAATATAAATAAGTATAATAAAAAAAACTCACTTTTTGTTCAATTTGGGTCATAAAATATTGCCTAGATCTAGTTCCAAAGGGACTTTCCACTTTATTTTGGTTTGATAAACATCAATTTGTTTTATCAAAAATGGGCCTGCATTTTCCTTTAACCCTATTCCAAATATAACATTTTCTGATAACAAACAAAAAAAGTTTTATAAGTTTAATTAGAACAGGGTAATGAAACACAAAAGAGCAAAATGAATAAGTCCATTGGAACATAGAAAATAATTGCGGAGAGAAAGAGTTTAATTGTTAGTTATAGTTGTTTGTATAGTGAATGCTTAAAATCTGTTACTACAAATTAAACATTTATAAAATTTGTTTTTGAAAGATTTAAAGATGGTTGGGTTGCTGTTATAGCTCATCTCTGCCTGTGGTCTTGTCTGGTATCTGGCCACCAACCAACTTCCTTCTCAGTTCTGGGCAACTCTCTCCAACTGCCCCCATGTCTTTCCTGCTTCCAAATCGCAGTACCATGTATTCCAGGACTGGGGGTTCCATGTGAGGGCTTATCTTGTAATGTTGGATGCAGGCTTGCGAAGGGCATGGCATATCCATCTCTGGTGTCTCTGAAGGATATCTACTTCAATGGGATCTTGTCTGGCCACCGGATCATAAGAATCTTCTTGAGCTAGGTATTGATGAATACCTGGATTTTTCTTATGGTGTGATGGTGGTTTCCTAGGGTCTCTGCTCCATAAAGTAGTATTGACTTAGCAATGGTGTTGAAAAGCCTTATCTTGGTGGTGATTCTCATTTCCCTGATCTGATGGAATGCTGCTTGACCTTTACTCTTGCAGGTTTGATTTCTGTATCTGTTTCTCCATTGTTGTCCAGGATACTGCCAATATAGGTGAATCTTTCCACCTCTTGGAGGGCCTTGCCTTGGACTGTAATGTTCGTGTTGATAGACACCTTTATCTTGACTAGCTTGCACTTCCCTCTGTTCATGGTAAGACCTAGTCCGAATTGTTCACAACTGTGCTTATCTTTTCCTGCTGTTGTGTGTGAGAGAGAAGAGCTAGGTCATTTGTGAAGCCGATGTCGTCTAGCTGTTTTCCACGGAGTTGTTCTAGCTGCATGAAAATAAAATCTTTTGGAAACCCATGCTTGTTTTAGTTCACCAGTCACCATGGAAAAAAAATTTGTTAAAAATTTTATTTTGTTTTGCAACTACCAAATGGTGCTGCATTCTAAATTGTCAAAGAATTCCAACTCCACCTTCACCGCACACAACTTGGCCTTTGTGCTTAATAACTAGCTATCACCCTTGTAACTTGTCAGTATAAGAACTCTTTAGACCGGTACTCTATTTTATTTTTATTTGAAACGTTCAGGTTTCTGAAACCTTAATGTATAAACGTTTGTTTCTTTAATTCTGATACTATTTTTTAAATATGTCTTCATTTTTCAGGAACCCAATCCAGAAGATCCTTTAAACAAAGAGGCGGCAGAGGTTCTTCAAACAAATAGAAGATTGTTTGAACAGAATGTAGCCAAATCAATGCGAGGAGGGCATATAGGCACTGTCTACTTTGACCGATGTCTCATATGATGGCTTTGAAGTTAAAATTCTATTTGATTAACTTTTTTGTTTTTCTTTTTTAAAATACAAACTGGAAAGAAATAACATTGAAGAAAAAGGGTTTCATTTATTTAGCTGAGACCAACAGTCTAAAGAAATCTTTTTCTTAAATGTGCATCATTTATGTATAATTAAAAAAACTACATGTCAGTGAGTTTGGAACCAAAGGGAGTGTACTGTAAATGAGAGAAGCAATTCGGCTGAAACATTTAGCCATGTTTCCTAAAGAGTTAGACATTTTTTTTTTTTGGTGTGGAGAAATTTGAATTTTTTTTGTTCTGTAATAACACGTCTATATATTTTCTTGTAGCTGTTCCATTCTACTTCAGCATAATTACTATCTCTAAGTGCAACAGCATGCAACCAAACTTCTTTAGAGTTGGGGGAGTCATTGTTGAAACTATCACTTCATTCCCAGCTAAATCTAAAGCATGTAGTACCCAGATCATCATTTACGTATGATGTAAAATTGTTTTGATTTGATTGTAAATATTTAAATGCATTAATATATAAAATTGAAGAGTCCTTTTCCTACCTAGATACAAATTAAGAACATTACAAACATAACCATTTGAGTTTGGCTTTATGTGAAATCATATATTCAAATGTCCTAGGTCCAAATGTCAGGACTCATTGTAATCAAATCACTTCTATGTTCTTTCTTGTTCCGACTATCCAAGAATAACTGGTAACTTGTGTTTGAAAACTATTCCTCAGTAATAATATTATAATTTTAGAATTGCAGATTTGAGTCGTGAATGATTTTGTTTTTTTCTGCAATGGTGTTTATGCCCTTATGTCTGCCATGTTCAACAACACAGTCAACAATTTCTGACTGCTTCAACTGTAACATAGTCTATGCTGTAGCTACATGGACCAAAATATATATTTATGACTGGCCAGATGACTGATAATTTCTTAAGAGTTTTTAATTTTTTTTTTTAAAGAATTTATTGCTTTTGGCTATAAGAAGAATTAGGTCTCTGGAAAAGGGATGCATGTTTTGGATATTTTATTTGTTCTCTGTGTGGTGAGTTTTTAACCAAAATAGTTCTTTTTGTCCAATCTTCACATGAAATTCCACACTTTTTTTTTTTTTTCCTTTTAATAAAGAGCTTCAGTGGACACAATTTAATTTAAGACATTGGTTCTTGAATAAATTAAAATAAATATAACTTCATGTAAGCAACCTGTGTGTGAGGGAATGAACATTAACCCCCCCCCCCCCCCCCCCCCCCCCACCTCAAAAAAACAACAACTTTCGTTGCTCCACTCCAAAAACTCAAGTCAATAAAAAATTATTTTTTTTTATTATCAAGGTTTTTAATTAACATATTCCTGTTTCTAACTAGTTTTATTTTATTTCAATTGTTTTAGAATTGATACACTCTATATTGTAAACTATTTCTTTCCTATCCACCCAAACTGTAAATCTTCAATAGTTTAGAATTTTAGTGTCATTAATAAATATTGGAGTGCCTTGTAAATACATTTCTTGTGCTCAATGATCGGAAAGCAATGGTTATTTTTGGACGAGTTTATGACTTCCACTGGCATGGGTCGTTGATATGGTAGGTTTTGAACAAAATGGGCCAAACATCATTTAAAAACAAAACACTAATGAAAGATGGTATAATTTCTATTAGATACAATTACTAGAAAATGGTGTCAGAATTCATGGTGGTTTTTTTTTCAGGATTTTTGTGTAAATATCTGATAGTTTGTAATCTCTTTTCCATAGGGATCATCTCTAACATTTAGTCATTAATTAAAAATCAAAGGGAAAATAATGTCTTTAATAGAGGTATCATTAAGGGAGTAGCACATTGCATCTTTATCTCCCTTCTTTGCCCTAGTTGAAGAGAAATGTTTTTACTTAAGAAATTGTTGGCCTAAGGTCATTGTCAAGTTAAGTTTCACACTATGGTTTAAGTGATTCCCTAACTTTCGTTTTGGTGATAACAAGTCTTGGAAACATTTGACCTTATATTTTAGATTTACATATATTTCCTATTATGAAAGGGTTACCTGATTATGGTTCCTGAGTTTAAAAATGCATGTCATAAATAAATCTAAAAAAAATACGACTTTTTGAAATAATTCCTGCCAAGATTAAAAAAAAAAAAAAAAAATAGATACCAGTGCAACTATTTATAGATATTCTGTGTTGTAAATCAACCCAACTAAAAGCAATGTAGGATTAATTTCATACAATTTTGTTATTAGCTAGAAATAAAGTTGGCGTCCTAATGTACCAATCTGTAGGACATTATCTTACACATTTCTTTTCAGGGTGTTGCATGTAGACTTTAGGTTATTAAATGCTGCACTCTTGGTAAACTCTGTCTTGAAGGGTGTCAGCTGTGTCTACATCTGTAACTCAGGACTTGAGTGGAGCTTTTGTTTTAGCATTCAATGTTTCTTAATTCTCAGTTACCGTTATTCCATTACATCATTGCTTTCAGTCAAATGGTCGTTTGATATATCTTGTGCTTGGTTTGAAAATATTCTTGGTTTAAATTAAACTCACTTAATAATAACTTAATTTTTTTTTTTGCTCTTTTTTCTGCATTTATATAGTGTAGATCGATTAGTTTTTTTTATAGATCTGTTATGAAAAGAATACGATTTTACCTTAGCTCTGAAATATTTGCTAGAACTGTCTAGACAGACAGCAGTACTTGTATAGTTGGAGAGCATTTGAAATATGATCCTCAACACCAAGAAAGATCATTTGCTTTGTGTTAATTTCACAAGTTAAAAAAATTTAGCTGTTAACACGTTTGATGCGACAACGCCCATAACATGATTATAAGTTATAAGTATAGCATAAGTACTATAAGTAAATCCCAACATAATGTAACATCTCACCATAATGACATAATGTTACATGTAACATCCCAACATCTCATGATAATGTAACATTTTGACATATTGTTACATGTAACATCCCAACATAATATAACATTTTGACATAATGTAACATCTCATCATAATGTAACATCCTGACATAATGTAACATACTTGCTATTAAGTTTTTGATAAAGTTTAATGATGGATTAAGTCAGATGAAACATGGAGAACAACTGAAGCCACAACAAAAAAAAATACAGACCTTCAACAGATGCCTGAGAAATATCCTAAAAATACACTGGTATGACAAAGTAGAAAACACCAAACTGTGGGAGATGAGTGGACAGAAAAATATAGAAGTGCAGATCTTAGAGAGGAAGTGGAGATGGATTGGTCACACCCTTAGAAAAGATACCAGCAACAGAGCTAGGCAGGCCTTAGAAAGGAACCCCCAGGTAACAAGACGCAGAGGAAGACCAAAAAGAACATGGCGACGCAGTGTACTTGAAGAAGCAGAGAGGACCAGGTAGAGCTGGGACACCATCAAAAAGCTAGCAAGAGACCGTGGAGAGTGGCGTGTTTTTGTCGAGGCCCTATTTTCCATGAGGAACTCACAGGAGTGATGATGATGAAGTCAGATGTTGGTATACAATTTAAAACAGGAATTGAAAAACATTCAGGGGTATAGCATTAAATAGACATATACCAAGAGTAAACTTAGATAGACTGTAAGTCTGTTCATTAGCAAAAATCAATCTTTGTATATCTAAAATTTAAATTAAATTGAATCAAATCTTGAAACTCCTCAGATAGGTGAAATACTTAAAAAAAAAAATAATAAAAACAAGCAAAATATAATAAAGACATTAAAAAAAAAGTCTTATTTATGGGAAAGTTCTGCACATTTACAGCTATGTATCTCAATACTGTTTGGTTTATTTTCCCTTTTTTTAATATATCAAACAGAATTATTTAATTGATTAATTTTTGTTTTGATTCATTTTTTTTTTTTAAATTAGGGACAGTGAATAATTGTGCGAATAGTTTCAACTTGATCTGAGATTAGGAAGTGAGAGAAATAACTTGTACATATTATGTACCAGACAGACAGACAGAGTGACTTGATATAAGCTTTGTAAAAACAACTTAACAGAAAGCTTCATACATCATGAACAACACACACACACACACACACAAAGGAATTAAGTGTAACATGTATCTTGCTTTTATCATAGCATAGTTCCACATGAACTAATTATATATTTATTTATTTTTATTTTCTCCAAATTTTATTATCTCGCTGTTTTTTTATTTACCTATACCGGTAACATTAACAATTTTGTTTGCGTTTCACGTTGGTGAGAGATACACAACCTGTTAGACGCTGCGCTGGGCGAGAAGCACAAGAATAGACAGACCAAGATCCAACTTAAAACCACGGGCCACGCCGCTGATCCTCGAGTCGTACCCTCGGCAGGTGTAGCAGCAGAGCTCGTCGTAGCCTTGACAAGACGGAAGTGACGAACACAAGGCAGTGTTCTCGTCGCCATACTTGCAGCCTGGAAACAAGAAAATATCCCAAATACTTTAACAAGAAAAACCAAGCTTAAATTAATCAATTAGTTTGGATCTGTAAAATGTTTTGTTTGTAAAATGTTTTACATGTTTCGGATGTTCCTTCAGAGTTAAAGATTGTTTACTTCCTAGTCCAAACCTCCCGCAGGACGACGGGGGATGGGATCGGGCAGGGATGAACCCGGGACCATCGATAAATCCAAACGACAGTCCAGCGCGCAAACCGCACGACCAGGCAGCCATCAGTCACGGAATTAAATGCGTAATAGATTTAGACCAACAATAATAAATCTGTGCAAATGGACATAGTTTTAACTATCGTTTTTCTTTAGGTTTATTTCATGCGCTTAGCTATCCCAGTACGCTATGATCCTATCACGTGTCTGGGCCAGTCAGGGGGAGGGGAGAGAAAGAAAGGGGGTATCTGTGTTAGTGTGTAAATATTAGGCCTACTATGATCGCTTTTCAAATGCATTTGTAGAAAACAAAATAATTAAAGTTGAAGGACATGGACGCGAAATCGAGGCTCCAACTAAAAGATCAACAACTGCACTAGAGAAGTGCTTATGAAAATAAAAGGTTTTACATTTTTTATATTGCTCCTTTCAAACTTTAAAGCGAAGTATAAAGGGAACTAATTCAACTTATACCAAAACATCTATCAAGTACAATTCTTTCACTTGTTCGATACCAAACAAAAAATTAATTACCAATAGTTGATGAACTAATTTTTTTTATTTTATCTATTCATGTTTCGTCATTTAAAAGAAATGATTGTGCAAATTTTCAGTATGATCCGAGTTTCTGATAAATAGCGTGTATAAACTTTTTTTCCATAGTGAGTTGATATAACCTTTGAAAAAACGAAAGCAATCTTATCTTTTAGACCACGATGTACTGACGGCGAGATTTATCGCGGGGCGCCCCTAGGGCACCACTCACCATCCCCCTAAGTCCGCCTGTGTCAGACGTTCAATAATTATAAAATTAGAATGGTTTGAAGAGCTGGAGTGAAGACGAAAACTACCGGTACCGGTACTTCCAATTTTGATTGAATAGTTGCTTGGCAACCAACACTGAAGCTGGAGAAAGAAAATGGTTAGATTGAGAGGGAGGGGGAGGTTATTATGATTGGCATTTTGTGAAAAATTGATGCAGAGTTTTGCCCCCTTCCCCATGCACACGCAAATACATAAGGTTTGTTCTAGATGTGTCATTTACTTTATTAATTTACAGGTAGAAAAAAAATGCTGACCTCCATTTTTAGAAAGGGTATAGGGCCGTATAGACCTCCCATTTAACAAGACTGCAATGCAGACCGGCCTTTTCATCGCTTTCGTGGTACCCTAAACGTAACTTTGGAAAAAACGAAAATAAAATTGCCACGCAGTTATGACGATTGGAATTTCTAGGAATGTTGAAAAAAAAAGTATAGTGATAAATCTGGATAAAAAGAATAGAAATAAATCTGGATAAAAAGAACGACAAGGTATCTGTCTTTGTACAATGTAATAAACCAAAAAAAAAAAAAAAAAATGCCACGCGATGCACACAAGATATCTTTTTTTTTGTATAAAACGCCAAACCTGTGACATTTGTTGTTTTCATCCGACAAGAACGACAACATGACTGCCGGATGTCATGAACCCAACATAGTGCAGACGACTCCTGGATGGTGTCTGCGCATGCCTTTCCATCATGGCGGAAATTGTCATCATCTTTGCAAACTGTAGGAAAGTCACGATCGATATTTATCATACATATTTCTAAGCTTTTATATCCTTCATGGTAGAAAAACATTTGAACATTTTACAAAGTTTTAAAAAATCACTTGTGTTATTTCTGTTTTGTTTTGAATGTTCCTTTAGATTTGAAGATTATTATGTCTTATCCCAAGCCTCATTCAGACGGAGGGCAGGTTCGAACTAGGATCATCAGGGTAACAGCCGTAAACGTAAGTAATGGGAATGTCACACTGAGCAACTTATGTATTATTAATCGTTTGACTTATTTCATAGTGTTAGGTCGCTTGCATACTTCACGATTTTGACCGTTAAAAAAAAATGGACGAGTTTTTTTTTTTCAGTGTCATTGCAGCATTGGAAGAGATATAGCCATGACGCATCTAGGTATTACATATTTTTAAATATTTATTTCCTTTCTCTGTACAGCGATAGTCAATGAAAGTGGCAAGATATGGCTGGTGTTATACGCCGTATGACCATTTTACCGTCCTGGTGGGAAGCGTGGTCGAGAGGCCAAGTGCGCTTGAACTTGGCTTGGCTACCTAGAAGGGGGCTCGACACCCGACTCGGGCAGAGTTGTGTTTACTGAGCGCCTAAAGGCAGCACGGAAAACCAACTCCTAGATACCCCCTCCCCCCCCCCCCCCCCCCAAACCGGTCCACAACTGAGATTGGACCAAAGCGCTATGAGCATGCTATAAGCATGAAAGTAGCGCTATATAAATGCTATGCTATAATAATAATAATAATAATGGTGGGATGTGAAAAGCATCTTAAATTCAATCTACGTTTTTTTTGTTTGTTCGTGAGATTAAAGCGCGTAGTGTGGAAGCGGCTCACGCTTTTAATTATATCACAGAATGTTTAGTGTTTTATTGTCTAATGGTATTTATGGATTATGTTTTAATGAGTGGCGGTATCGAGGTTTCTTTTATCAGGTTACGGGAATCCTTTGAACACTCTGTCTACAGTGAATGTAATCCTACACTATGGCTACGTGCTTGTATGTAGTTCTCTTCTACTCGGCGGTTTAAGTTGCGTTCAAATACATTGGACCTAAGTAAGAATTCACAGGCTTACACGGGGTTGGGATTCTCGACTGTCAGTCCCCCCCCCCCCCCACTCAGCCCTGTACCAACACTAGGAAAGGGATAAATC
This sequence comes from Biomphalaria pfeifferi, assembly GCA_030265305.1. Lineage (NCBI taxonomy): Eukaryota > Metazoa > Mollusca > Gastropoda > Planorbidae > Biomphalaria > Biomphalaria pfeifferi. Next base: position 629,657 of record JASAOG010000124.1, on the reverse strand, counting down.
TATATAAATGCAGAGAGAGGGCGGTAGGGACAAAGTAAAAAATATTGCGAAGCATCTGCAAGAGATGGGAACATTATTCTCACACTACTACGACACACATTTTTAGATTAGCGTGGAGCCCCTATCAGACAAGAAACCTGAGAGGTTGTCCCTAAAAGTTCCCCTTTCAGACCTTGCGATCTATAGGGCAGATGATGTAAAGGTCATCTGCTTCGACTCAAATTAAAAATTCCAGTCTTCACCAGGATTGGAACCCGGGACCCCGGTTTGGAAGCCAAGCTCTTTACCGTTTAGTCGCCGAGCCACCAAGGTTGTCCCTGCTCGCCACAATTTGCTGAGAAATAACTATCTATAAAGTAATGATTCATAACTGTTATCTTTCGGGGGCCATAAAAATGTTCGAAGTGCTCACCAGGGTCGATTTTCACTTCTTTACGGGCCGAATACGACCCGCGACTCGTAGGTTGAATATCACTAATTTAAGTAATAGAAATTTGTATTAGTTATTATGAATCCTTTACTCTAGCATAATTGTCATCGAAAAACTAGATAGTGAAGATGACGGAACATTTTATTTAAAATTACCATTCTTTTTATCTGACTTGTTAGAGTACCGTTCGACTAACCTGCTGGGACTTTCTGAGATGTCGTCTGCTCTGTACTGATGCCGGAAGTGGTATTACGACAAGTGTAACAGCAGCTTCTCTGTTCAGTACCTGACTCACTGGAACACGCATCCATTGAACAATTGGACCAGTGGTCGCCAAAAAGGCAATCTGTCCATAAAAATATGTAGAAATGGAAACTTATTTAGCGAATTACAGTTTACTCTTGATAATCGGACACTTTTAAATCCGACACACTCAGAAATCCAACTTGGCGCCATTAGCTGTTTATTTAACCTATGTTCTAATGTTGAAAGACATTCAAGAATTAATCGTATGTATGCTGTATGTGGTACCTATATTTTTAGAATGTAGATCAGTGGCGTAGCTAGGGTGGGAGGAGAATTCGAAAATTAACCGGGTCCCCACTTTTTACGCAAAATGCAGGGGCCGCTAAAGAAATCAAGCCCCCCCCCCCCGGGGCCCAAAACGATGGAAAATTCCTCGCTAGCCCCCTGATGTAGATTGTAACTACAGTATGTGAAAGCAACAGTGACCTTCAGACTTAAAATTGTGTTTATTAAATTAATCTAAGCAACTGAGCTTTTTTTTTAACAAAGCTTATAGCACTCTGTCTGTTTGTCTGTCTGGTAAAATGTTTGAACATGTTTTTTTCTCCCATTTCCCATTCTAAATCAAGTTGATACTTTGCACACTTATTCAATTTACCTGACACAACATTAATCAATACAAAAATTAACCAATTAATTCATTAAATATTGATGATTAATAATTTTTTTGATATCGAAATAAGGGAAATAAATACTACTTATTGACAGATGTGGATACATATATGGATTTTATTCCCTTATCACGTTGTGACACGTTTTTTCTCCCACTTTCCATCCTCGGGTCAAGGTGAACTTTCATAGAAATATTCATAGTCGACTTTGAATAGTTGTGCGAAATTTCAACTCGATCCGAGAATAGAAAGTGGGAGAAATAACGTGTACATAATGTGTACCAGACAGATAGAAGAAGTGAGCTTTGTAAAAAGGAACTATCAATAGAAAAATTTAACAAGTCAAGATTTAAGGCTAAAAAAGACCACATCTAATGAATTTTTTATGAATTCTTAGTCTATCTTCATTCGACCTCCAAGGTTCCTCAACCTCTCTGTTTTGCTTAATAGTATTAAATGAACAGCGGTTCTTATTTGGTCACAGTTACCAGGATCATTTGTCCGAACTTGGCTGCATGAGGTACAACATCGTTTAGCGATCTGCTCAATGTAGCAGTGACCTGCAAACTCTTGGATGCCGTCTGCGCATGACGTGTTAGAGTTCATTCTACTGTCACCAAACATACAACTGTCTGCAGACGTCAACATTTCAAGAAATTAAAAAGCAAGATAAAACATAAACGAAACAAGTTTAAATGTAAACAAGATATAGGCTAACTAAAACAAGTTTAAACTTAACCAAGGTTTAATTAAAACTAGTTAAAACATAAGCAAGGTTTAATTAAAACTAGTATAAACATAAGCAAGGTTTAATTAAAACTAGTTTAAACATAAGCAAGGTTTAATTAAAACTAGTTTAAACATAAGCAAGGTTTAATTAAAACTAGTTTAAACATAAGCAAGGTTTAATTAAAACTAGTTTAAACATAAGCAAGGTTTAATTAAAACTAGTTTAAACATAAGCAAGGTTTAATTAAAACTAGTTTAAACATAAGCAAGGTTTAATTAAAACTAGTTTAAACATAAGCAAGGTTTAATTAAAACTAGTTTAAACATAAGCAAGGTTTAATTAAAACTAGTATAAACATAAGCAAGGTTTAATTAAAACTAGTTTAAACATAAGCAAGGTTTAATTAAAACTAGTATAAACATAAGCAAGGTTTAATTAAAACTAGTTTAAACATAAGCAAGGTTTAATTAAAACTAGTTTAAACATAAGCAAGGTTTAATTAAAACTAGTTTAAACATAAGCAAGGTTTAATTAAAACTAGTTTAAACATAAGCAAGGTTTAATTAAAACTAGTTTACACATAAGCAAGGTTTAATTAAAACTAATTTAAACATAAGCAAGGTTTAATTAAAACTAGTTTAAACATAAGCAAGGTTTAATTAAAACTAGTATAAACATAAGCAAGGTTTAATTAAAACTAGTTTAAACATAAGCAAGGTTTAATTAAAACTAGTTTAAACATAAGCAAGGTTTAATTAAAACTAGTTTACACATAAGCAAGGTTTAATTAAAACTAATTTAAACATAAGCAAGGTTTAATTAAAACTAGTTTAAACATAAGCAAGGTTTAATTAAAACTAGTATAAACATAAGCAAGGTTTAATTAAAACTAGTTTAAACATAAGCAAGGTTTAATTAAAACTAGTTTACACATAAGCAAGGTTTAATTAAAACTAATTTAAACATAAGCAAGGTTTAATGAAAACTAGTTTAAACATAAGCAAGGTTTAACTAAAACAGATTTAAAGTTCCGTCCTAAGTTGAAAATATGGTGTATTTACTCAATGTTATTTCTAAAGACAAAACTGAATAAGGAGACAAAGTGCTAACACGTGTATAAGTCATGCGCCATATTGCCACGTCTGCTGTTTACTTACTATCACCAGACGGCGCTGTTTTGTCATCAAGACAAAGTCCTTGTTTACACACCTAGAAACACAGACAAAACATACTCAACGAGTTAAGAAATATCCACACACTAGACATAACCTAAACATACGATCTATTGTTTACACACCTAGAAATACACACAAAAAAAAAAAACGCGAAGAGTCAAGAAATATCTACACACTAGACACAGACGAACATTCCTAAACATACGACCTTTGTCTTTCTGAATGATCCCCAGCTTCGGAAGTGAAAGAGAATTGCAAAACCCTCTGCACTAAACAAAAATGACGTCTTTCTTGTCTGCTTGCTATTGAAGTATCCCAGAAATCCCCAACAAAGACCGCATTCTTCTTCTTCTTCTTCTAGCCAGCTTTATTGCTGCTGAGCTGTGAGCTCTTTTGCAGACTGTGCCAAGGAAAAAAAGTGTGCCGTTTTCTTCAGTCGTTCAGCACTGCCGTACAGGGTGTTGGTTATGTTGGGCTAGAGTGGAAGTAGGGTCTGCCTAAGGTGGATTAGACCGCATCACAAATGAGGAAATAGGAACAGGAGGACCTCTATGGCAAGTGTTTATCTAAAACTTTATGGTCCTAAGACAAAGTCCTTAGAGCTCGCAAAGACACTCCTGCAGGGAATAGAACAGGAAAAAAAAAGGCAGACATAGACAATTATAGCAAGACAACACAAAAGAATGGACTGGCCTGTCACTGAAAGAGATTCTATTCAAGGCGACAGACAGAGACGAATTGAGAGAGATAGATCATGTGTGGTGCCCCAACGGTATAACAGATAAAGTACTAGTCTTATTCAACTTCATCTGGTCATTATAAGTTTTGTTGTTGCTGTTGTATTTTTATTTAGCAGTATTATATTCGTCAAGAAGATATACTCGTATATAAAGAAAACCAACGCTCAATATACACAATTCTCTAACATACAAATTTAAAAAAAACTTGTAATTAAAGTCGTAAACGATGGTAGGGACCACCATAGAATCTTGCACGGGGCATCCATTAACTAAAGTCCGGCCCCGATAAGATAGAACTACGTTTTACCTTTTTATTCCCACACGATGTCCCCATCAATGCCGGGAAAGTGTAGCACAGACCATCACTTGGCTTGTAGCACCACACAGAAGTACACGTGTCAGAGGCGTTTCCCAGCTAAAAATTGGAAAGGGAATAACGTTCGTTTACGTAACTGTACCGTGTAAAATTGTTAACTAAACTAAGACGTTAAAATAATCATTAACAAGCAAAATAATTTTTAAAATACTAATTAAATAACGCATTGGTCATTTTTTCTTCATCGACAATGTACATAATTTCAAAGTGATCCTAGAATTGGAGGTGGGAGGAAAACAAAACGTGTAAAAGAATTCCCCCAGACAGACAGACAGACGGAGAGAGTTAATATAAGCTTTGTAAAAGCTTCAGGCTCAGCATCTTACTTATAAAAGTATTACATGTGAGAGTTATAATACTAGTACGTTAGAATGCACTTGCAAGGCCGGACTTTGATAATTGGAGGCTAAAAGGCGAAGTGAATATGGTGACCCCAAATAAAATTGAAAAATAAAAATTAAACAGCGAAATAATAAAATCACGCAATTTATCTCAAACCTAGTGTACTACAAGAATAACATTGGGCACAAGTTTCGCTATTTCTTCTCTCTAAAAAAAAATTATTATATAGTCACGTGTGAGGAACCCACTAATCAGAAGCCTAGTTTGCCTATTGCTAAGGCCGCCCTGGTACATGTATTCCTTTAAAAGATAATCTCGAAACCAAAAAAAAACCAAAAAAAAAAACAGCATGTAGCACAGAAATTGATGACGCAAAAGTATAAGGGAGCGACAGTTGTTTGTAAACAAAATTAAGAAATGAACTTTGGCGCTGGACATTTTGTACCTATTGAGAAAAAAATAAGTGCTGTTACATGCAAGATTTGGCATATTGTAGTAGGCTGGATAGCTAAGGTGATAGTAGCGCTAAAAAAGACAATGTTATGTGTTTGATCACCAAACTAGTTAATTTTTTCTCTCTTAATTTTCATTTAAATAACAGTTTTTTTTTTTAAGGTCATCATCACCAGAGCGAATCAAAGTTAACGGTGTGTGGAATCCCCTGAAGTTCGTCTCGATCTTTTTATTTCGATTGCTAGAACAATTTGTAATAACTTTTGGGTACGTTTTTTTTTAAAAAGATTTTTACAATTCCTTCTTTTACCTTCCAAACTCTTCATGTATGGAACCTCGACACTGGACGGGTATTTGGAAAACGGCTTATCCTAGAAACCATTATCCTAGAACTTTGACAGTCTATGCATATCTCTAAAAAAAAAAAGAAACCCCCGAAAATCTACCAGATTAACTTCAACGTAACTACTCTGGTTTGACTTCAAATTAGATTTGGCTTACGTCTGTTGCTTTTGAAAAACACTTTCATCGGAAATTCCCGCACTCGACTCAAATGTTTCTTTGTATTCAGTTGAATTAATAGATGTATATGAACAAATTGAGCACCGTCTTCATGAACATGAACTTATTAAACCATGATTAAACTCTTGAAGGAATAGGGCCTTTAGACCGTTTTCGAGATCCGTGTCGACCCCAGTTTTAGGTATGAGTTCTCACGAAGTGACTAGTTGAATAGAAAAATTGTTAAAAATAGAATGGGAAATTACAGACTATCATCAGGATTTTTTTTTACAAACCTTTTATCAACTCACTCTGTCTGTCTGTCTGGTAAAAGTGTGTACACTTCATTTCTCCCACACCCATTCTCGGATCAAGTTGAAACTTTGCACAATTATTCATTGGCATAGACAAGACTTGAATCAGTTTTAAAAAGTAACAAAGTAGTCAATTAATTACTTGTAATTAATTTTTTTGTTTGACACCATCTAGGGAAGCTAATCTATCACTATTCAAATATATGGATAAATTTGTTGGGTTTAGTCCCCTTAAATAATTGAACACGTTATATCTCCCACACGCATTCTCCGATCAATTTGATACTTTATTCAACAATTATTTATTGTACCAAACACACGAATCAATTAAAAAAACAACAACTTGTCCATCAATTAATCGTAATTAATTATTTTGTTTTTCCGGTTTCTGTAGCAATAGTTTAGTGATGTGAGGTTGCTAGCCTTACGATCACCCCTCCTCCTTTACCCGGGCTTGGGACCGGCAAGATACCCCTATAAGGTGTACCCAGGCGGAGTTACATAAGTCAGTAAGTCAATTATTTTGTTTGATATCGAATAAGGGAAATAAGTTCTACATTATTGATAGATATAGTTTTAAGGGCAGAGTTTTTCCCCTTTAGATAAACTTTTTTTTTAAGGATTTTTTTTTTTTTTTTTAGAATTTACTTGTTTGGTTTACTTGTTTTTATATCAACCTGAAATATCATATTTGGTTTTACTCTCTTAAATGAAATCACTACACTGTAAGGAAAAAAAAAAAGTTCCCTTTCAGACCTTGCGATCTATTGGCAGATGAGGTTAAGGACATCTGTTTCTTTGGCCAACGGTTAACGAGCAGGGTGTCATGTGGCTTAACACATGCGTTTTACATCAAAGCAAGTTTTAATGTGGCCTCTGTGGCACAAGTGCCGCATAATCCACTTGGCTATCGATCAAGGTGCTAGGGTTCGAATTCTGACGAATCGAGCTTGAGTTGTGCTTGCTGAGACAGCAACGAAACCTCCAATATGTCCGAAAAAAGCGATTGGAATAGAGCACCTCTGATCATGAACGAAAAGTAATTCTTTAAAAAATGTCTCCATAGGGGATACTAACAAAATGCCATATTATCACATGCAAATTATGAGACCAGTATATATATATATATATATGTACAAACACAAAATCAATAAATTGATACTATTATGCACTAAGAAATGTACCCTGCAGTCAAATGACCTCTGTCCGTATCTTAAAGTGCACTGCTGATTCGGAGGGTACTCCTGGCCTAAGAGCCGATCACTGACATCTGGAACCTGACCAATAAAGGTGTCAGTGAGACACATCTTTCCTGATCTAAAGTATCAAAAGTATTTATGACAAAAAAAAAAAGAATATATACTATCTAACTAACAATATGAAAACGAGGGAGGGGGAGTGTGTCAATGTTACGTGGTCGCTTTATAAATACATTGAATGTTTTTAAAGTCTGAATGGATACTGTATGAGTTGAATTCAAACACGGGCTCAATGAGAAGATGTTAGAGTTATCTAATTTTAGTTTCAAACTTTTAAGCCACGACCTAAGTCTGCACGCAGTGTATAAAGGGGGATAATCTAGTTTATACCTCCACATCTGTCAAGTACTATTTCTTTCCCTTGTTCGATACCCCCCCCCCCCCCACCCGAAAAAAAAAGAAGTACCTATAGTTAATTAACTGATTGGTAATTCTTTAATATTGATTCTAGTTTTGTCAGGAACAGAGAAATAATTGTGCATACATTTCAATTTGATCCAAAGTTGGGTGTGGGAGAAATAACTAGTATATATAACAATCTCTTATTAGTCTTATATTGTCTCATTTGTTCCTTTTACTATTAATAGAGGATAGTTGTAAAAATGGTGTATTTTTATGAAACAAAAAAGCTTGCATATTTTAGTTTTGTAAATTTCAGAAAAGAAAAAAAGTAGCCTTTGCACCAGAACTTTGCAAGATCTAAAATATTATTATCGGATTTCAAAACCATTTTGTTTTTCGATTTAAACGGTACGGACAGACAGATAAACGGCCGGCCGGAGAGACTACACAGAACTAAATAGCTGTTATTCTCCGCTCCGAGGCGCTAATTAGAAAGATAATGTAACTTAAATCTTTGATAATTTCTACAGCGATTTAGTTTTCACCCTAGGACTGAACCAAACGTTTTATTTGTGTCTTAAAATCAATGAAACAAATGTTGGACGTTTATTTTAAGGGTTAAATTGAAGACACGAAAGAAATCAAACCACATTCAGGTTTTGAAATAAATAAACTAAACAAAAGAAAAATACCGCCTCTCCCCAGGCCTCCACCTAGACAGATCTTGGCTAGCATTAAAAACTGGCTTAAAATATAAAGTACCCCAAATAGGAACATACAATCAAAATTTTTAAATTAATTTAAAACATCATCAATCAATTGCAACGGAGTCAAAGACATTTTCGATAACAGAAAAAAAACAACAACAGCAAATAATTGATTTTACGATCACCGCTGAAATGTTCGGTGGAGCGAGCATCTTGGCCGTCATCTCTCCCAGTCTCTGAGCTCTGGGACTCTTTGAATAAATCTTCAGTGGACGATTAAGCAGATAAGAAATGACGTGCCATCCCTTTCATCACAGCTTGACCACTCTCTAGTCTTTCGAAATTCTCCTGTTTGTGAGTTTCATTGTGTCTCTGAAGATTATGTCAAGAGTCATATTTTAAAGATTCCAAAATAAGTCATATGTACTTGATCCAATTCCAACTTCCTTGCTCCTTGAATGTTTAGATGAGCTTGTACTCAAAATTACTAAGATATAGAACTCTTCACTGACTTCAGGCATTGTACCGCGGCATATCGAACATGCACTAGTCAGAACTTTATTAAAGAAATCAAATGTCGAACAAGAGTATCGCGGTATCAAATCTACCCTTCCTGTCAAAGTTTCTGGAGCGCTTTGCGTTAGCGCAAATTCTTTCTCAACTGTGACGGTAACATCTCTTGGAAGAATTTCAATCTGCGGACAGGAAATGCCGTAGCACAGAGACAGCAGTAGTCAGTGTACTAAATGACCTACTTTTCAACACCAAAGTAGGTCACATATCAATCCTTTCCTTGCCGGACTTGTCCGCAGCATTTGACAATGACATAATGATGACCAGAGTCTCTGCCAATTTTGGTTTCACATGAATCGTGGTCGATAGGCTAAGTGCGTTTGAACTAGGCTAACTAGAAGGGGGCTCGAGGCTCGACACTCGACTTGGGCAGAGTTGCGTTTACTGAGCGCCTAAAGGCAGCACGGAAAACCAACTCCTAGATACCCCCACTGGTCCACAAATGAGATTGGACCAAAGCGCTCTGAGCATGCTATAAGCATGAAAGTCGCGCTATTTAAAAGCAATAATAATAATAATAATCGTCCTAAAATAGACCACTAGCATAAAAGATGACTATTGATATGAACCATTAGCATTTACTGATGACTATTGATATGAACCACTAGTATTAAACTATGACTGTTGACATGAATATGAAGCACTAGCATAAACTATGACTGTTGGTATGAATCACTAGTATTAAACCATCACTTTTGATATGAACCACTAGTATTAAACTATCACTATTGATATGAACCCCAAGTATTAAACTATCACTGTTGATATGATCCACTTGCAGTAAAAGATGGCTGTTAATATGAACCACTAGTTGGACTGTCGATAGATATATATACCAAACTTGTATCTTACTGTTTCGTTTGAGAACCACTACGACTTACGAAGTGTTCCTCAAAGTCTCGACATAGGTGGTAATCTCGGCAACGCTGCAGTTGGAGAACCGCCAGGGATGGAGTTTTTTGGCCTCACCTGACCAGGTAAACAATGGCGCCATAAGATAAAAGTCATCCGCCTGACAGCCTGGGGACATTCCATCGTGCAGAGCAGACAAGCTAGATCAAACACAGCACATGCATTAAGTAGACCAACAAATATCTAGATCAAATACATAGTTCAAAAGAAATAAAAAACCAAGAATAACATGCAATTTGTGTGTCTACTTTTTCTAAAAAGACAATACCTGCTTTATACAAATTATGTAATATTTTTCTCTTCATAACTAATGAATATTAGATTTTAAAAAATTCAACATTCTTTTCAACCCACACCACCACCAGCCCTTTCACAAGAGAAAACCCAGGTTAAGCGAAGGCATAAATCTACTATACATAATAATAGTCTAATAATAGACCTTTAGAGCTAGACCAAATCTAGACTTAAAAGCAAAATGCCCACAATGTTCCTGCACAGTCATTTGTTAAACTCTTGAATTCATAGGGCAGAGACATAATATTATATTTAGGTCTATGGAATAGTGCCCACGTGTGGAAATACTCGAAGATGTAGAGTTTGTTCAAGATATAAAATTATGTTGTTCTCTAGCCAAATTTAAATTCATTTGTATTTAGGCTTTGAAAAAGTGTAAAGGTGTGGTGGACGAGTTAGCAATTCTTCTCACAGCGATATACATCAACTTAGGCCTAAAGGCGTTGTGATGGATTGGTAACGCGCTTGGCTTCCGAACCGGAGGTCCAGGACTCAAATCGTGGTGATGACTGGGATTTTTACTTTCAGGATCCTTAGGGCGCCTCTAAGTCCTCAAGTTCTGGAAAAGTAAAGGCGGTTGGTCGTTGTGCTGGCCACACGACACCTTCTTTAACCGTGGGCCACATAAACAGATAAACTTTAAGAGAATTGAGTCCACCCACCCTTAGCTCAGGCTCCACTCCGAAAGTGTGACCTGAATAAAGGTATTGTAAAAATATCTTGATATTATTGTTTATTTTTTGACAATCTGATACATCAACAAATATTTAAGTAGAATAGGCCTACTGAAGCCGAGGAAATGATTGTATCATAATATTTTTTTTTTGGCTTGCTTGATTTATTTGATTTGTTAGTTCTATTGTATAAATTGGTTAACTATTTTTAACATTTTATTGTACCAAAGACAAATCTTGGATTGTAATGATTAATAAAGTTATGGCAAGCTTAATTGAAGCTAAGATTTATTTTGTGGACTTCAGATTGTATTGATTTTCAAACAGATTCTATATTATAATTGCTCAAAAAGATTGCATTAGTTTTAAGTAAAACGATTTTGAAAGCGTAATTAAATGTAAAAGCTTCTCTATGTTTTTAAGCCCCATGTCTGGCGCTAATGTATGATGTCTACAAACTCACCTATGACCAAGTTCGTGAGCGCCCGTGAACATGGCGAAATAGTCCCCCAGGTCCTCGATAACAGAGGAACTCGTGCCATCTGTCCTGCACAAAGTGCCCACTGCTGCTAAACCTGGATAATTAAGAAACGAGCTTATTAGAATGATAGTTTTTAATACATTCCTATTTTTTTTTTTTTTACAAAGCTTATATAAACTCACTCCGTCTGTCTTTCTGTTGATTCTTTTACACTTTTTTTTTCTATCACTTCCCATTCTCGGATCAATTTTTGATATTTTCACAATTATTCATTGTCCATGAAAACAAATGGATTAATAATAAAAAACAATGTTACCAAGACAGTTAAGAAAATCAGAATAAATTTCTATCCAAGGCAAATGACAGAGAAGAATGGAGAAAGAAGGTTGACAGATCTTGCGTGGTGCCCCAACAGTCCAGCAAACCAAAGGATAGGTGAAAATGAAGGTGAATCTAGGTGTGAATCTGGCCTAACTGATTTCATATAATGATTATCTTATTGATATAATTGTTTTGTGTAGGGTCAATCTCTTATTCAAAGTCTCATTAAAAACAAATTTCGGAAAAAAAAATCCTTAATCTGGTGTTTTAGCTGTTTGTACTCTACTTATAATACACGCCGTAATACGAAAAACTACTTATTAATAGTTGTTTTAAATTATGTTCCACTTATATGCATATTAAATAGTTTTTTCTCTCTTTGAAAAAAATAATAACCATTTTTTTTTGTAAATATACTAGTTAGTATGACATAACTTTGTGATGCATTTGAAATTTTTTTGTTACAAAATTCTAAAACCGTTTGCAAAAATATGTTAAAAATGTGTTGGTTACTATTAATAGTGAATAGTTGTAAAAATGGTGTATTTTTATGAAAAAACTGCTTACATGGTTGATTTAAAAAATTAAAATTTTCACTTTCAGAAAAGAAAAAAGTAGCCGTTGCATCAGAACTTTGAAAGGTCTAAAATATCATGATGTCGAATTTTCAATATCTGTTATAGTTTACGAGATCTAAACGGGACGGACGGACGGACAGACATTCCACACAAAACTAATAACATCTTTTCCCCTCTCAGGGGTCGCTAAAATTAACCTATCAAATAGTGCGCTCCCTTCACTCAAGATAAGCTTTGTTTTTCAAAAAAGTATTTTAAAAATATCTTGTTTGTTTAGATTTAGTTTAAGCCCCCGTGACCTTGTCCCCACCATCCCTGTTTTATGGGAGGGAGAGTAAAAGAGAGGGTTGTGGTGACACGAGTCATTCTGTTATCCACACAACATCATTATGCTATGCCAAGTCACATTAACACGTTGTCTGTGACCTATGACACAACTGACACAGAAGCCACTAAACTAGCTTCTAACATCAAACCCTACTTGTAATATACTTAACCACTGACTATTCTGACCTGTTATTCCGTTATTAGGCTCAGGATAAGGACTCCACAGGTCTGACCTGGAGATAGAAGTGATGTGATTAGTCTTAACTCAGTAACCGTGTTTAAACCCACTCTATAATTCTCAAAATGTTGTCGTGCTCCTGTTTTTTTTTTAATATCGAGAGACAATAACAAATATCAGATTAGATCTATGTAAAGCTAAGCTTCTTATGTATATATATATATATATATATATATATATATATATATATATATATATATATATATATATATATATATATATATATATATATATATATATATATATATATATATATATATATATATATATATATATATTTCCCAGAAACTTTTAGGCAAAGTGGTAGGACGAAATAACCAATGACGGTGTCCTGAGAAGAGCTTGCTGTCAGGGCATCCAAAGTTCTAAACTATTATCGACTTGGCTAGTTTAGGCGTGTGCACCAGTGACCACAGGATTAACTTCCTCAAGATGGTGATCAACTAGAGGAGAGGAGAGCTCATGGGCGTAGCCGGGGGGGGGGTTGGGGGCTCAAACCCCCCCGAAATGAAATCCCCCCCAGAGGGGGGGGGGACGGAATTCAGTGACTGATTTTTTGCTTTCATTTTGATTATTTTAGGTGAAATTTTAATATTAAATCCACTTACCACAGCACAGCCGAATGAGTTTTGAGTTAAAAACCCTCTACCAGAGGGTTTTAAGTCGAAAAAACCTAATCAGGGGGTTTTGAGTTTAAAACCCCCTACCAGAGGGTTTTGAGATAAAAATCCCTCTACCAGGTGTTTTGAGTTTAAAACCCCCTACCAGGGGTTTTGCAGTTAAATCCCCCTCTTCTATTAACAAAACTTTAAAAATGCAAACGACAATCCCCAAATTCCAAGAAAACAGCTACGGAAGATTTTGACTTTAAAACCGCCTCCAAAAATTACGATAAAACCCTCTCAATATAAACAAAGCAAATTACACACTCAAAATTCTATGAGCGTACCGTAGCCAAAGGGGTTTTGAGTGTAACCCCCACCCCCTCCAGTTGGGGTTTGAAGCTGAAAAATACCTCTTCAATTTTAAAAATTTTAAAAAGAAAAGCAAATTACCCACTCAAAATGCTATGAGCGTAGCCAAAGGGGGGTTTGAGTTTAAATCCTCCTTCAGAGGGTTTTGATGCTAAAAAATACCTCTTCAATATAAAAGAAGCAAATTTCACACTAAAATTCTTTGAGCGTAGCTAAGCTAATGAGGGGTTTTGAGTTTAAATCCCCCTCCTCCAGATGGCTTTTTAAAAAATGTAAAACCCTTTCAGATGGTTTTGAGTTTAAAATTCCCCTACTGAGCGTTTTGAGTTGAAAACCTCTCTCTTCAATATTATTTTAAAGCAAACCACAGTCACCAAATTCTATGACCGTAGCTAAATGAGGTTTTAAATAAAAAATAAATAAAAAAATACAGAGATTTTTTTATTTTAAAACCCCTTAACAGATGATTTTGACGATAAAAATTTCCTTTTCGATATAAAATCTAAATCGAAATACAGGCATCTAATTCCAAGAGCGTAGTCAAGAGAGGTTACAAATCTCTACCAGTGGCTGGGCTCCATTAATAAAGTGTGAATAGTCATCTGACGAAATTGAAAAATACTAAATGTGGCTCAACAAAGATGGCTAAGACAGCTTTTAAGCGTCTGTTATAGAGATCGGGTCTAAATCAAAGAAATCATATGCCGAACTGGGAGTCGAACCCGTTGTAAGGTTGTGACAGAGCGTCGCATGAGGTTTTGTGGGACATGTTCTCCGACAAAATGAATTACGCATAATAAGAGTTGCGGAAACAGCTTGCCGGAAAATGCGCCGAACGGCTCGAGAGGGTCTAAGTCAGTGGGAATAGCACATTAGGTTTTTGAAATAAAACTTTTTAATAGCAAGATAGTGCACTGTAGATACCTCAGAATATGCATTTTTTTGGCTTTCAATACCAGAAATAATGCTCGGCGGCGGGGCTTCGCCCCGCGATGGGAGAGCACTGCGAGCTCCCCCAGACCCCCTTGCAAGCAAGGGCGGGGAGTCTACAAGATTTCCACTAATTTCAGGAAGAATCCATTCTAGGGCACAGTAAACGTCTTCCGAAAGGGTCAGAATGTAATAAAGATTAATTACGTACACACACATATATATAGAGAGAATTTTTTTCCGCGGGGGGTGGGGAATCCCCCCATTCCCCCCCTTCGAAAAAAAACTCTGGCTACGCCCATGGGAGAGCTACAGGTCGTACTCTTCAACACACAAAAAACACGCCCGCTCCGAGCTCCAACGACCTGCGGGAGGTTTGGCCTAGGAAGTAAATTATCTTCAACTCTGAAAGAGCACCCGAAACATGTCAAACATTTTATAAAACAAACAAACATTTACAAGACATACTGACTTTACCAATACCAAGTACCTGTTTACAGCCAGTGGTCAAATGTATAGCTTAAAAAAGTTTTATTATGTAAAAAATGCTTTGTAAATATAAAACTATGTGACAATAAAACATTTACAGAGCATGGCGACAAGTGTCGACAACTGCTAAAAAGTAGCTAGACAAAAGATGCAAGGATATAGTCGAATTAAGTTAATCGAACCACACATGGACGCGATCGCTTTGGTCCTTTGTAATTGTCGTAAGTAATAAGTCTACGACTCTTGGGGCAATAGGGTTGTAATAACTTGTTTCTGCTTGGATCTTTCCCAGACAGAATTAATTTCTTCTGAAAGACAGATGGAGGCAAGCTTCCATGGGCCTAGGGTTCCAAGAGTCTTAGACTCAACTATTAAGACAGTTAGGAAGAACAATCTGGTGTGGTCTTGACGGGTTCTCTTATATTAACATAAACATTGAAGGCAGCGCTGAGGCTGCCTTATTTCCCTTCCTCTATGAAATAACGGGGCAAAGTTACTAGCATCCTGTGTTGTCACTTGCACCAACTCATTAGAGCAGTCGTTCCCAGACTTTTTTCCTTAACTGAACACTTCGCACATTCTCAGCACATTCGAGCAACACTGACAGCATCTGAAGTTTTATTTCTAACGTACCTTTGAAGCTTGTAGTAAAGTAAAGTCTCCATTTCAGATCATGCGGTCTATAGGGCAGATATTGTAAAGGTTATCTGTTTCTGCGGCCTACGGTTAAGACTAAGACTAAGACTAAGGCTGCTTTATTGATCCTTATGGAAATTTGTTGTGATCACAAGGACTCTTGTCTCATATAAAGACAACACAACAGAAACATTCACATCAATAGAACAGACACAACATAAAGCGTTCATTCAGCGACTACACAGACATCTTGGTCCTTTTCATGTTTCCTGATCAACGAGTGGCGGTGATATAGTCTGACCGAGTGAGGTACGAACGAGTTTTTGTATCGCTCTGTTCTTGTTTTGATTGACAGCAGTCGCCCACTTCGCGACGACCTGACGTAGTTCTGATGGAGCGGGTGGTCGATGTCGTATAATATTTTTTCGATTTTCCTTAGACACTTTTGTTCAAAAAGTTCCTTAAAATGTGGTAATGTTGTGACTGTAATTTTTGATGCCCTTTTTATGATGTTTTCTAGACGGCGCAACAGTTTAGATGAGGCGTTGCCTTGCCAACAAGTTATTCCGTATGTTAGCAGATTTTGTATAGTCGCGCCATAAAAAGTCTCAAGGATCTTCTTGTTGAGTTTAAAGCTATTGAGTTTGTTTCAACATGTCCGACTTCTGTTCTTTTTCTTATTCTCTCCCAATAAACTAAATTTTGGTCCCATTAAATAGAATTTTGGTCTCATTAAACTGAATTTTGGTCCATTTAAACTGAATTTTGGTCCCATTAAACTGAATTTTGGTCCCATTTAACTAAAGTTTGGTCCCATCAAACTGAATTTTGGTCCCATTAAATAGAATTTTGGTGAAATTTTGGTCTCATTAAACTGAATTTTGGTCCATTTAAACTGAATTTTGGTCCCATTTAACTGAACTTTGGTCCCATTTAACTAAAGTTTGGTCCCATCAAACTGAATTTTGGTCCCATTAAATAGAATTTTGGTGACATTTTGGTCTCATTAAACTGAATTTTGGTCCATTTAAACTGAATTTTGGTCCCATTAAACTGAACTTTGGCCCCATTTAACTAAAGTTATGTCCCATCAAACTGAATTTCGGTCCCATTAAATAGAATTTTGGTGACATTTTGGTCTCATTAAACTGAATTTTGGTCCATTTAAACTGAATTTTGGTCCCATTAAACTAAAGTTTGGTCCTATCAAACTGAATTTTGGTCCCATTAAATAGAATTTCGGTCCCATTTAACAGAAGTTTGGTCCCTTTAAACTGAATCTCGGTCCCATTTAACTGAAGTTTAGTACCATGTAACTGGAGTTTGGTCCCATTTAACTGAAGTTTGGTCCCATTTAACTGAAGTTTGGTCCAAATTTCGGTCCCATTAGATGGAATGTTTGGGCAAATTTGGATCCTATTTAACGGAATTTTGATCCAAACTTTGGTCCAATTAAACGGAATTTCGGTCCAAATAAGCTGATAACATCAAACGTACATAATCTGTTTAGATAATTTAGAAAGCGGTCCGAATAAGTGACTGATCTGATTAACCGGTGGTCCAATTAAACGTATTCGACGAAGCATCTTTTGTAAATAGTTAATTTTTTTTTACCCAATAAATAGCATGCCGTGATCATAAGGATAGCTCATTTCTCTTCCTTGACTTGAGTTTAAAAATTCCCAGAAGCTATAAATTGCTGTGTAAGCGTTGATGGTTCCTTTCAGTGAAAAACTCAAATTTTGATACATGGATACGTTGTTTGCTGGTATCGGGAGCACGCCGGGATCCTGGATAAAAAGATGGAAAGAAGAAACTCGGACAATTATAACATCAGTTTTAAAAGTCCATTCTATTAGATAGAGACACTGCATTTAGCCTAAATGAGGGGTTTTGGTTCTACACTACTATTTAACTATTAATATTTTTTAAAAATTGTTATTTATAAGTCAGAAAATGAAATGGCGAAACTCGGCTCGAGCCTCTTGCCCTGTAGGTTTTTGATTTGGTTATTATATCATATATATATCAGGTTCGGACTGGGTGTCATCATCGGCCCGGGCATTTCTATACCATCCGGCCCATAAATTGTATATTATATAATGGACATCCAATTCTAGGTCTACCTGTCCTCGAAATCATTATGTTAAGTTTGATAATGTATCGATAGCTGTACACATGCCTACAGTGAACACTAAATCCTTATAAGGAATATACCGGTAGACCTTATGTTGCCTTTTAATCGCTAAGTGTGTAGGCCCTAAAAGGATAAGCCTACTAGATTTAGTAGGCCCTAGTAGAGTCTGTATAATATTTGTATTAAAATACGTCGCTCAGAAGGCCTCTTTTATAAGGGGTTGCAATAAAACCTTTAATGATTTAACACGTACCGCCCTATCTTATAAAATCTCAAAAAAGAAGATGATTACAGTGGTCCTACCGGCCTATTTGGGTACCGGCCCACCGGGCATTTACCCGAATGCCCATATAGCCAGTCCGCCCCTGATATATATATATATATAGGCCTATATACAGTTAGATCTACTATGATTAACTACATTTTGGAAATAGGTAATAGGTAATTGTACCATAGGTAATTGTACCATAGGTAATTGTACCATAGGTACTTGTACCATAGGTACTTGTACCATAGGTACTTGTACCATAGGTAATTATACTGAAATGTCCCTTAGGTAAAATAAACACAACGCAGTCACAAAGTTAAGTTTTAAACTGCAGTTTGTCAGAGATTATAGGCCCTTTGCCACCAAACTAGGTTATATATCATAACATTTCTCACAAACTATAACTTTAAGAGTAATACAAAATAATAGGTATAGAATGAAAATTCCACTACCACACACATAGCTAGATTAGCCAAGACACACACACACACAAGAAGTGTTAGGGTTATGTTATACAGAGTTCTGTTTATGTTTTTTTAGCAGTACAAAATTATTTTCCCTTTTGCGGCTCTACACCACTACAGTAAAAGCAATGACCCTGCATTTTAAATGGCGCATAGCCGTTTGGATAAAGTCATTGGCAATTAAGACAAAACAAATACATGACTGATGAGAGATGCAGTTTATCTTTTAAACAATTACGATGATAATTTGTTTCTTTTGTATGCTTTATATGTAGTGTTTATAGATCAATGTAGTGTTTATAGATCAATGCAGTGTTTATAGATCAATGTAGTGTTTATAGATCAATGTAGTGTTTATAGATCAATGCAGTGTTTATAGATCAATGTAGTGTTTATAGATCAATGCAGTGTTTATAGATCAATGTAGTGTTTATAGATCAATGTAGTGTTTATAATAGATCAATGTAGTGTTTATAGATCAATGTAGTGTTTATAGATCAATGTAGTGTTTATAGATCAATGTAGTGTTTATAGATCAATGTAGTGTTTATAGACGTATGTAGTGTTTATAGCTTATTGGAGTTTTTATAGATCTGTTAAGTTTTCATAGTTCGATGAATTGTTCACATGTAGTGTTTATGATCTATGTAGAGCTCATAGATCTGTGTAGAGTTTATAGATCTGTGTAGCGTTACGTAGAGTTTTAAAATCTATGTAGTGTTTGTAGATCGATTTAGTGTTTATAAATCGATGTAGTGTTTATAGATTGATGTAGTGTTTATGAATTTGTGAAGTTTGTATAGTTCGATGTATTGTTCACAGATCGATGTAGAGTTTATGATCTATGTAGTGTTTATTGATCTGTGTAGAGTTTATACATATGTGTAGTGTTTGTAGATCGATGTAGTGTTTATAAATCGATACAGTGTTTATAGATCGATGTAGTGTTTACATATCCATGTAGTGTTTATATATACGACAGACAAAATTAAACAACTCAATAACTTTCTCTTTAGATTTCTCTCATTTGAAACAGACTTATTTTGTGTGTGTGTGTGTGTGCCTCAATACTCTCTACAAGAGTCTGACCTGTAATATAATTATTTTAGTCAGTCGAATTCTAAACTGGAAACTTGTAGCTGGCCATTCTTGATAGATGAGGTCAATCTATGAGGAAAACAAAGAAACATTCTTTTTTTGTTTTATAACTAATAGCTTAGGTACAGCTAACCTATGGGTTTACATCTATAACATCAGGATAAGCCTTAGGCATAGGTAAACTAGGCATAGGTAAACTAGGCATAGATAAACTAGGCATAGGTAAACTAGGCATAGTTAAACTAGGCATAGGTAAACTAGGCATAGGTAAACTAGGCATAGTTAAACTAGGCAGCCACATAAGGGCCTACGATTGCGAAATATGGATCAATTCTTAAACATAGTAGAGCTCTATGTCAACTAGTCTAGCTTAGTATCTTAATGGAGACTTTTTAGGTTTATACACTTTCTAGACTACATACTCTAGAAGACACACGATGCTTCCTTTTGGTAAAAAAAGAAACTTTATTTTGAGTCTCTTTTGTTGAAAGCTAATAACATCTGCACGAATATGTTTAAGAAGCTTACGGAGACCCAGTTGACCTGGGATATAATTCTCTGTAGGAATTTTAGTGAATTATTGGCTTAGATTGAGACACAAGTAGATTTCGAATACATTCAATATTTATTTATTATTTCGTTATTTACTGTTTATTTGTCTTTATTGGGAGGTTCTCAAATTCATTTCGCCTCCAGTTACCATACTATGATGACTATCTAGACCTGTAGGGCCTTGCCTTCAATTCAGAAGATTAGGGAATGAATGCACATATTTTACATGACCACGCCTCGATGACGTACTCCAACATGAATGGTAATGTCTTCTATTCTCCAAGATTAAGGATGAGTGCAGTGTTTCACATGACCACGCAAACTCAGTTACGACCTGCATATTTGACAACATCTGATGCAGACACCATTAAACGTGTATCCTCCACAAGTTTTGCATTATATATTTTCAGCAATCTTTTTTTTTTTTTGTTTTCCAACACATATCTGAAAAGGTGTTTAGTAGGTTCTGTATGTGTGTCTCCTAGTAAAGAGCTTCCTGTGTTTGTTACTATTAAAAGTGAATAGTTGTAAAAGTGGTGTATTCTTATGGAAAAAAACTGCTTGGATAAGTGATTTTAAAAAATTAGATTTATCGCTATTAGAAAAGAAAAAAGTAGCCGTTGCATCAGAACTTTGAATAGTTTAAAATATTATGATGTCGGATTTTCACTATCTTTTCTAGTTTACGAGACCTAAACGGGACGGACGGACGGACATTCCACACAAAACTAATAGCGTTTTTTCCCCTTTCGGCTAAAAATGTTTCAAAATTCACCACACCATTTCGGCCTTTACACATTTGTTAAATTTAAATGTTATCATGGAGCTCTTACATCAGACTCAGACACATTTACATTTGTAATTTTATATACTGAAGAGATAGCCGGGCGGAGCAGACAATGTCTTCTCATCTATATTCATCAAGATACTTACTCCGGTAAAAATGAACGCAAAATACTCATGTATTTTACTCAAACAGGTCATGGAATCATTGTGTGATCTCTCAAGAAACCGTTGGTAGCCAGTGTAGTCCAGAAAGGCAGTGACGTCAACAAAGTAGGTCGGAGCCTCGTCTTGACGTTTGCGTCGCGAGATCTCTTTCAAGTGGGTGACGTCTGAATGTTTTGTATCTTCTGACTGTGGAACACTCTCTGTGTCTTCCTGCTGTAAGCCAATCTCTCTGTCATGTAATGCCTTTGACTCAACATACTCAGGAGCTTATATTAGAAATAAGAACACTGTATTATCACATCGTTCAAGAAGACTACATTGGTAGGACATTAGCTAAGAAAACTACATTGGTAGGACATTAGCTAAGAAAACTACATTGGTAGGACATTAGCTAAGAAAACTACATTGGTAGGACATTAGCTAAGAAAACTACATTGGTAGGACAGTAACTAAGAAAATTACATTGGTAGGATATTAGATAAGTAAACTATATTGGTAGGACAGTAGCCAAGAAAACTACATTGGTAGGATATTAGCTAAGTAAACTATATTGGTAGGACAGTAGCTAAGAAAATTACATTGGTAGGATATTAGCTAAGTAAACTACATTGGTAGGACAGTAGCTAAGAAAACTACATTGGTAGGATATTAGCTAAGTAAACTATATTGGTAGGACAGTAGCTAAGAAAACTACATTGGTAGGATATTAGCTAAGTTAACTATATTGGAAGGATTTTAGCTAAGAAGACTACATTGGTAGGACATTAGCTAAGGAAACTACATTGGTAGGACATTAGCTAAGTAAACTACATTGGTAGGACAGTAGCTAAGAAAATTACATTGGTAGGATATTAGCTAAGTAAACTACATTGGTAGGACAGTAGCTAAGAAAACTACATTAGTAGGATATTAGCTAAGTAAACTATATTGGTAGGACTAAGCTAAGAAAACTACATTGGTAGGATATTAGCTAAGTAAACTATATTGGAAGGATTTTAGCTAAGAAGACTACATTGGTAGAACAGTAGCTATATAAACTACATTGGTAGGACATTAACTAAGAAGACTACATTGGTATGACATTAGCTAAGAAGACTACATTTTTAGGACATTAGCTAAGAAGACTTCATTTGTTGGACATTAGCTAAGACTACATTGGTAGGACATTAGCTAAGAAGACTTCATTTGTAGGATATTATGTTCTTAATCTGCGGATTGTAAATAAAGATTTTTTTTATTGAAGAAGATAAGTAAATGTAGATTCAGTGGAACTCAAAATAGGCCATGTGCGGGACCCAAAGAAAGATGGCTGACTTGTCGTATGATATGCACTCGGAACTGTCGTCACTGTTTCCTGATTATAACCATACCCGCCGCCATTGATAGCCG
This sequence comes from Biomphalaria pfeifferi, assembly GCA_030265305.1. Lineage (NCBI taxonomy): Eukaryota > Metazoa > Mollusca > Gastropoda > Planorbidae > Biomphalaria > Biomphalaria pfeifferi. The sequence continues at coordinate 607,085 of JASAOG010000124.1, read as the reverse complement.
TCTGTTATTAATTGCAAGAGTGGATTTGCAATGTTAGTCCCGTTTAAAGTGCTGGTGTTTCCCTGACAGACCAGTCAAGAAAATGACAGGCTTAGATGACGCAAGGTTGTCAAAAGATCAACATTGATGTGCCAATCGCGTCGAGCAATACAAACATTTGACTAGAGTAACACCTTTAGTAAAATCACTAAATTCAAAAAGCCTCCAGGACAGAAGACTCACAAGTAAAGTAGCAATTATACATAAAACACTGAACCATAATCTTCAAATACAAAAACAAATTCGAATAAAATACTCAGAAAGTAAAATTAGAGCACGGAATGGGTTGCCTGATTCAGACATGAATTTAAGTCATTGGTTACCATGCATGACTAAATGCATGACGCGTAGGACGTAATCATCTTCTTTGTTTGAAGTAACATCTGTATAATATAAGATCAGAAGAAACAAACCAAAACAAAAACAAGGAAGAAATGTTGACGTTAATTTTTTTTGAAGGCAACTATGTGCAGAATACATTCTTTTGCTTACAACAGCACCGCCAGTGCCAAGGACTTGACAGTAGTGCCAGTGCCAAGGACTTGACAGTAGTAGGTGAAGTTAGAACAAATAAACTTACGGGCAGTAACTCTAGCAAACGTCTCCTGCAATTGTGTCTGTTTAATGTTGTACACGAAACTATGAAATTCAGAGATCGCCTCCCTTTTCCTCCTTGTTGGCGTAATAGAGTAGGTTGTAGAATTCCAATGGAATACACCTTTCTAATAAAAACATTCATATGAAGCTATAAGATAAAGTCTCTCTATATATTTATACCTCTATCAATTAAACTATTTTTTAAAGAGTATTATATAGAGATCTTAAAATTTCAATTCAAAACAATTACTTGTATTTTAAACATCTCCGGACTTTCCTCACCGACACTGACGCTCATAATTTCCATGACGGTTAGTGAATTAATGTCTTGATAATAAACAGGTTTCTAAATAATGAGATATACCAAGGTTATATATTAAACACATTTCATTAAACTAAGTAACAACACATATCAAATCAAGCATGTCTAATTTTTCATAATATTTCATTCCATTCGACTGAATTAGTGAAAATAATACTCTATTTCAGATCAAATCAATCTTTTCAGTCGACAATCAATCACATCAATCAATCAACCACTCATAATTGTAATCATGACGTTTGATATACTCACAAATATGTTAATTACTACTTAGTATCATCGGTGTATAAATGACGTCACTTTGTCAGTAGCATGAGACACTTAAGACAGTTTGCAGCAACCAGTGCTACACCGGGCAGGACCTGCAATGTCGCGGATCTCAAACTGTATTGGGGTAGAGATGTTCATTTGAACACATCGGCTGTAAAGAATGTGTGGGAACTGATGCGTGGGCCGAAAATTGCATCTTATTTTAATGAGAAGATCTATAGCATTTTCACAACTGAATGATGCCCACACACACAATTACAAGTGCCTCCACATACACAAGTGCCCCCCACACAAACACAAGTGTCCCACACACACGTACCCCCATGTGCCTCACACATGTAACCACACACACAAAAGTGCCCCCCACACACAAGTGCACCCACACACATACAAGTGCACCCCACACAAACACAAGTGCCCTACACACACCAAAGTCCCCCCCCCCCCACTTTGTCTCATTAAATTCATAATAATTTGCAGGTTACTTAGTCTTAGTGAATTCACCAATCCATCAATCGATAAGTTAGTCTTCCAGCTCACCTCACCGGTCACATGCTCCTCACGTCTGATCAACCTTTCACCTTCCGTGCCAGTGCTGAGGGTATAGATAGGAACATCCGGGTCAAGATGACCTGCGCGTGTCAGTCGCAGACGAGCTGAAACATTGTTCTCTAGCGTAATATTGACTTCTAACTCATCGGGCATTTGTAGGTCATGACCTTGTGGATCATTAGCGGCTGTTATTGAGATTTTAGCAGTTACTGAAACAAATAAGAAACCGGTAACTAAATTCAAATTTTGGGTCAATATGTTGATTGTGTATGGTGTTTATGTTGATTGTGTATGATGTTTATGTTGATTGTGTATGGTGTTTATGTTGATTGTGTATGGTGTTTATGTTGATGGTGTATGGTGTTTATGTTGATGGTGTATGGTGTTTATGTTGATGGTGTATGGTGTTTATGTTGATTGTGTATGGTGTTTATGTTGATGGTGTATGGTGTTTATGTTGATTGTGTATGGTGTTTATGTTGATGGTGTATGGTGTTTATGTTGATTGTGTATGGTGTTTATGTTGATGGTGTATGGTGTTTATGTTGACGGTGTATGGTGTTTATGTTGACGGTGTATGGTGTTTATGTTGACGGTGCATGGTGTTTATGTTGACGGTGCATGGTGTTTATGTTGACGGTGCATGGTGTTTATGTTGACGGTGCATGGTGTTTATGTTGACGGTGTATGGTGTTTATGTTGACGGTGCATGGTGTTTATGGTGACGGTGCATGGTGTTTATGTTGACGGTGCATGGTGTTTATGGTGACGGTGTATGGTGTTTATGTTGACGGTGCATGGTGTTTATAACATTTGTAATGACCTGTAAGAGAATACAGATTTGAAAATTCTTCACACAACTTAACAAGACGACCAGACTTAAGCAACATAGAAGAAAAAATGAACTAAAAATAAAACAAAGTTTCTCTAAAGGCAAAAAAGCTACAAATGTACACACCAATATTTTATCAATGCTGTGAGATTTTATTCCATTTTCTATATCAAACAAAAATAATTACTCACCACTAATATATTAATAAATTGGCTAATATTTTTTTTATTATTCATGTTTTGTTAGGAACAATGAATAATCGTGCAAAGTTTCAACTTGATCCGAGATTTGGAAATGGGAGAAAAAAAAACGTGTACAAAATGTGTACCAGACTGAGTGAGTTAATATAAGCTTTGTACACAAGAATATTCAGAGGGTTAATGTAATTTATACAGGTAAAATAGGAAGTGAAATTTAAAAACAAAGACATAAAAATGAAACTCACTTTGATAACCTACACAGAAAGAGGCTACAAAGAGCAAATGGAATATAAACGTTGTCGCAAAACTGATAGAATGTCGTAAGTCAAGCAACATTTTGTGGCTGTTTTGAGAATTGAAAGCAGTTCACACTAAATGATACTTTACAGACCAAGTCACACAACTGCCAGCTTGCAGAATTTGACTTTCGCGTGACATCCTCAATGAATATTTAGTTTATTTAAGGCATTATAGACTAGGGAGTGTCGTGTCCAAATGTACACAAGCAGTTATTCAATTCAAACAGAAGCTCAAGTTTCAAATCCTACTCTGTAATAGCTCCGTCTTGTCCTTAAGCATGACACCAGAAATGGGAAATCTAAATCTTACGAACTTCACTCCACCCTGAGACCTTGTAAAAAAAATTTAGTGCAAACCTGAAAAGTTTGTTTGAACTAGTTTGTATTTAGTGCAGACTTGAAAAGTTTGTTTGTACTAGTCTGTAGCCTACGTTTCCTAAATTTAATCTACCTCGCCTTTTTCTTGCTAGTTGTCCACACACCGATGGGAGTTTTGTGATAACATTGAGTTGTTTTTTTTTTAAAATAAATTTTACATAGCACAACTTTCATGCTTATAACATGATCAATGCATTCAAGTGAAATCTCTTTTGTGCATCACTTGGGGGAGAAGATATCTGGGGGAAATTTTTTTGTGGTGCTGCTCTTAGGCACTCAGTAAACACAGCTCTGCTCGAGTCGGGTGTTGAGCTTAGCCCCCTTGATAGGTAGCCAACACCACTTGATAGGTAGCCAAGACCCCTTAATAAGCAGCCAATACCCCTTGATTAGTAGCCAATACCCCTTGATAGGTAGCCAATACTGCTTGATAGTTAGCCAATACCCCTTGATAAGTATCCAATACCCCTTGATAGGTAGCCAATACACATTGATAGGTAGCCACTACCCCTTGATAAGTAGCTTTTTGGCCATAGCCTTCCATAACAATAAACCTTCAATAATAGTATCTTTGCTTGTAACCTTTATTATGCGCTGTGGAAGAAGTTAGGCCTACAAGGGGCCGCATAGCACACCGATCTTTAGTTTGGACATCACTGTTCTATGACACAATAATTACGTTTGTCAATGTTTGACATGTTTCGGATGTTCCTTCAGAGCTGAAGCTCATCTTCTTTCTAGTCCATATCGCCTTTATGACTACGGTGGGATGGCAGCGGGCAGGGTATGAACCCGGGACCAGGGCCGGCCTTAGGCCACTGCAGCCTATGCGGTTGCAGTCGGCCCCGCGCTTTCATAGGCCGCGCGCTAATTCTAAGTGTACATTATTAAATTAAACCATTATAACGTATATAAAATATCTGGGTTTTCTCGACCTCCTGATTTTCCATGGCCTCCAGGAAATCTCATAAAAAGGAAAAATATACGATAAAGTCCTGAACTTTTTTTTGAATTTATTCAAATCTCCTAAAGAATAGACGAAATTGACATTTTGGGGTGCCAATAAATAAAAAGTGGCATTGCGAGCTTTCATTTGATAAAAATTTATTGCAAAGACGAGAGTAGGCCTATTTTCTAATTAAAAAAATAATTTTGACATTATGCTTATCCCTACCCAGACTAGGCCCCGCGCGATCCGTTTCGCATAGGGCCCCGCAAATGCTAGAGCCGGCCCTGCCCGGGACCATCGAGACGACGGAACAACAGTCGAGGCGAAACATCGTCATAGAAGGCCTGAACACTGACCTGCAAACGTCGATTACTGTGGGCAGTGGGAGACCAATAGCTCGCTGTCACGTGACAGGTCCGTACGACGTGGCCACAAGGTAAAGGTCTCCACTGCCCACAAGTTGTGTCGTCACAGCTCAGTGTTGAGGCCCTCTATGACGAATGGTTTCAGTTCAGCATGCACACCACACGACCAGGCAGAATAACTTTATTTAGATTTCACAATACTCTTGAAAACAAACACATTTTCAGAATTATTTATGACATTTTTTTTTTCAGAAATGAGGGAGAGCCTTTCTAGTCGTTTGATTTATTGATGTCAGGCTTAAAGAGAGGCAGACTTGTCAACAACTCAGCTCCACTAACTGCTAGATATTCACTTATGAAAGTACAAAACACAATGGAGCTCTACAAGAAAACTGACCACATAGTAATCAATATGATCTATAAATAGCAAGCACTCATTAATTAAAAAGCCAATAACAGAGATCTACACAGAACGACTTGGTTTCTCCACAGGTTTATACCCGAGTCATTATCTAGCAGCGTAGCGAAGGTAAGCCAGAATGGGCGGTGCTCATTCGTGTTGAACGATTTGATGTTTTACTGTTTATCTCTTTAAAACCTAGACATAATTATTGAATAAGGAATTTCGATCTGGCAGAGCGTGTAAAGCTCCCCAAAAGAGACATCCAAAGAACAATATTATAGTGTATTTGCTTGGAACATGTTTTTAATACATACGCCCAGACCTAGACAGAGAACGCTAGATTTTTGTCTGAATAAAGAGATTAACGCCATCAATGGTGCAGAGAGAGAATTAACAGTCGGCTAATTATTGGCTACAAATACATCGTGACTCAACGTTACTCAACCAAAAGCCATTCACTTTCAGTGGCGTAGCATCCGTGGCGCGAAGAGGTTCAATGAACCCGGGCCCACGATCATTTAGGGGCCCAAAACCGATGATGCAACAACCATGGGGCCAGGGGCGGATTGGCCTCTATGCAACATAAGCTCTAGTTTAGGTCCTCCAAGAAATATTTAGTAGCTACGGTACATACAATATCTAGACTTATGAGGGGCCCCCATATCAAATAGTTTAAGGCCTTTTCGACTTTAAATAAGGCATTGCATTGCGCGTAGGGGCTTCATTGCACCTGGTCCCCTTGACTATAATGACCTATTGTGGCCTTCCATACTCTGCAATTTTGTTAAAAAAACAACAACAAACGAGTATATTGTTGTAACTCTCCTCCCGCCCCACACTGATGGTACGCATCTGAGCACTACTAAACACTAGTAGTATAAGACATGTTTTGATAGGAAGAAGGATTATTCGGGTCCTATGAAAGTGCGCCTGATAAATCGACAGGAGGGCGCGGGAAATCTTTTTTAAGCTATAAAATAGTTTAATATAATAATTTCTACACATTGAACTAGAGCGGGCCCTATGAAAGTGCGGGTCCTATGAAAGTGCGGGGCCCACTGCGGTCGCATAGGTTGCAGGCGCCCAAGGCCGGCCCTGTAAAATAGCGGCGTATGCTACGCCGCCGGTCGACTAGATGTTTATTAAATATTAATAGCAAAATAATCGCTCTTACAGATAGCCATTAGCTTCTTAAAGGAAGAATTGTAGTTTGAAATTATTTTCTTTAATACTTCCTAGCGTGCCTCACTTTCAGTGTACTGTATAATAAGAAATCCTCTGATGTTAGTGCGTGTCGGTAGAGAAACATAACTTCTAGTATTTAGATGAAAAAGAAAAACAACAAAGAATAAAAAAGTCCCCATAATTCCTAGTACATTACGGTCATACGGTGCAAATCCTTCTTTTCATCTCAAACGCGTTCAAACCCTTGGGCATTAAACATACAATATTCAATATATGTGTGTGGGGTGGTGATTGAAACTCTCAAGTACTGGCAAAGTATTGTATGTGTGTGTGTGCGTGAGTGTGATTGAGTTATCCGTGTGGGTGCCCTTGATTTCTATTTAAGTTTAGGAATGGTTGAGTAAGTAAACAATGACTTTCCGGACAAAACAACGCTCAGCCCGTTTCGATTGAAATCAGTCCTCTTGAAATGTTGTGTTTAGAAAGCGTTGCCGTCTTAAGCGTCATGGTGTAGGCATGAAACAAGCAACATACTGTAAAAAAAATCTTTTTTTTTTTTAAATAAACAAAGCTCATCCATTAAATAGTCAAATCTCTTTTGTGCATCACTGGGAGGAGAAGATGTTTGGGGGAAGTTTTTTTGTGGTGCTGCTTTTAGGCACTCAATAAACACAACTCTGCTCAAATCGGGTGT